>CANSNZ010000447.1:0-600000 GCA_947646795.1 Beta lomatogona
GTGTTATTTCGGAGATTTCATAAAATCAAACTAAGAATGCCTCTTCGGTCCCCGAGTAGACTTAGGGTTAGGTGCATTGATTTCTAGACGGTCGAAGTTCATTAGAGCGCCATTTTTCTAAAGATTTCAACAATTCTTTAAAATCTCCATGTTCGGTGACCCCGGTACCCTTGTGAGGCATTTTCTTGATTACTTAAAACCATCCTAAAAGGCAACACGAAACCTTTGGAAGACTTTGGCTTTCACTATTTGGGGACTTTCGGTCAAATGTGCTTTACGGTGCCATTTTTGAGAAATCAAACATATTTTCAAAAATACTCGGAGTTAGTGAGCCGGGGTACACGCTTGAGTGTTATTTCGGAGATTTCATAAAATCAAACTAAGAATGCCTCTTACGGTCCCAGAGTAGACTTAGGGTTCGGTGCATTGATTTCTAGACGGTCGAAGTTCATTAGAGCGCCATTTTTCTAAAGATTTCAACAATTCTTTAAAATCTCCATGTTCGGTGACCCCCGGTACACGCTTTGTGGGGCATTTTTCTTGATTACTTAAAACCATCCTAAAAGGCAACACGAAACCTTTGGAAGACTTTGGCTTTCACTATTTGGGGACCTTTCGGTCAAATGTGCTTTACGGTGCCATTTTTGAGAAATCAAACATATTTTCAAAAATACTCGAGTTAGTGAGCAGGGGTACACGCTTGAGTGTTATTTCGGAGATTTCATAAAATCAAACTAAGAATGCCTCTTACGGTCCCGGAGTAGACTTAGGGTTCGGTGCATTGATTTCTAGGCGGTCGAAGTTCATTCGAGCGCCATTTTTCTAAAGATTTCAACAATTCTTTAAAATCTCCATGTTCGGTGACCCCGGTACACGCTTGTGGGGCATTTTTCTTGATTACTTAAAACCATCCTAAAAAGGCAACACGAAACCTTTGGAAGACTTTGGCTTTCACTATTTGGGGACTTTCGGTCAAATGTGCTTTACGGTGCCATTTTTGAGAAATCAAACATATTTTCAAAAATACTTCGGAGTTAGTGAGCGGGTACCCGCTGAGTGTTATTTCGGAGATTTCATAAAATCAAACTAAGAATGCCTCTTACGGTCCCCGAGTAGACTTAGGGTTAGGTGCATTGATTTCTAGACGGTCGAAGTTCATTCAGACGCCATTTTTCTAAAGATTTCAACAATTCTTTAAAATCTCCATGTTCGGTGACCCCGGTACACGCCTGTGAGGCATTTTTCTTGATTACTTAAAACCATCCTAAAAAGGCAACACGAAACCTTTGGAAGACTTTGGCTTTCACTATTTGGGGACCTTTCGGTCAAATGTGCTTTACGGTGCCATTTTGAGAAATCAAACATATTTTCAAAAATACTCCGAGTTAGTGAGCGGGGGTACACGCTGAGTGTTATTTCGGAGATTTCATAAAATCAAACTAAGAATGCCTCTTACGGTCCCCGAGTAGACTTAGGGTTCCGGTGCATTGATTTCTAGACGGTCGAAGTTCATTCGACGCCATTTTTCTAAAGATTTCAACAATTCTTTAAAATCTCCATGTTCGGTGACCCCGGTACACGCTTCGTGAGGCATTTTTCTTGATTACTTAAAACCATCCTAAAAAGGCAACACGAAACCTTTGGAAGACTTTGGCTTTCACTATTTGGGGCCACTTTCGGTCAAATGTGCTTTACGGTGCCATTTTTGAGAAATCAAACATATTTTCAAAAATACTCGGAGTTAGTGAGCCGGGGTACACGCTTGAGTGTTATTTCGGAGATTTCATAAAATCAAACTAAGAATGCCTCTTCGGTCCCAGAGTAGACTTAGGGTTCCGGTGCATTGATTTCTAGACGGTCGAAGTTCATTCCAGGCGCCATTTTTCTAAAGATTTCAACAATTCTTTAAAATCTCCATGTTCGGTGACCCCGGTACACGCGCTGTGAGGCATTTTTCTTGATTACTTAAAACCATCCTAAAAAGGCAACACGAAACCTTTGGAAGACTTTGGCTTTCACTATTTGGGGACTTTCGGTCAAATGTGCTTTCGAGTGCCATTTTGAGAAATCAAACATATTTTCAAAAATACTCGAGTTAGTGAGCCGGGGTACCGCGCTGAGTGTTATTTCGGAGATTTCATAAAATCAAACTAAGAATGCCTCTTCGGTCCCGAGTAGACTTAGGGTTCGGTGCATTGATTTCTAGACGGTCGAAGTTCATTCAGGCGCCATTTTTCTAAAGATTTCAACAATTCTTTAAAATCTCCATGTTCGGTGACCCCGGTACACGCTGTGAGGCATTTTTCTTGATTACTTAAAACCATCCTAAAAAGGCAACACGAAACCTTTGGAAGACTTTGGCTTTCACTATTTGGGGCCTTTCGGTCAAATGTGCTTTACGGTGCCATTTTGAGAAATCAAACATATTTTCAAAAATACTTCGAGTTAGTGAACCGGGGTACCGTTGAGTGTTATTTCGGAGATTTCATAAAATCAAACTAAGAATGCCTCTTTCGGTCCCGAGTAGACTTAGGGTTCCGGTGCATTGATTTCTAGACGGTCGAAGTTCATTCGACGCCATTTTTCTAAAGATTTCAACAATTCTTTAAAATCTCCATGTTCGGTGACCCCGGGTACCGCTTTGTGAGGCATTTTTCTTGATTACTTAAAACCATCCTAAAAAGGCAACACGAAACCTTTGGAAGACTTTGGCTTTCACTATTTGGGGACTTTCGGTCAAATGTGCTTTACGGTGCCATTTTTTGGGAAATCAAACATATTTTCAAAAATACTCGGGAGTTAGTGAGCCGGGGTACACGCTGAGTGTTATTTCGGAGATTTCATAAAATCAAACTAAGAATGCCTCTTACGGTCCCCGAGTAGACTTAGGGTTTCGGTGCATTGATTTCTAGACGGTCGAAGTTCATTCGAGCGCCATTTTTCTAAAGATTTCAACAATTCTTTAAAATCTCCATGTTCGGTGACCCCGGTACACGCTTTGTGAGGCATTTTTCTTGATTACTTAAAACCATCCTAAAAAGGCAACACGAAACCTTTGGAAGACTTTGGCTTTCACTATTTGGGGCACTTTCGGTCAAATGTGCTTTACGGTGCCATTTTTGAGAAATCAAACATATTTTCAAAAATACTCGAGTTAGTGAGCCGGGGTACACGCCTGAGTGTTATTTCGGAGATTTCATAAAATCAAACTAAGAATGCCTCTTACGGTCCCGAGTAGACTTAGGGTTCGGTGCATTGATTTCTAGGCGGTCGAAGTTCATTCGACGCCATTTTTCTAAAGATTTCAACAATTCTTTAAAATCTCCATGTTCGGTGACCCCGGTACACGCTTCGTGAGGCATTTTTCGTGATTACTTAAAACCATCCTAAAAAGGCAACACGAAACCTTTGGAAGACTTTGGCTTTCACTATTTGGGGACTTTCGGTCAAATGTGCTTTACGGTGCCATTTTTGAGAAATCAAACATATTTTCAAAAATACTCAGGAGTTAGTGAGCCAGGGGTACACGCTTGAGTGTTATTTCGGAGATTTCATAAAATCAAACTAAGAATGCCTCTTACGGTCCCGAGTAGACTTAGGGTTCCGGTGCATTGATTTCTAGACGGTCGAAGTTCATTCCGACGCCATTTTTCTAAAGATTTCAACAATTCTTTAAAATCTCCATGTTCGGTGACCCCGGTACACGCTTGTGAGGCATTTTTCTTGATTACTTAAAACCATCCTAAAAAGGCAACACGAAACCTTTGGAAGACTTTGGCTTTCACTATTTGGGGACTTTCGGTCAAATGTGCTTTACGGTGCCATTTTTGGAAATCAAACATATTTTCAAAAATACTCCGAGTTAGTGACCGGGGTACACGCTGAGTGTTATTTCGGAGATTTCATAAAATCAAACTAAGAATGCCTCTTCGGTCCCGAGTAGACTTAGGGTTCCGGTGCATTGATTTCTAGACGGTCGAAGTTCATTCGGCGCCATTTTTCTAAAGATTTCAACAATTCTTTAAAATCTCCATGTTCGGTGACCCCGGTACACGCTTTGTGAGGCATTTTTCTTGATTACTTAAAACCATCCTAAAAAGGCAACACGAAACCTTTGGAAGACTTTGGCTTTCACTATTTGGGGACTTTCGGTCAAATGTGCTTTTACGGTGCCATTTTAGAAATCAAACATATTTTCAAAAATACTCGAGTTAGTGAGCGGGGGTACACGCTGAGTGTTATTTCGGAGATTTCATAAAATCAAACTAAGAATGCCTCTTACGGTCCCGAGTAGACTTAGGGTTCCGGTGCATTGATTTCTAGACGGTCGAAGTTCATTCGACGCCATTTTTCTAAAGATTTCAACAATTCTTTAAAATCTCCATGTTCGGTGACCCCGGTACACGCCTGTGAGGCATTTTTCTTGATTACTTAAAACCATCCTAAAAGGCAACACGAAACCTTTGGAAGACTTTGGCTTTCACTATTTGGGGCCTTTCGGTCAAATGTGCTTTACGGTGCCATTTTTTGGGAAATCAAACATATTTTCAAAAATACTCCGAGTTAGTGAGCCAGGGGTACACGCTGAGTGTTATTTCGGAGATTTCATAAAATCAAACTAAGAATGCCTCTTACGGTCCCCGAGTAGACTTAGGGTTCGGTGCATTGATTTCTAGGCGGTCGAAGTTCATTCAGACGCCATTTTTCTAAAGATTTCAACAATTCTTTAAAATCTCCATGTTCGGTGACCCCCGGTACACGTCTGTGAGGCATTTTTCTTGATTACTTAAAACCATCCTAAAAAGGCAACACGAAACCTTTGGAAGACTTTGGCTTTCACTATTTGGGGCACTTTCGGTCAAATGTGCTTTACGGTGCCATTTTTGAGAAATCAAACATATTTTCAAAAATACTCGAGTTAGTGAGCCGGGGTACACGCTGAGTGTTATTTCGGAGATTTCATAAAATCAAACTAAGAATGCCTCTTCTGGTCCCCGAGTAGACTTAGGGTTCGGTGCATTGATTTCTAGGCGGTCGAAGTTCATTCGACGCCATTTTTCTAAAGATTTCAACAATTCTTTAAAATCTCCATGTTCGGTGACCCCGGTACCGCGCTGTGAGGCATTTTTCGTGATTACTTAAAACCATCCTAAAAAGGCAACACGAAACCTTTGGAAGACTTTGGCTTTCACTATTTGGGGCCCTTTCGGTCAAATGTGCTTTACGGTGCCATTTTTGAGAAATCAAACATATTTTCAAAAATACTCCGAGTTAGTGAGCGGGGGTACACGCTGAGTGTTATTTCGGAGATTTCATAAAATCAAACTAAGAATGCCTCTTCGGTCCCCGAGTAGACTTAGGGTTCGGTGCATTGATTTCTAGACGGTCGAAGTTCATTCGACGCCATTTTTCTAAAGATTTCAACAATTCTTTAAAATCTCCATGTTCGGTGACCCCGGTACACGCTTTGTGAGGCATTTTTCTTGATTACTTAAAACCATCCTAAAAAGGCAACACGAAACCTTTGGAAGACTTTGGCTTTCACTATTTGGGGACTTTCGGTCAAATGTGCTTTACGAGTGCCATTTTTGAGAAATCAAACATATTTTCAAAAATACTCCGAGTTAGTGAGCCGGGGTACACGCTTGAGTGTTATTTCGGAGATTTCATAAAATCAAACTAAGAATGCCTCTTACGGTCCCCGAGTAGACTTAGGGTTCGGTGCATTGATTTCTAGGCGGTCGAAGTTCATTCGGCGCCATTTTTCTAAAGATTTCAACAATTCTTTAAAATCTCCATGTTCGGTGACCCCGGTACCGCCTTGTGAGGCATTTTTCTTGATTACTTAAAACCATCCTAAAAAGGCAACACGAAACCTTTGGAAGACTTTGGCTTTCACTATTTGGGGACTTTCGGTCAAATGTGCTTTACGGTGCCATTTTGAGAAATCAAACATATTTTCAAAAATACTCCGAGTTAGTGAGCCGGGGTACACGCGCTTGAGTGTTATTTCGGAGATTTCATAAAATCAAACTAAGAATGCCTCTTACGGTCCCCGAGTAGACTTAGGGTTCCGGTGCATTGATTTCTAGACGGTCGAAGTTCATTCGACGCCATTTTTCTAAAGATTTCAACAATTCTTTAAAATCTCCATGTTCGGTGACCCCGGGTACACGCTCGTGAGGCATTTTTCTTGATTACTTAAAACCATCCTAAAAAAGGCAACACGAAACCTTTGGAAGACTTTGGCTTTCACTATTTGGGGACTTTCGGTCAAATGTGCTTTACGGTGCCATTTTTGAGAAATCAAACATATTTTCAAAAATACTCCGAGTTAGTGAGCAGGGGTACACGCCGAGTGTTATTTCGGAGATTTCATAAAATCAAACTAAGAATGCCTCTTACGGTCCCGAGTAGACTTAGGGTTCCGGTGCATTGATTTCTAGACGGTCGAAGTTCATTCAGACGCCATTTTTCTAAAGATTTCAACAATTCTTTAAAATCTCCATGTTCGGTGACCCCGGTACACGTTTGTGAGGCATTTTTCTTGATTACTTAAAACCATCCTAAAAAGGCAACACGAAACCTTTGGAAGACTTTGGCTTTCACTATTTGGGGGCCTTTCGGTCAAATGTGCTTTACGGTGCCATTTTAGAAATCAAACATATTTTCAAAAATACTCCGAGTTAGTGAGCCGGGGTACACGCCTTTGAGTGTTATTTCGGAGATTTCATAAAATCAAACTAAGAATGCCTCTTACGGTCCCGAGTAGACTTACGATTCAAGTGCATTGATTTCTAGAATGTCGAAGTTCATTCCGACGCCATTTTTCTACAGATTTCAATAATTCTTTAAAATCTCCATGTTCGGTGACCCCGGGTACATGCCTGTGAGGCATTTTTCATGATTACTTAAAACCATCCTAAAAAGGCAACACGAAACCTTTGGAAGACTTTGGCTTTCACTATTTGGGGCCCTTTCGGTCAAATGTGCTTTACGGGTGCCATTTTGAGAAATCAAACATATTTTCAAAAATACTCCGAGTTAGTGAGCGGGGTACACGCTTGAGTGTTATTTCGGAGATTTCATAAAATCAAACTAAGAATGCCTCTTATGGTCCCCGAGTAGACTTAGGGTTCCGGTGCATTGATTTCTAGGCGGTCGAAGTTCATTCCGACGCCATTTTTCTAAAGATTTCAATAATTCTTTAAAATCTCCATGTTCGGTGACCCCGGTACACGCCTGTGAGGCATTTTTCGTGATTACTTAAAACCATCCTAAAAAGGCAACACGAAACCTTTGGAAGACTTTGGCTTTCACTATTTGGGGCCCTTTCGGTCATATGTGCTTTACAGTGCCATTTTCTGAGATATCAAACATATTTTAAAAAATACTCCGAGTTAGTGAACCGGGGTACACGCCTGAGTGTTATTTCGGAGATTTCATAAAATCAAACTAAGAAGACTTAGGGTTCAGGTGCATTGATTTCTAGACGGTCGAAGTTAATTCCGACGCCATTTTTCTAAAGCGTTCAACAATTCTTTAAAATCTCCATGTTCGGTGACCCCCGGTACACGCCTGTGAGACATTTTTCGTGATTACTTAAAACCATCCTAAAAAGGCAACACGAAACCTTTGGAAGACTTTGGCTTTCACTATTTGGGGACTTTCGGTCAAATGTGCTTTCTGAGTGCCATTTTCGAGAAATCAAACATATTTTCAAAAATACTTCGAGTTAGTGAACCGGGGTACACGCCTGAGTGTTATTTCGGAGATTTCATAAAATCAAACTAAGAATGCCTCTTCTGGTCCCCGAGTAGACTTAGGGTTCCGGTGCATTGATTTCTAGAAGGTCGAAGTTCATTCCGACGCCATTTTTCTACAGATTTCAACAATTCTTTAAAATCTCCATGTTCGGTGACCCCCGGTACACGCCTGTGAGGCATTTTTCGTGATTACTTAAAACCATCCAAAAAAGGCAACACGAAACCTTTGGAAGACTTTGGCTTTCACTATTTGGGGCCCTTTCGGTCAAATGTGCTTTACGGTGCCATTTTGAGAAATCAAACATATTTTCAAAAATACTACGAGTTAGTGAACCGGGGTACACGCTTGAGTGTTATTTCGGAGATTTCATAAAATCAAACTAAGAATGCCTCTTCCGGTCCCCGAGTAGACTTAGGGTTCAGGTGCATTGATTTCTAGACGGTCGAAGTTCATTAAGCGCCATTTTTCTAAAGATTTCAACAATTCTTTAAAATCTCCATGTTCGGTGACCCCGGTACACGCTTGTGAGGCATTTTTCGTGATTACTTAAAACCATCCTAAAAAGGCAACACGAAACCTTTGGAAGACTTTGGCTTTCACTATTTGGGGCCCTTTCGGTCAAATGTGCTTTACGGTGCCATTTTAGAAATCAAACATATTTTCAAAAATACTCGGAGTTAGTGAGCCGGGGTACACGCTTGAGTGTTATTTCGGAGATTTCATAAAATCAAACTAAGAATGCCTCTTCCGGTCCCAGAGTAGACTTAGGGTTCCGGTGCATTGATTTCTAGACGGTCGAAGTTCATTCGACGCCATTTTTCTAAAGATTTCAACAATTCTTTAAAATCTCCATGTTCGGTGACCCCGGGGCAATTTTTCGTGATTACTTAAAACCATCCTAAAAAGGCAACACGAAACCTTTGGAAGACTTTGGCTTTCACTATTTGGGGCCTTTCGGTCAAATGTGCTTTACGGTGCCATTTTTCGAGAAATCAAACATATTTTCAAAAATACTTCGAGTTAGTGAGCCGGGGTACACGTTGAGTGTTATTTCGGAGATTTCATAAAATCAAACTAAGAATGCCTCTTCGGTCCCCGAGTAGACTTAGGGTTCGGTGCATTGATTTCTAGACGGTCGAAGTTCATTCAGACGCCATTTTTCTAAAGATTTCAACAATTCTTTAAAATCTCCATGTTCGGTGACCCCGGTACACGCCTTGTGAGGCATTTTTCGTGATTACTTAAAACCATCCCTAAAAAGGCAACACGAAACCTTTGGAAGACTTTGGCTTTCACTATTTGGGGCCTTTCGGTCAAATGTGCTTTACAGTGCCATTTTTTAGAAATCAAACATATTTTCAAAAATACTTCGAGTTAGTGAACCGGGGTACACGCTTGAGTGTTATTTCGGAGATTTCATAAAATCAAACTAAGAATGCCTCTTCTGGTCCCCCGAGTAGACTTAGGGTTCGGTGCATTGATTTCTAGGCGGTCGAAGTTCATTCCAGACGCCATTTTTCTAAAGATTTCAACAATTCTTTAAAATCTCCATGTTCGGTGACCCCAGGTACACGCCTCTGAGGCATTTTTCTTGATTACTTAAAACCGTCCTAAAAAGGCAACACGAAACCTTTGGAAGACTTTGGCTTTCACTATTTGGGGACCTTTCGGTCAAATGTGCTTTACGAGTGCCATTTTTGAGAAATCAAACATATTTTCAAAAATACTCGAGTTAGTGAACCGGGTACACGCTTGAGTGTTATTTCGGAGATTTCATAAAATCAAACTAAGAATACCTCTTATGGTCCCGAGTAGACTTAGGGTTCCGGTGCATTGATTTCTAGACGGTCGAAGTTCATTCCGACGCCATTTTTCTAAAGATTTCAACAATTCTTTAAAATCTCTATGTTCGGTGACCCCCGGTACACGCCCATGGGGCAATTTTCTTGATTACTTAAAACCATCCTTAAAAGGCAACACGAAACCTTTGGAAGACTTTGGCTTTCACTATTTGGGGACTTTCGGTCCAAATGTGCTTTACGGTGCCATTTTTAGAAATCAAACATATTTTCAAAAATACTCCGAGTTAGTGACCGGGGTACACGCCTCGAGTGTTATTTCGGAGATTTCATAAAATCAAACTAAGAATGCCTCTTCTGGTCCCCGAGTAGACTTAGGGTTCGGTGCATTGATTTCTAGACGGTCGAAGTTCATTCAGACGCCATTTTTCTAAAGATTTCAACAATTCTTTAAAATCTCCATGTTCGGTGACCCCGGTACACGCTGTGAGGGTATTTTTCGTGATTACTTAAAACCATCCTTCAAAAGGCAACACGAAACCTTTGGAAGACTTCGGCTTTCACTATTTGGGGCCCTTTCGGTCAAATGTGCTTTACAGTGCCGTTTTTACGAGAAATCAAACATATTTTCAAAAATACTTCGAGTTAGTGAACCGGGGTACACGCTGAGTGTTATTTCGGAGATTTCATAAAATCAAACTAAGAATGCCTCTTCTGGTCCCCCGAGTAGACTTAGGGTTAGGTGCATTGATTTCTAAACGGTCGAAGTTCATTCCGACGCCATTTTTCTTAAAGATTTCAACAATTCTTTAAAATCTCCATGTTCGGTGACCCCTGGTACGCCTTGTGAGGCATTTTTCGTGATTACTTAGAACCATCCTAAAAAGGCAACACAAAACCTTTGGAAGACTTTGGCTTTCACTATTTGGGGCCTTTCGGTCAAATGTGCTTTACAAGTGCCATTTTTTGAGAAATCAAACATATTTTCAAAAATACTTCGAGTTAGTGAACGAGGTACACGCATGAGTGTTATTTCGGAGATTTCATAAAAATCAAACTAAGAATACCTCTTCTGGTCCGCGAGTAGACTTAGGGTTCCGGTGCATTGATTTCTAGACGGTCGAAGTTCATTCCGACGTCATTTTTCTTAAGATTTCAACAATTCTTTAAAATCTCTATGTTCGGTGGCCCCGGTACATGCTCGTGAGACATTTTTCGTGATTACTTAGAACCATCCAAAAAGGCAACACAAAACCTTTGGAAGACTTTGGCTTTCACTATTTGGGGACTTTCGGTCATATGTGTTTTACAGGTGCCATTTTTCCGAGAAATCAAACATATTTTCAAAAATACTTGAGTTAGTGAACCGGGGTACACTGGCTGAGTGTTATTTCGGAGATTTCATAAAATCAAACTAAGAATGCCTCTTCTGGTCCCCGAGTAGACTTAGGGTTCCGGTGCATTGATTTCTAGACGGTCGAAGTTCATTCCGACGCCATTTTTTAAAGATTTCAACTATTCTTTAAAATCTCCATGTTCGGTGACCCCGGTACACGCCGTGAGGCATTTTTCGTGATTACTTAAAACCATCCTAAAAAGGCAACACGAAACCTTTGGAAGACTTTGGCTTTCACTATTTGGGGCCCTTTCGGTCAAATGTGCTTTACAGTGCCATTTTTAGAGAAATCAAACATATTTTCAAAAATACTCCGAGTTAGTGAACCGGGGTACACGCCTGAGTGTTATTTCGGAGATTTCATAAAATCAAACTAAGAATACCTCTTCTGGTCCACGAGTAGACTTAGGGTTCCGGTGCATTGATTTCTAGACGGTCTAAGTTCATTCCGACGCCATTTTTCTAAAGATTTCAACAATTCTTTAAAATCTCTATGTTCGGTGACCCCGGTACACGCCTGTGAGGCATTTTTCTTGATTACTTAAAACCATCCTAAAAGGCAACACGAAACCTTTGGAAGACTTTGGCTTTCACTATTTGGGGACCTTTCGGTCAAATGTGCTTTACAGGTGCCATTTTCCGAGAAATCAAACATATTTTCAAAAATACTCCGAGTTAGTGAGCAGAGGTACACGCCTGAGTGTTATTTCGGAGATTTCATAAAATCAAACTAAGAATGCCTCTTCTGGTCCACGAGTAGACTTAGGGTTCCGGTTCATTGATTTTTAGACGGTCGAAGTTCATTCCGACTCCATTTTTCTAAAGATTTCAACAATTCTTTAAAATCTCCATGTTCGGTGACCCCCGGTACACGCCTGTGAGGCAATTTTCGTGATTACTTAAAACCATCCTCAAAAGGCAACACGAAACCTTTGGAAGACTTTGGCTTTCACTATTTGGGACTCTTTCAGTCAAATGTGCTTTTAAAGTGCCATTTTCTTGAGAAATCAAACCTATTTTCAGAAATACTCCGAGTTAGTGAACTAGGGGTACACGCATGAGTGTTATTTCGGAGATTTCATAAAATCAAACTAAGAATGCCTCTTCCTGGTCCCCGAGTAGACTTAGGGTTCCGGTGCAATGATTTCTAGACGGTCGAAGTTCATTCCGACGCCATTTTTCTAAAGATTTCAACAATTCTTTAAAATCTCCATATTCGGTGACCTCCGGTACACGCTCGTGAGGCATTTTTCGTGATTACTTAAAACCTTCCTAAAAAGGCAACACGAAACCTTTGGAAGACTTTGGCTTTCACTATTTGGGGCCCTTTCGGTCAAATGTGCTTTACTGTGCCATTTTTAGAGAAATCAAACATATTTTCAAAAATACTCTGAGTTAGTGAACCGGGTACACGCCTGTGTGTTATTTCGGAGATTTCATAAAATCAAACTAAGAATGCCTCTTCGGTCCCCGAGTAGACATAGGGTTCCGGTGCATTGATTTCTAGACGGTCGAAGTTCATTCCGACGCCATTTTTTTAAAGATTTCAACAATTCTTTAAAATCTCCATGTTCGGTGACCCCGGTACACGCCTTCGTGAGGCATTTTTCGTGATTACTTAAAACCATCTTAAAAAGGCAACACGAAACCTTTGGAAGACTTTGGCTTTCACTATTTGGGGCCACTTTCGGTTAAATGTGCTTTACATTGCCATTTTTAGAGAAATCAAACATATTTTCAAAAATACTCCGAGTTAGTGAACGGGGTACACGCCCGAGTGTTATTTCGGAGATTTCATAAAATCAAACTAAGAATACCTCTTCTGGTCCACGAGTAAACATAGGGTTCCGGTGCATTGATTTCTAGACAGTCTAAGTTCATTCCGACGCCATTTTTCTAAAGATTTCAACAATTCTTTAAAATCTCCATGTTCGGTGACCCCCGGTACACGCCTGTGAGGCATTTTTCGTGATTACTTAAAACCATCTTAAAAAGGCAACACGAAACCTTTGGAAGACTTTGGCTTTCACTATTTGGGGCCCTTTCGGTCAACTGTGCTTTACTGCTGCCATTTTTTAGAGAAATCAAACATATTTTCAAAAAATACTTCCAGTTAGTGAACCGGGGTACACGCCTGAGTGTTATTTCGGAGATTTCATAAAATCAAACTAAGAATGCCTCTTCTGGTCCCCGAGTAGACTTAGGGTTCCGGTGCATTGATTTCTAGACGGTCGAAGTTCATTCCGACGCCATTTTTTTAAAGATTTCAACAATTCTTTAAAATCTCCATGTTCGGTGACCCCTGGTACACGCCTGTGAGGCATTTTTCGTGATTACTTAAAACCATCTTAAAAAGGCAACACGAAACCTTTGGAAGACTCTGGCTTTCACTATTTGGGGCCCTTTCGGTTAAATGTGCTTTACATTGCCATTTTTAGAGAAATCAAACATATTTTCAAAAATACTCCGAGTTAGTGAACCGGGGTACACGCCTGAGTGTTATTTCGGAGATTTCATAAAATCAAACTAAGAATACCTCTTCTGGTCCACGAGTAAACATAGGGTTCCCGGTGCATTGATTTCTAGACAGTCTAAGTTCATTCCGACGCCATTTTTCTAAAGATTTCAACAATTCTTTAAAATCTCCATGTTCGGTGACCCCCGTACACGCTTAGTGAGGCATTTTTCGTGATTACTTAAAACCATCTTAAAAAGGCAACACGAAACCTTTGGAAGACTCTGGCTTTCACTATTTGGGGCCCTTTCGGTCAAATGTGCTTTACAGTGCCATTTTTAGAGAAATCAAACATATTTTCTAAAATACTTCGAGTTAGTGAACCGGGGTACACGCCTGTGTGTTATTTGGGAGATTTCATAAAATCAAACTAAGAATGCCTCTTCTGGTCCCCGAGTAGACATAGGGTTCCGGTGCATTGATTTCTAGACGGTCGAAGTTCATTCCGACGCCATTTTTTAAAGATTTCAACAATTCTTTCAAATCTCCATGTTCGGTGACCCCGGACACGCTTGTGTGAGGCATTTTTCGTGATTACTTAAAACCATCTTAAAAGGCAACACGAAACCTTTGGAAGACTCTGGCTTTCACTATTTGGGGCCCTTTCGGTTAAATGTGCTTTACATTGCCATTTTTAGAGAAATCAAACATATTTTCAAAAATACTCGGAGTTAGTGAACCGGGGTACACGCCCGAGTGTTATTTCGGAGATTTCATAAAATCAAACTAAGAATACCTCTCTGGTCCACGAGTAAACATAGGGTTCCGGTGCATTGATTTCTAGACGGTCTAAGTTCATTCCGACGCCATTTTTCTAAAGATTTCAACAATTCTTTAAAATCTCCATGTTCGGTGACCCCAGGTACACGCCTGTGAGGCATTTTTCGTGATTACTTAAAACCATCTTAAAAAGGCAACACGAAACCTTTGGAAGACTCTGGCTTTCACTATTTGGGGCCCTTTCGGTCAACTGTGCTTTACAGTGCCATTTTTAGAGAAATCAAACATATTTTCAAAATACTTCGAGTTAGTGAACAGGGTACACGCCTGAGTGTTATTTCGGAGATTTCATAAAATCAAACTAAGAATGCCTCTTCTGGTCCCCGAGTAGACTTAGGGTTCCGGTGCATTGATTTCTAGACGGTCGAAGTTCATTCCGACGCCATTTTTTTTAAAGATTTCAACAATTCTTTAAAATCTCCATGTTCGGTGACCCCCGGTACACGCCTGTGAGGCATTTTTCGTGATTACTTAAAACCATCCTAAAAAGGCGACACGAAACCTTTGGAAGACTCTGGCTTTCACTATTTGGGGCCCTTTCGGTTAAATGTGCTTTACATTGCCATTTTTAGAGAAATCAAACATATTTTCAAAATACTCCGGAGTTAGTGAACCTGGGTACACGCCCGAGTGTTATTTCGGAGATTTCATAAAATCAAACTAAGAATACCTCTTCTGGTCCACGAGTAAACATAGGGTTCGGTGCATTGATTTCTAGACAGGTCTAAGTTCATTCCGACGCCATTTTTCTAAAGATTTCAACAATTCTTTAAAATCTCCATGTTCGGTGACCCCGGTACACGCCCTGTGAGGCATTTTTCGTGATTACTTAAAACCATCTTAAAAAAGGCAACACGAAACCTTTGGAAGACCTCGGCTTTCACTATTTGGGGCCCTTTCGGTCAAATGTGCTTTACAAAGTGCCATTTTTAGAGAAATCAAACATATTTTCTAAAAATACTTCGAGTTAGTGAACCGGGGTACACGCCTTGTGTTATTTCGGAGATTTCATAAAATCAAACTAAGAATGCCTCTTCGGTCCCCGAGTAGACATAGGGTTCCGGTGCATTGATTTCTAGACGGTCGAAGTTCATTCCGACGCCATTTTTTTAAAGATTTCAACAATTCTTTAAAATCTCCATGTTCGGTGACCCCCGGTACACGCCTGTGAGGCATTTTTCGTGATTACTTAAAACCATCTTAAAAAGGCAACACGAAACCTTTGGAAGACTCTGGCTTTCACTATTTGGGGCCCTTTCGGTTAAATGTGCTTTACATTGCCATTTTTAGAGAAATCAAACATATTTTCAAAAATACTTCCGAGTTAGTGAACAGGGTACACGCCTGAGTGTTATTTCGGAGATTTCATAAAATCAAACTAAGAATACCTCTTACGGTCCACGAGTAAACATAGGGTTCCGGTGCATTGATTTCTAGACAGGTCCTAAGTTCATTCCGACGCCATTTTTCTAAAGATTTCAACAATTCTTTAAAATCTCCATGTTCGGTGACCCCGGTACACGCTCGTGAGGCATTTTTCGTGATTACTTAAAACCATCTTAAAAAGGCAACACGAAACCTTTGGAAGACTCTGGCTTTCACTATTTGGGGCCCTTTCGGTCAAATGTGCTTTACAGTGCCATTTTATGAGAAATCAAACGTATTTTCAAAAATACTTCGAGTTAGTGAACCGGGGTACACGCCTCGAGTGTTATTTCGGAGATTTCATAAAATCAAACTAAGAATGCCTCTTCTGGTCCCCCGAGTAGACTTAGGGTTCCGGTGCATTGATTTCTAGACGGTCGAAGTTCATTCCGACGCCATTTTTTTAAAGATTTCAACAATTCTTTAAAATCTCCATGTTCGGTGACCCCCAGGTACACGCCTCGTGAGGCATTTTTCGTGATTACTTAAAACCATCATAAAAAAGGCGACACGAAACCTTTGGGAGACTACGGCTTTCACTATTTGGGGCCCTTTCGGTTAAATGTGCTTTACATTGCCATTTTTAGAGAAATCAAACATATTTTCAAAAATACTCCGAGTTAGTGAACCGGGGTACACCCTGAGTGTTATTTCGGAGATTTCATAAAATCAAACTAAGAATACCTCTTCCGGTCCACGAGTAAACATAGGGTTCCGGTGCATTGATTTCTAGGCGGTCTAAGTTCATTCCGACGCCATTTTTCTAAAGATTTCAACAATTCTTTAAAATCTCCATGTTCGGTGACCCCGGTACACGCCTTCGTGAGGCATTTTTCGTGATTACTTAAAACCATCTTAAAAAGGCAACACGAAACCTTTGGAAGACTCCGGCTTTCACTATTTGGGGCCCTTTCGGTCAATTGTGCTTTTACGAGTGCCATTTTTAGAGAAATCAAACATATTTTCAAAAATACTTCGAGTTAGTGAACCGGGGTACATGCTCGAGTGTTATTTCGGAGATTTCATAAAATCGAACTAAGAATGCCTCTTACGGTCCCCGAGTAGACTTAGGTTTCCGGTGCATTGATTTCTAGACGGTTGAAGTTCATTCCGACGCCATTTTTTTAAAGATTTCAACAATTCTTTAAAATCTCCATGTTCGGTGACCCCGGTACACGCCCGTGAGGCATTTTTTCGTGATTACTTAAAACCATCATAAAAAAGGCGACACGAAACCTTTGGAAGACTCGGCTTTCACTATTTGGGGCCCTTTCGGTTAAATGTGCTTTACATTGCCATTTTTAGAGAAATCAAACATATTTTCAAAAATACTCCGAGTTAGTGAACCGGGGTACACGCCTGAGTGTTATTTCGGAGATTTCATAAAATCAAACTAAGAATACCTCTTCTGGTCCACGAGTAGACTTAGGGTTCCGGTGCATTGATTTTTAGACAGTCTAAGTTCATTCCGACGCCATTTTTCTAAAGATTTCAACAATTCTTTAAAATCTCCATGTTCGGTGACCCCAGGTACACGCCTGTGGGGCAATTTTCGTGATTACTTTAAACCATCCTAAACAGGCAACACGAAACCTTTGGAAGACTTTGGCTTTCACTATTTGGGGCTCTTTCGGTCATATGTGCTTTAGAGTGCCAGTTTTTTCGAAATCAAACATATTTTCAGAAATTCTCCTTGTTAGTGAACCGGGGTACACGCATGAGTGTTATTTCGGAGATTTCAAAAAATCAAAGTAAGAATGCCTCTTCTGGTCCCCGAGTAAACTTAGGGTTCCGGTGCATTGATTTCTCGACAGTCGAAGTTCATTCCGACGTCATTTTTCTAAAGATTTCAACAATTCTTTAAAATCTCTACGTTCGGTGACCCTCGATACACGCCTGTGAGGCATTTTTCTTGATTACTTAAAACCATCCTAAAAAGGCAACACGAAACCTTTGGAAGACTTTGGCTTTCACTATTTGGGGACTTTCGGTCAAATGTGCTTTACAGTGCCATTTTATGAGAAATCAAACATATTTTCAAAAATACTCCGAGCTAGTGAACCGGGGTACACGCCTGAGTGTTATTTCGGAGATTTCATAAAATCAAACTAAGAATGCCTCTTCTGGTCCCCGAGTAGACTTAGGGTTCCAGTGCATTGATTTCCTGACGGTCGAAGTTCATTCCGACGCCATTTTTTTAAAGATTTCAACAATTCTTTAAAATCTCCATGTTCGGGGAACCCCGGTACACGCCTGTGAGGCATTTTTCGTGATTACTTAAAACCATCCTAAAAAGGCAACACGAAACCTTTGGAAGACTTTGGCTTTCACTATTTGGGGTACCTTCGGTCATATGTGCTTTACAGGTGCCATTTTTCGAGAAATCAAACATATTTTCAAAAATACTCCGAGTTAGTGAACCGGGGTACACGCATGAGTGTTATTTCGGAGATTTCATAAAATCAAACTAAGAATGCCTCTTCTGGTCCACGAGTAGACTTAGGGTTCCGGTGCATTGATTTCCAGACTGTCGAAGTTCATTCCGACGTCATTTTTCTAATGATTTCAACAATTCTTTAAAATCTCTATGTTTGGTGACCCCCGGTACACGCCTGTGGGGCAATTTTCCTGATTACTTAAAACCATCTTAAAAAGGCAACACGAAACCTTTGGAAGACTTTGGCTTTCACTATTTGGGGACTTTCGGTCATATGTGCTTTACAGTGCCATTTTCTGAGAAATCAAACATATTTTCAGAAATACTCCGAGTTAGTGAACCGGGGTACACGCCTCAGTGTTTTTTCGGAGATTTCATAAAATCAAACTAAGAATGCCTCTTCTGGTCCCCGAGTGGACTAGGGTTCCGGTGCATTGATTTCTCGACGGTCGAAGTTCATTCTGACGCCATTTTTCTAAAGATTTCAACAATTCTTTAAAATCTCCATGTTCGGTGACCCCCGGTACACGCCTGTGAGGCATTTTTCGTGATTACTTTAAACCATCTTCAAAAGGCAACACGAAACCTTTGGAAGACTCTGGCTTTCACTATTTGGGGCCCTTTCGGTCAAATGTGCTTTACAGTGCGTTTTTCTGAGAAATCAAACATATTTTCCAAAATACTTCGAGTTAGTGAACCGGGGTACACGCCTCAGTGTTATTTCGGAGATTTCATAAAATCAAACAAAGAATGCCTCTTCTGGTCCCCGATTAGATTTAGGGTTCCGGTGCATTGATTTCTAGACGGTCGAAGTTCATTCCGACGCCATTTTTTTGAAGATTTCAACAATTCGTTAAAATCTCCATGTTCGGTGACCCCGGTACACGCTCGTGAGACATTTTTCGTGATTACTTAGAACCATCCAAAAAAAGGCAACACAAAACCTTTGGAAGACCTACGGCTTTCACTATTTGGGGCCCTTTCCGTCAAATGTGCTTTACAGGTGCGTTTTTCGAGAAATCAAACATATTTTCAAAAATACTTCGAGTTAGTGAACCGGGGTACACGCATGAGTGTTATTTCGGAGATTTCATAAAATCAAACAAAGAATACCTCTTCTGGTCCGCGAGTAGACTTAGGGTTCCGGTGCATTGATTTCTAGACGGTCGAAGTTCATTCCGACGTCATTTTGTTAAGATTTCAACAATTCTTTAAAATCTCTATGTTAGGTGGCCCCCGGTACATGCATGTGAGACATTTTTCGTGATTACTTAGAACCATCCAAAAAAGGCAACACAAAACCTTTGGAAGACTTCGCTTTCACTATTTGGGGACTTTCGGTCATATGTGCTTTACAGTGCCGTTTTCTGAGAAATCAAACATATTTTCAGAAATACTCCGAGTTAGTGAACCGGGGTACACGCCTGACTGTTATTTCGGAGATTTCAAAAAATCAAACTAAGAATGCCTCTTCTGGTCCCCGAGTAGACTTAGGGTTCCGGTGCATTGATTTCTAGACGGTCGAAGTTCATTCCGACGCCATTTTTTTAAAGATTTCAACAATTTTTTAAAATCTCCATGTTCGGTGACCCCCGATACACGCCTGTGAGGCATTTTTCGTGATTACTTAAAACCATCTTAAAAAGGCAACACGAAACCTTTGGAAGACTCTGGCTTTCACTATTTGGGGCCCTTTCGGTTAAATGTGCTTTACGGTGCCATTTCTAGAGAAATCAAACATATTTTCAAAAATACTCCGAGTTAGTGAACCGGGGTACACGCCTGAGTGTTATTTCGGAGATTTCATAAAATCAAACTAAGAATACCTCTTCTGGTCCACGAGTAGACTTAGGGTTCCGGTGCATTGATTTCTAGACAGTCTAAGTTCATTCCGACGCCATTTTTCTAAAGATTTCAACAATTCTTTAAAATCTCTATGTTCGGTGACCCCCGGTACACGCCTGTGAGGCATTTTTCTTGATTACTTAAAACCATCCTAAAAAGGCAACACGAAACCTTTGGAAGACTTTGGCTTTCACTATTTGGGGACCTTTCGGTCATATGTGCTTTACAGTGCCATTTTCCGATAAATCAAACATATTTTCAAAAATTCTCCGAGTTAGTGAACCGAGGTACACGCCTGAGTGTTATTTCGGAGATTTCATAAAATCAAACTAAGAATGCCTCTTCTGGTCCACGAGTAGACTTAGGGTTCCGGTTCATTGATTTCTAAACAGTCTAAGTTCATTCCGACTCCATTTTTCTAAAGATTTCAACAATTCTTTAAAATCTCCATGTTCGGTGACCCCGGTACACGCCAGTGAGGCAATTTTCGTGATTACTTAAAACCATCCTAAACAGGCAACACGAAACCTTTGGAAGACTTTGGCTTTCACTATTTGGGACTCTTTCAGTTATATGTGCTTTAAAGTGCCATTTTCTTCGAAATCAAACCAATTTTCAGAAATTCTCCGAGTTAGTGAACCGGGGTACACGCATGAGTGTTATTTCGGAGATTTCATAAAATAAAACTAAGAATGCCTCTTCTGGTCCCCGAGTAGACTTAGGGTTCCTGTGCAATGATTTCTCGACGGTCGAAGTTCATTCCGACGCCATTTTTCTAAAGATTTCAACAATTCTTTAAAATCTCCATGTTCGGTGACCCCCGGTACACGCCTGTGAGGCATTTTTCGTGATTACTTAAAACCTTCTTAAAAAGGCAACACGAAACCTTTGGAAGACTCTGGCTTTCACAATTTGGGGCCCTTTCGGTCAAATGTGCTTTACAGTGCCATTTTTTTCGAAATCAAACATATTTTCAAAAATACTTCGAGTTAGTGAACCGGGGTACACGCCTGAGTGTTATTTCGGAGATTTCATAAAATCAAACTAAGAATGCCTCTTCGGTCCCCCGAGTAAACTTAGGGTTTCGGTGCATTGATTTCTCGACGGTCGAAGTTCATTCCGACGCCATTTTTCTAAAGATTTCAACAATTCTTTATAATCTCCATGTTCGGTGACCCCCGGTACACGCCTGTGAGGCATTTTTCGTGATTACTTAAAACCATCTTAAAAAGGCAACACGAAACCTTTGGAAGACTCTGGCTTTCACTATTTGGGGCCCTTTCGGTCAAATGTGCTTTACAGTGCCATTTTTAGAGAAATCAAACATATTTTCAAAAATACTTCGAGTTAGTGAACCGGGGTACACGCCTGAGTGTTATTTCGGAGATTTCATAAAATCAAACTAAGAATACCTCTTACGGTCCACGAGTAGACTTAGGGTTCCGGTGCATTGATTTCTAGACAGTCTAAGTTCATTCCGACGCCATTTTTCTAAAGATTTCAACAATTCTTTAAAATCTCTATGTTCGGTGACCCCCGGTACACGCCTGTGAGGCATTTTTCTTGATTACTTAAAACCATCCTAAAAAGGCAACACGAGACCTTTGGAAGACTTTGGCTTTCACTATTTGGGGACCTTTCGGTCATATGTGCTTTACAGTGCCATTTTCCGAGAAATCAAACATATTTTCAAAAATTCTCCGAGTTAGTGAACCGAGGTACACGCCTGAGTGTTATTTCGGAGATTTCATAAAATCAAACTAAGAATGCCTCTTCTGGTCCACGAGTAGACTTAGGGTTCCGGTTCATTGATTTCTAAACAGTCTAAGTTCATTCCGACTCCATTTTTCTAAAGATTTCAACAATTCTTTAAAATCTCCATGTTCGGTGACCCCCGGTACACGCCAGTGAGGCAATTTTCGTGATTACTTAAAACCATCCTAAACAGGCAACACGAAACCTTTGGAAGACTTTGGCTTTCACTATTTGGGACTCTTTCAGTTATATGTGCTTTAAAGTGCCATTTTCTTCGAAATCAAACCTATTTTCAGAAATTCTCCGAGTTAGTGAACCGGGGTACACGCATGAGTGTTATTTCGGAGATTTCACAAAATCAAACTAAGAATGCCTCTTCTGGTCCCCGAGTAGACTTAGAGTTCCTGTGCAATGATTTCTCGACGGTCGAAGTTCATTCCGACGCCATTTTTCTAAAGATTTCAACAATTCTTTAAAATCTCCATGTTCGGTGACCCCCGGTACACGCCTGTGAGGCATTTTTCGTGATTACTTAAAACCTTCTTAAAAAGGCAACACGAAACCTTTGGAAGACTCTGGCTTTCACTATTTGGGGCCCTTTCGGTCAAATGTGCTTTACAGTGCCATTTTTAGAGAAATCAAACATATTTTCAAAAATACTTCGAGTTAGTGAACCGGGGTACACGCCTGTGTGTTATTTCGGAGATTTCATAAAATCAAACTAAGAATGCCTCTTCTGGTCCCCGAGTGGACATAGGGTTCCGGTGCATTGATTTCTAGACGGTCGAAGTTCATTCCGACGCCATTTTTTTAAAGATTTCAATAATTCTTTAAAATCTCCATGTTCGGTGACCCCCGGTACATGCCTGTGAGGCATTTTTCGTGATTACTTAAAACCATCTTAAAAAGGCAACACGAAACCTTTGGGAGACTACGCTTTCACTATTTGGGGCCCTTTCGGTTAAATGTGCTTTACATTGCCATTTTTAGAGAAATCAAACATATTTTCAAAAATACTCCGAGTTAGTGAACCGGGGTACACGCCTGAGTGTTATTTCGGAGATTTCATAAAATCAAACTAAGAATACCTCTTCTGGTCCACGAGTTGACTTAGGGTTCCGGTGCATTGATTTCTAGACAATCTAAGTTCTTTCCGACGCCATTTTTCTAAAGATTTCAACAATTCTTTAAAATCTCCATGTTCGGTGACCCCTGGTACACGCCTGTGAGGCATTTTTCGTGATTACTTAAAACCATCTTAAGGCGACACGAAAACTTTGGAAGACTCTGGCTTTCACTATTTGGGGCCCTTTCGGTTAAATGTGCTTTACATTGCCATTTTTAGAGAAATCAAACATATTTTCAAAAATACTCCGAGTTAGTGAACTGGGGTACACGCCTGAGTGTTATTTCGGAGATTTCATAAAATCAAACTAAGAATACCTCTTCTGGTCCACGAGTAGACTTAGGGTTCCGGTGCATTGATTTCGTGAATACTTTAAACCATCCTAAACAGGCAACAAGAAACCTTTGGAAGCCTTTGGCTTTCACTATTTGGGGCTCTTTCGGTCATATGTGCTTTAGAGTGCCATTTTTTTCGAAATCAAACATATTTTCGGAAATTCTCCTAGTTAGTGAACCAGGGTACACGCATGAGTGTTATTTCGGAGATTTCATAAAATCAAACTAAGAATGCCTCTTCTGGTCCCCGAGTAAACTTAGGGTTCCGGTGCATTGATTTCTCGACGGTCGAAGTTCATTCCGACTCCATTTTTCTAAAGATTTCAACAATTCTTTAAAATCTCCATGTTCGGTGACCCCCGTTACACGCCTGTGAGGCATTTTTCGTGATTACTTAAAACCATCTTAAAAAGGCAACACGAAACCTTTGGAAGACTCTGGCTTTCACTATTTGGCACCCTTTCGGTCAAATGTGCTTTACAGTGCTATTTTTAGAGAAATCAAACATATTTTCAAAAATACTTCGAGTTAGTGAACCGGGGTACACGCCTGAGTGTTATTTCAGAGATTTCATAAAATCAAACTAAGAATGCCTCTTCTGGTCCCCGAGTAGACTTAGGGTTCCGGTGCATTGATTTCTAGACGGTCGAAGTTCATTCCGACGCCATTTTTTTAAAGATTTCAACAATTCTTTAAAATCTCCATGTTCGGTGACCCCTGGTACACGCCTGTGAGGCATTTTTCGTGATTACTTAAAACCATCTTAAGGCGACACGAAAACTTTGGAAGACTCTGGCTTTCACTATTTGGGGCCCTTTCGGTTAAATGTGCTTTACATTGCCATTTTTAGAGAAATCAAACATATTTTCAAAAATACTCCGAGTTAGTGAACTGGGGTACACGCCTGAGTGTTATTTCGGAGATTTCATAAAATCAAACTAAGAATACCTCTTCTGGTCCACGAGTAGACTTAGGGTTCCGGTGCATTGATTTCTAGACAGTCTAAGTTCATTCCGACGCCATTTTTCTAACGATTTCAACAATTCTTTAAAATCTCCATGTTCGGTGACCCCCGATACACGCCTGTGGGGCAATTTTCGTGATTACTTTAAACCATCCTAAACAGGCAACATGAAACCATTGGAAGACTTTGGCTTTCACTATTTGGGGCTCTTTCGGTCATATGTGCTTTAGAGTGCCGTTTTTTGAAATCAAAGATATTTTCAGAAATTCTCCTTGTTAGTGAACCGGGGTACACGCATGCGTGTTATTTCGGAGATTTCATAAAATCAAACTAAGAATGCCTCTTCTGGTCCCCGAGTAAACTTAGGGTTCCGGTGCATTGATTTCTCGACAGTCGAAGTTCATTCCGACGTCATTTTTCTAAAGATTTCAACAATTCTTTAAAATCTCTACGTTCGGTCACCCTCGGAACACGCCTGTGAGGCATTTTTCTTGATTACTTAAAACCATCCTAAAAAGGCAACACGAAACCTTTGGAAGACTTTGGCTTTCACTATTTGGGGACTTTCGGTCAAATGTGCTTTACAGTGCCATTTTAAGAGAAATCAAACATATTTTCAAAAATACTCCGAGCTAGTGAACCGGGGTACACGCCTGAGTGTTATTTCGGAGATTTCATAAAATCAAACTAAGAATGCCTCTTCTGGTCCCCGAGTAGACTTAGGGTTCCAGTGCATTGATTTCCTGACGGTCGAAGTTCATTCCGACGCCATTTTTTTAAAGATTTCAACAATTCTTTAAAATCTCCATGTTCGGGGAACCCCGGTACACGCCTGTGAGGCATTTTTCGTGATTACTTAAAACCATCCTAAAAAGGCAACACGAAACCTTTGGAAGACTTTGGCTTTCACTATTTGGGGTACCTTCGGTCATATGTGCTTTACAGTGCCATTTTCTGAGAAATCAAACATATTTTCAAAAATACTCCGAGTTAGTGAACCGGGGTACACGCATGAGTGTTAATTCGAAGATTTCATAAAATCAAACTAAGAATGCCTCTTCTGGTCCCCGTGTAGACTTAGGGTTCCGGTGCATTGATTTCTCGACGGTCGAAGTTCATTCCGACGCCATTTTTCTAAAGATTTCAACAATTCTTTAAAATCTCTATGTTCGGTGACCCCCGGTACATGCCTGTGAGGCATTTTTCGTGATTACTTAAAAAGGCAACAAGAAACCTTTGGAAGACTCTGGCTTTCACTATTTAGGGCCCTTTCGGTCAAATGTGATTTACAGTGCCATTTTTGGAGAAATCAAACATATTTTCAAAAATACTCCGAGTTAGTGAACCGAGGTACACGCCTGAGTGTTATTTCGGAGATTTCATAAAATCAAACTAAGAATGCCTCTTCTGGTCCACGAGTAGACTTAGGGTTCCGGTTCATTGATTTCTAGACAGTCTAAGTTCATTCTGACTCCATTTTTCTAAAGATTTCAACAATTCTTTAATATCTCCATGTTCGGTGACCCCCGGTACACGCCAGTGAGGCAATTTTCGTGATTACTTAAAACCATCCTAAAAGGCAACACGAAACCTTTGGAAGACTTTGGCTTTCACCTGTTTGGGGCTCTTTCGGTCATATGTGCTTTAAAATGGCATTTTCTTCGAAATCAAACATATTTTTGAAATTCTCCGAGTTAGTGAACCGTGGTACACGCATGAGTGTTATTTCGGAGATTTCATAAAATCAAACTAAGAATGCCTCTTCCGGTCCCCGAGTAAACTTAGGGTTCGGTGCATTGATTTCTAGGCAGTCTAAGTTCATTCCGACGCCATTTTTCTAAAGATTTCAACAATTCTTTAAAATCTCCATGTTCGGTGACCCCGGTACACGCTCGTGAGGCATTTTTCTTGATTACTTAAAACCATCCTAAAAGGCAACACGAAACCTTTGGAAGACTTTGGCTATCACTATTTGGGGCCCTTTCGGTCAAATGTGCATTACAGTGCCATTTTCTGAGAAATCAAACATATTTTCAAAAAGACTTCGAGTTAGTGAACCGGTACACGCCTGAGTGTTATTTCGGAGATTTCATAAAATCAAACTAAGAATGCCTCTTCGGTCCCCGGAGTAGACTAGGGGTTCGGTGCATTGATTTACGGACGGTCGAAGTTCATTCCGACGCCATTTTTCTTAAGATTTCAACAATTCTTTAAAATCTCCATGTTCGGTGACCCCGGTACACCCTTGTGAGGCATTTTTCGTGATTACTTAAAACCATCTTAAAAGGCAACACGAAACCTTTGGAAGACTCTGGCTTTCACTATTTGGGGCCCTTTCGGTCAAATGTGCTTTACAATGCCATTTTTAGAGAAATCAAGCATATTTTCAAAAATACTTCGAGTTAGTGAACCGGGGTACACGCCTGAGTGTTATTTCGGAGATTTCATAAAATCAAACTAAGAATGCCTCTTCTGGTCCCCGAGTAGACTTAGGGTTCCGGTGCATTGATTTCTAGACGGTCGAAGTTCATTCCGACGCCATTTGTTTAAAGATTTCAACAATTCTTTAAAATCTCCATGTTCGGTGACCCCCGGTACACGCCTGTGAGGCATTTTTCGTGATTACTTAAAACCATCTTAAAAAGGCAACACGAAACCTTTGGAAGACTCTGGCTTTCACTATTTGGGGCCCTTTCGGTTAAATGTGCTTTACATTGCCATTTTTAGAGAAATCAAACATATTTTCAAAAATACTCCGAGTTAGTGAACCGGGGTACACGCCTGAGTGTTATTTCGGAGATTTCATAAAATCAAACTAAGAATACCTCTTCTGGTCCACGAGTAGACTTAGGGTTCCGGTGCATTGATTTCTTGACAGTCTAAGTTCATTCCGACGCCATTTTTCTAAAGATTTCAACAATTCTTTAAAATCTCCATGTTCGGTGACCCCCGGCACACGCCTGTGGGGCAATTTTCGTGATTACTTTAAACCATCCTAAACAGGCAACACGAAACCTTTGGAAGACTTTGGCTTTCACTATTTGGGGCTCTTTCGGTCATATGTGCTTTATAGTGCCATTTTTTTCGAAATCTAACATATTTTCAGAAATTCTCCTAGTTAGTGAACCGGGGTACACGCATGAGTGTTATTTCGGAGATTTCATAAAATCAAACTAAGAATGCCTCTTCTGGTCCCCGAGTAAACTTAGGGTTCCGGTGCATTGATTTCTCGACGGTCGAAGTTCATTCCGACGTCATTTTTCTAAAGATTTCAACAATTCTTTAAAATCTCTATGTTCGGTGACCCCCGGTACACGCCTGTGAGGCATTTTTCTTGATTACTTAAAACCATCTTAAAAAGGCAACACGAAACCTTGGGAAGACTTTGGCTTTCACTATTTGGGGACTTTCGGTCAAATGTGCTTTACAGTGCCATTTTCTGAGAAATCAAACATATTTTCAAAAATACTCCGAGCTAGTGAACCGGGGTACACGCCTGAGTGTTATTTCGGAGATTTCATAAAATCACACTAAGAATGCCTCTTCTGGTCCCCGAGTAGACTTAGGGTTCCAGTGCATTGATTTCCTGACGGTCGAAGTTCATTCCGACGCCATTTTTTTAAAGATTTCAACAATTCTTTAAAATCTCCATGTTCGGGGAACCCCGGTACACGCCTGTGAGGCATTTTTCGTGATTACTTAAAACCATCCTAAAAAGGCAACACGAAACCTTTGGAAGACTTTGGCTTTCACTATTTGGGGTACCTTCGGTCATATGTGCTTTACAGTGCCATTTTCTGAGAAATCAAACATATTTTCAAAAATACTCCGAGTTAGTGAACCGGGGTACACGCATGAGTGTTAATTCGGAGATTTCATAAAATCAAACTAAGAATGCCTCTTCTGGTCCCCGTGTAGACTTAGGGTTCCGGTGCATTGATTTCTCGACGGTCGAAGTTCATTCCGACGCCATTTTTCTAAAGATTTCAACAATTCTTTAAAATTTCTATGTTCGGTGACCCCCGGTACATGCCTGTGAGGCATTTTTCGTGATTACTTAAAAAGGCAACAAGAAACCTTTGGAAGACTCTGGCTTTCACTATTTGGGGCCCTTTCGGTCAAATGTGATTTACAGTGCCATTTTTGGAGAAATCAAACATATTTTCAAAAATACTTCGAGTTAGTGAACCGGGGTACACGCCTGAGTGTTATTTCGGAGATTTCATAAAATCAAACTAAGAATGCCTCTTCTGGTCCCCGAGTAGACTTAGGGTTCCGGTGCATTGATTTCTAGACGGTCGAAGTTCATTCTGACGCCATTTTTTAAAGATTTCAACAATTCTTTTAAATCTCCATGTTCGGTGACCCCCGGTACACGCCTGTGAGGCATTTTTCGTGATTACTTAAACCATCTTAAAAAGGCAACACGAAACCTTTGGAAGACTCTGGCTTTCACTATTTGGGGCCCTTTCGGTCAAATGTGCTTTACAGTGCCATTTTTAGAGATATCAAACATATTTTCAAAAATACTCCGAGCTAGTGAACCGGGGTACACGCCTGAGTGTTATTTCGGAGATTTCATAAAATCAAACTAAGAATGCCTCTTCTGGTCCCCGAGTAGACTTAGGGTTCCAGTGCATTGATTTGTTGACGGTCGAAGTTCATTCCGACGCCATTTTTTTAAAGATTTCAACAATTCTTTAAAATCTCCATGTTCGGGGAGCCCCGGTACACGCCTGTGAGGCATTTTTCGTGATTACTTAAAACCATCCTAAAAAGGCAACACGAAACCTTTGGAAGACTTTGGCTTTCACTATTTGGGGACCTTTCGGTCATATGTGCTTTACAGTGCCATTTTCTGAGAAATCAAGCATATTTTCAAAAATACTCCGAGTTAGTGAACCGAGGTACACGCCTGAGTGTTATTTCGGAGATTTCATAAAATCAAACTAAGAATGCCTCTTCTGGTCCACGAGTAGACTTAGGGTTCCGGTTCATTGATTTCTAGACAGTCTAAGTTCATTCTGACTCCATTTTTCTAAAGATTTCAACAATTCCTTAATATCTCCATGTTCGGTGACCCCCGGTACACGCCAGTGAGGCAATTTTCGTGATTACTTAAAACCATCCTAATCATGCAACACGAAACCTTTGGAAGACTTTGGCTTTCACTATTTGGGGCTCTTTCGGTCATATGTGCTTTAAAATGGCATTTTCTTCGAAATCAAACATATTTTCAGAAATTCTCCGAGTTAGTGAACCGGGGTACACGCATGAGTGTTATTTCGGAGATTTCATAAAATCAAACTAAGAATGCCTCTTCTGGTCCCCGAGTAAACTTAGGGTTCCGGTGCATTGATTTCTAGACAGTCCAAGTTCATTCCGACGCCATTTTTCTAAAGATTTCAACAATTCTTTAAAATCTCCATGTTCGGTGACCCCCGGTACACGCCTGTGAGGCATTTTTCTTGATTACTTAAAACCATCCTAAAAAGGCAACACGAAACCTTTGGAAGACTCTGGCTTTCACTATTTGGGGCCCTTTCGGTCAAATGTGCTTTACAATGCCATTTTTAGAGAAATCAAGCATATTTTCAAAAATACTTCGAGTTAGTGAACCGGGGTACACGCCTGAGTGTTATTTCGGAGATTTCATAAAATCAAACTAAGAATGCCTCTTCTGGTCCCCGACTAGACTTAGGGTTCCGGTGCATTGATTTCTAGACGGTCGAAGTTCATTCCGACGCCATTTGTTTAAAGATTTCAACAATTCTTTAAAATCTCCATGTTCGGTGACCCCCGGTACACGCCTGTGAGGCATTTTTCGTGATTACTTAAAACCATCTTAAAAAGGCAACACGAAACCTTTGGAAGACTCTGGCTTTCACTATTTGGGGCCCTTTCGGTTAAATGTGCTTTACATTGCCATTTTTAGAGAAATCAAACATATTTTCAAAAATACTCCGAGTTAGTGAACCGGGGTACACGCCTGAGTGTTATTTCGGAGATTTCATAAAATCAAACTAAGAATACCTCTTCTGGTCCACGAGTAGACTTAGGGTTCCGGTGCATTGATTTCTCGACGGTCGAAGTTCATTCCGACGTCATTTTTCTAAAGATTTCAACAATTCTTTAAAATCTCTATGTTCGGTGACCCCCGGTACACGCCTGTGAGGCATTTTTCTTGATTACTGAAAACCATCTTAAAAAGGCAACACGAAACCTTGGGAAGTGGCGGGCCGCGGATGTCGTGAACGCCGCCCGGCCAAAGATAAAATTTCTCCTACTCTCTTTTACACTAAGGTAGTATAATGGAAGTAGGGGTCGTATCCACAGGGAAACAGGGACGAGTTTAGTACTTAGCGTGATTCGAAACCTAGATTAAGCTAAGGGCCGAGAAACCTAATAATAATAACAAAGGGGGGTTTCAAGTAGATTATAACTAAACTACAACTAACTATCATATAAACAAAATGAGAAATCAATATAGGAAGATCTTGAATCCGATTAACATGCACTTCAATTCATTATCGATCATTGAACATCCACTCTAATTATTTCCATTATTATCTATTGTCGAGAATTAATCTCTTGTTCTCCTTATTCCTAGTTGAATAGCACGATCAGCGTGACTATAAAACTCTAACTAAAGGATAACCTAGTCCGATCTGCGTCTAAGTTCAATCCGATAGCAGCAATAAACACAGAGAACCAATAGACCTGCTAACGTCATACAAGCGATAAACATTCAACAGTTGATTCAAATTCCCCAAGAAATAACCAAGATGATCAGCATCTAAATTACTCCCTAGTTTGCTACCAATTGATAAAAGAATAAAACAATCCGATTCTATTCTTAAATCTAGCATTAGATTAATTACACAATCAAACTAGTAATATTCCTAGCATAATCATGCAAAAATCATAGAAAGCAAGCATAGAAATTAAACCATAATCAAAGGAAATAAATAGATAAGAAAGATCTCACAATAATGCTTGAAGCTCCATATTAATCTCGTTCAAGAACGGTTCAAGCTACAATCGGCATAGCATAAGCCAATCCCATAATTGAAATCTACATAAACTAAACTAGAAAATAAAAACTAAAAAGAGAAGACAACAAGAGAGGAGTGGAGTTTTGGAAACTCCATCCCCTTGTGGCTGCTGCCCCCTAGGTCTAAAAACAAAGTTTAGTATTTATACTAAGCCTCAAAAGTTAGCCGTCATTTAAACCGACCTAGGGGTCGCGAGGTGCGATACAGGTCGCACCGTGCGATGAGCTACTGCCTTCGCAACGAGCTGAAGAGCTGGGCCAAAACCACGCAGGTCGCACCGTGCGAGATTACTCGCGAGGTGCGAGATACAGGTCGCGAGGTGCGACCATGCTCGCGAGGTGCGAGCTGCTGGCGTGCGATGGGCGCTGGGCAGTGAGCTGCTGGGCGATGCTGGCTGGGCAGCTTGGTCGAGGCTGCTGAGCGCTGGGCGAGCGCTGGCTGGGCAGCTTGGGCGATGATGCTTGCGATGCTTGTGCTGGCTTGGCGATGATGCTTCGAGCTGGCTCGCGATGCTTCGATGCTAGCTCGCGATGGTCGAGCGATGATGCTTAGGCTTGCGGTGATCACGAGAGCTTGGCTCGGATCAAATGCACTTCACCTTGGAAGCTCGGAATACATGACGTTAACACAAATTATCTCGCAAAGCTCCGAACTTCCGCTAAGAGCTAAATAAGACACGAATGTTAACAATTACAATCAAACCCCTAGCAAAGTGCACCTAAAATACCACAAGAACATCGTATAACTTGAGCGCATCAGGAAGACTTTTGCTTTCACTATTTGGGGACTCGGTCAAATGTGCTTTACAGTGCCATTTTCTGAGAAATCAAACATATTTTCAAAAATACTCCGAGCTAGTGAACCGGGGTACACGCCTGAGTGTTATTTCGGAGATTTCATAAAATCAAACTAAGAATGCCTCTTCTGGTCCCCGAGTAGACTTAGGGTTCCAGTGCATTGATTTCCTGACGGTCGAAGTTCATTCCGACGCCATTTTTTTAAAGATTTCAATAATTCTTTAAAATCTCCATGTTCGGGGAACCCCGGTACACGCCTGTGAGGCATTTTTCGTGATTACTTAAAACCATCCTAAAAAGGCAACACGAAACCTTTGGAAGACTTTGGCTTTCACTATTTGGGGACCCTTCGGTCATATGTGCTTTACAGTGCCATTTTCTGAGAAATCAAACATATTTTAAAAAACACTCCGAGTTAGTGAACTGAGGTACACGCCTGAGTGTTATTTCGGAGATTTCACAAAATCAAACTAAGAATGCCTCTTCTGGTCCACGAGTAGACTTAGGGTTCCGGTTCATTGATTTCTAGACAGTCTAAGTTTATTCCGACTGCATTTTTCTAAAGATTTCAACAATTCTTTAAAATCTCCATGTTCGGTGACCCCCGGTACACGCCAGTGAGGCATTTTTCTTGATTACTTAAAACCATCTTAAAAAGGCAACACGAAACCTTGGGAAGACTTTGGCTTTCACTATTTGGGGACTTTCGGTCAAATGTGCTTTACAGTGCCATTTTCTGAGAAATCAAACATATTTTCAAAAATACTCCGAGCTAGTGAACCGGGGTACACGCCTGAGTGTTATTTCGGAGATTTCATAAAATCAAACTAAGAATGCCTCTTCTGGTCCCCGAGTAGACTTAGGGTTCCAGTGCATTGATTTCCTGACGGTCGAAGTTCAATCCGACGCCATTTTTTTAAAGATTTCAACAATTCTTTAAAATCTCCATGTTCGGGGAACCCCGGTACACGCCTGTGAGGCATTTTTCGTGATTACTTAAAACCATCCTAAAAAGGCAACACGAAACCTTTGGAAGACTTTGGCTTTAACTATTTGCGGACCCTTCGGACATATGTGCTTTACAGTGCCATTTTTAGAGAAGTCAAACATATTTTCAAAAATACTTCGAGTTAGTGAACCGGGGTACACGCCTGCGTGTTATTTCGGAGATTTCATAAAATCAAACTAAGAATGCCTCTTCTGGTCCCCGAGTAGACTTAGGGTTCCGGTGCATTGATTTCTCGACGGTCGAAGTTCATTCCGACGCCATTTTTCTAAAGATTTCAACAATTCTTTAAAATCTCCATGTTCGGTGACCCCCGGTACACGCCTGTTAGGCATTTTTCGTGATTACTTAAAACCATCTTAAAAAGGCAACACGAAACCTTTGGAAGACTCTGGCTTTCACTATTTGGGGCCCTTTCGGACAAATGTGCTTTACAGTGCCATTTTTAAAGAAGTCAATCATATTTTCAAAAATACTTCGAGTTAGTGAACCAGGGTACACGCCTGCGTGTTATTTCGGAGATTTCATAAAATCAAACTAAGAATGCCTCTTCTGGTCCCCGAGTAGACTTAGGGTTCCGGTGCATTGATTTCTAGACGGTCGAAGTTCATTCCGACGCTATTTTTTTAAAGATTTCAACAATTCTTTAAAATCTCCATGTTCGGTGACCCCCGGTACACGCCTGTGAGGCATTTTTCGTGATTACTTAAAACCATCTTAAAAAGGCAACACGAAACCTTTGGAAGACTCTGGCTTTCACTATTTGGGGCCCTTTCGGTTAAATGTGCTTTACATTGCCATTTTTAGAGAAATCAAACATATTTTCAAAAATACTCCGAGTTAGTGAACCGGGGTACACGCCTGAGTGTTATTTCGGAGATTTCATAAAATCAAACTAAGAATGCCTCTTCTGGTCCCCGAGTAGACTTAGGGTTCCGGTGCATTGATTTCTACACGGTCGAAGTTCATTCCGACGCTATTTTTTTAAAGATTTCAACAATTCTTTAAAATCTCCATGTTCGGTGACCCCCGGTACACGCCTGTGAGGCATTTTTCGTGATTACTTAAAACCATCTTAAAAAGGCAACACGAAACCTTTGGAAGACTCTGGCTTTCACTATTTGGGGCCCTTTCGGACAAATGTGCTTTACAGTGCCATTTTTAGAGAAATCAAACATATTTTCAAAAATACTTCGAGTTAGTGAACCGGGGTACACGCCTGCGTGTTATTTCGGAGATTTCATAAAATCAAACTAAGAATGCCTCTTCTGGTCCCCGAGTAGACTTAGGGTTCCGGTGCATTGATTTCTAGACGGTCGAAGTTCATTCCGACGCTATTTTTTTAAAGATTTCAACAATTCTTTAAAATCTCCATGTTCGGTGACCCCCGGTACACGCCTGTGAGGCAATTTTCGTGATTACTTTAAACCATCCTAAACAAGCAACACGAAACCTTTGGAAGACTTTGGCTTTCACTATTTGGGGCTCTTTCGGTCATATGTGCTTTACAGTGCCATTTTTTTCGAAATCAAACATATTTTCAGAAATTCTCCTAGTTAGTGAACCGGGGTACACGCATGAGTGTTATTTCGGAGATTTCATAAAATCAAACTAAGAATGCCTCTTCTGGTCCCCGAGTAAACTTAGGGTTCCGGTGCATTGATTTCTCGACGGTCGAAGTTCATTCCGACGTCATTTTTCTAAAGATTTCAACAATTCTTTAAAATCTCTATGTTCGGTGACCCCCGGTACACGCCTGTGAGGCATTTTTCGTAATTACTTGAAACCATCTTAAAAAGGCAACACGAAACCTTTGGAAGACTCTGGCTTTCACTATTTGGGGCCCTTTCGGTTAAATGTGCTTTACATTGCCATTTTTAGAGAAATCAAACATATTTTCAAAAATACTCCGAGTTAGTGGACCGGGGTACACGCCTGAGTGTTATTTCGGAGATTTCATAAAATCAAACTAAGAATACCTCTTCTGGTCCACGAGTAGACTTAGGGTTCCGGTGCATTGATTTCTAGACAGTATAAGTTCATTCCGACGCCATTTTTCTAAAGATTTCAACAATTCTTTAAAATCTCCATGTTCGGTGACCCCCGGTACACGCCTGTGGGGCAATTTTCGTGATTACTTTAAACCATCCTAAACAGGCTACACGAAACCTTTGGAAGACTTTGGCTTTCACTATTTGGGGCTCTTTCGGTCATATGTGCTTTACAGTGCCATTTTTTTCAAAATCAAACATATTTTCAGAAATTCTCCTAGTTAGTGAACCGGGGTACACGCATGAGTGTTATTTCGGAGATTTCATAAAATCAAACTAAGAATGCCTCTTCTGGTCCCCGAGTAAACTTAGGGTTCCGGTGCATTGATTTCTCGACGGTCGAAGTTCATTCCGACGTCATTTTTCTAAAGATTTCAACAATTCTTTAAAATCGCTATGTTCGGTGACCCCCGGTACTCGCCTGTGAGGCATTTTTCTTGATTACTTAAAGCCATCCTAAAAAGGCAACACGAAACCTTGGGAAGACTTTGGCTTTCACTATTTGGGGACTTTCGGTCAAATGTGCTTTACGGTGCCATTTTCTGAGAAATCAAACATATTTTCAAAAATACTCCGATCTAGTGAACCGGGGTACACGCCTGAGTGTTATTTCGGAGATTTCATAAAATCAAACTAAGAATGCCTCTTCTGGTCCCCGAGTAGACTTAGGGTTCCAGTGCATTGATTTCCTGACGGTCGAAGTTCATTCCGACGCCATTTTTTTAAAGATTTCAACAATTCTTTAAAATCTCCATGTTCGGGGAACCCCGGTACACGCCTGTGAGGTATTTTTCGTGATTACTTAAAACCATCCTAAAAAGGCAACACGAAACCTTTGGAAGACATTGGCTTTCACTATTTGGGGACCCTTCGGTCATATGTGCTTTACCGTGCCATTTTCTGAGAAATCAAACATATTTTCAAAAATACTCCGAGTTAGTGAACCGAGGTACACGCCTGAGTGTTATTTCGGAGATTTCATAAAATCAAACTAAGAATGCCTCTTCTGGTCCACGAGTAGAATTAGGGTTCCGGTTCATTGATTTCTAGACAGTCTAAGTTCATTCCGACTCCATTTTTCTAAAGATTTCAACAATTCTTTAAAATCTCCATGTTCGGTGACCCCCGGTACACGCCAGTGAGGCAATTTTCGTGATTACTTAAAACCATCCTAAACAGGCAACGCGAAACCTTTGGAAGACTTTGGCTTTTACTATTTGGGGCTCTTTCGGTCATATGTGCTTTAAAGTGCCATTTTCTTCGAAATCAAACATATTTTCAGAAATTCTCCGAGTTAGTGAACCGGGGTACACGCATGAGTGTTATTTCGGAGATTTCATAAAATCAAACTAAGAATGCCTCTTCTGGTCCCCGAGTAGACTTAGGGTTCCGATGCATTGATTTCTCGACGGTCGAAGTTCATTCCGACGCCATTTTTCTAAAGACTTCAACAATTCTTTAAAATCTCCATGTTCGGTGACCCCGAGTACACGCCTGTGAGGCATTTTTCGTGATTACTTAAAAAGGCAACACGAAACCTTTCGAAGACTCTGGCTTTCACTATTTGGGGCCCTTTCGGACAAATGTGCTTTACAGTGCCATTTTTAGAGAAATCAAACATATTTTCAAAAATACTTCGAGTTAGTGAACCGGGGTACACGCCTGAGTGTTATTTCGGAGATTTCATAAAATCAAACTAAGAATGCCTCTTCTGGTCCCCGAGTGGACTTAGGGTTCCGGTGCATTGATTTCTAGACGGTCGAAGTTCATTCCGATGCCATTTTTTTAAAGATTTCAACAATTCTTTTAAATCTCCATGTTCGGTGACCCCCGGTACACGCCTGTGAGGCATTTTTCGTGATTACTTAAACCATCTTAAAAAGGCAACACGAAACCTTTGGAAGACTCTGGCTTTCACTATTTGGGGCCCTTTCGGTCAAATGTGCTTTACAGTGCCATTTTTAGAGAAATCAAACATATTTTCAAAAATACTCCGAGCTAGTGAACCGGGGTACACGCCTGAGTGTTATTTCGGAGATTTCATAAAATCAAACTAAGAATGCCTCTTCTGGTCCCCGAGTAGACTTAGGTTTCCAGTGCATTGATTTGTTGACGGTCGAAGTTCATTCCGACGCCATTTTTTTATAGATTTCAACAATCCTTTAAAATTTCCATGTTCGGGGAGCCCCGGTACACGCCTGTGAGGCATTTTTCGTGATTACTTAAAACCATCCTAAAAAGGCAACACGAAACCTTTGGAAGACTTTGGCTTTCACTATTTGGGGACCTTTCGGTCATATGTGCTTTACAGTGCCATTTTCTGAGAAATCAAACATATTTTCAAAAATACTCCGAGTTAGTGCACCGAGGTACACACCTGAGTGTTATTTCGGAGATTTCATAAAATCAAACTAAGAATGCCTCTTCTGGTCCACGAGTAGACTTAAGGTTCCGGTTCATTGATTTCTAGACAGTCTAAGTTCATTCTGACTCCATTTTTCTAAAGATTTCAACAATTCTTTAAAATCTCCATGTTCGGTGACCCCCGGTACACGCCAATGAGGCAATTTTCGTGATTACTTAAAACCATCCTAAACAGGCAACACGAAACCTTTGGAAGACTTTGGCTTTCACTATTTGGGGCTCTTTCGGTCATATGTGCTTTAAAGTGGCATTTTTTTTTCGAAATCAAACATATTTTCAGAAATTCTCCGAGTTAGTGAACCGGGGTACACGCATGAGTGTTATTTCGGAGATTTCATAAAATCAAACTATGAATGCCTCTTCTGGTCCCCGAGTAAACTTAGGGTTCCGGTGCATTGATTTCTCGACGGTCGAAGTTCATTCCGACGTCATTTCTCTAACGATTTCAACAAATCTTTAAAATCTCTATGTTCGGTGACCCCCGGTACACGCCTGTGAGGCATTTTTCTTGATTACTTAAAACCATCCTAAAAAGGCAACACGAAACCTTTGGAAGACTTTGGCTATCACTATTTGGGGCCCTTTCGGTCAAATGTGCATTACAGTGCCATTTTCTGAGAAATCAAACATATTTTCAAAAATACTCCGAGTTAGTGAACCGGGGTACACGCCTGAGTGTTATTTCGGAGATTTCATAAAATCAAACTAAGAATGCCTCTTCTGGTCCCCGAGTAGACTTAGGGTTCCGGTGCATTGATTTCTAGACGGTCGAAGTTCATTCCGACGCCACTTTTTTTAAGATTTCAACAATTCTAGAAAATCTCCATGTTCGGTGACCCCCGGTACACGCCTGTGAGGCATTTTTCGTGATTACTTAAAACCATCCTAAAAAGGCAACACGAAACCATTGGAAGACTTTGGCTTTCACTATTTGGGGGACATTTCGGTCATAGGTGCTTTACAGAGCCATTTTCTGAGAAATCAAACATATTTTCAAAAATACTCCGAGTTAGTGAACCGGGGTTCACGCCTCAGTGTTATTTCGGAGATTTCATAAAATCAAACTAAGAGTGCCTCTTCTGGTGCCAGAGTAGACTTAGGGTTCCGGTGCATTGATTTCTAGACAGTCTAAGTTCATTCCGACGCCATTTTTCTAAAGATTTCAACAATTCTTTAAAATCTCGATGTTCGGTGACCCCCGGCACACGCCAGTGAGGCAATTTTCGTGATTACATAAAATCATCCTAAACAGGCAACACGAAACCTTTGGAAGACTATGGCTTTCACTATTTGGGGCTCTTTCGGTCATATGTGCTTTACAGTGCCATTTTCTGAGAAAATCAAACATATTTTCATAAATTCTCCGAGTTAGTGAACCGGGGTACACGCATGAGTGTTATTTCGGAGATTTCATAAAATCAAACTAAGAATGCCTCTTCTGGTCCCCGAGTAAACTTAGGGTTCCGATGCATTGATTTCTCGACTGTCGAAGTTCATTCCGACGTCATTTTTCTAAAGATTTCAACAATTCTTTAAAATCTCTATGTTCGGTGACCCCCGGTACACACCAGTGAGGCATTTTTCTTGATTACCTAAAACCATATTAAAAAGGCAACACGAAACCTTTGGAAGACTTTGGCTTTCACTATTTGGGCTCTTTCGGTCATATGTGCTTTACAGTGCCATTTTCTTGGTAATCAAACATATTTTCAGAAATTCTCCGAGTTAGTGAACCGGGGTACACGCATGAGTGTTATTCCGGAGATTTCATAAAATCAAACTAAGAATGCCTCTTCTAGTCCCCGAGTAAACTTAGGGTTCCGGTGCATTGATTTCTCGACGGTCGAAGTTCATTCCGACGTCATTTTTCAAAAGATTTCAACAATTCTTTAAAATCTCTATGTTCGGTGACCACGGTACACGCCTGTGAGGCATTTTTCTTGATTACTTAAAACCATCCTAAAAAGCCAACACGAAACCTTTGGAACCCTTTGGCTTTCACTATTTGGGGACTTTCGGTCAAATGTGCTTTACAGTGCCATTTTCTGAGAAATCAAACATATTTTCAAAAATACTCCGAGTTAGTGAACCGGGGTACACGCCTGAGTGTTATTTCGGAGATTTCATAAAATCCAACTAAGAATGCCTCTTCTGGTCCCCGAGTAGACTTAGGGTTCCGGTGCATTGATTTCTAGACGGTCGAAGTTCATTCCGACGCCATTTTTTTAATGATTTCAACAATTCTTTAAAATCTCCATGTTCGGTGACCCCCGGTACACGCCTGTGAGGCATTTTTCGTGATTACTTAAAACCATCCTAAAAAGGCAACACGAAACCTTTGAAAGACTTTGGCTTTCACTATTTGGGGGGCCTTTCGGTCATAGGTGCCTTACAGTGCCATTTTCTGAGAAATCAAACATATTTTCAAAAATACTCCGAGTTAGTGAACCGGGGTACACGCCTGAGTGTTATTTCGGAGATTTCATAAAATCAAACTAAGAATGCCGCTTCTGGTGCACGAGTAGACTTAGGGTTCCGGTGCATTGATTTCTAGACAATCTAAGTTCATTCCGACCCCATTTTTCTAAAGATTTCAACAATTCTTTAAAATCTCGATGTTCGGTGACCCCCGGTACACGCCAGTGAGGCAATTTTCGTGATTACTTAAAACCATCCTAAACAGGCAACATGAAACCTTTGGAAGACTATGGCTTTCACTATTTGGGGCTCTTTCGGTCATATGTGCTTTACAGTGCCATTTTCTTCGAAATCAAACATATTTTCAGAAATTCTCCGAGTTAGTGAACCGGGGTACACGCATGAGTGTTATTTCGGAGATTTCATAAAATTAAACTAAGAATGCCTCTTCTGGTCCCCGAGTAGACTTAGGGTTCCGGTGCATTGATTTCTAGACGGTCGAAGTTCATTCCGACGCCATTTTTTTAAAGATTTCATCAATTCTTTAAAATCTCCATGTTCGGTGACCCCCGGTACACGCCTGTGAGGCATTTTTCGTGATTACTTAAAACCATCCTAAAAAGGCAACACGAAACCTTTGAAAGACTTTGGCTTTCACTATTTAAGGGGCCTTTCGGTCATAGGTGCCTTACAGTGCCATTTTCTGAGAAATCAAACATATTTTCAAAAATACTCCGAGTTAGTGAACCGGGGTACACGCCTGAGTGTTATTTCGGAAATTTCATAAAATCAAACTAAGAATGCCTCTTCTGGTGCACGAGTAGACTTAGGGTTCCGGTGCATTGATTTCTAGACTGTCTAAGTTCATTCCGACGCCATTTTTCTAAAGATTTCAACAATTCTTTAAAATCTCGATGTTCGGTGACCCCCGGTACACGCCTGTGAGGCTATTTTCGTGATTACTTAAAACCATCCTAAACAGGCAACACGAAACCTTTGGAAGACTATGGCTTTCACTATTTGGGGCTCTTTCGGTCATATGTGCTTTACAGTGTCATTTTCTGAGAAATCAAACATATTTTCAGAAATTCTCCGAGTTAGTGAACCGGGGGTACACACATGAGTGTTATTTCGGAGATTTCATAAAATCAAACTAAGAATGCCTCTTCTGGTCCCCAAGTAGACTTAGGGTTCCGGTGCATTGATTTCTAGACGGTCGAAGTTCATTCCGACGCCAAGTTTTTAAAGATTTCAACAATTCTTTAAAATCTCCATGTTCGGTGACCCCCGGTACACGCCTGTGAGGCATTTTTCGTGATTACTTAAAACCATCTTAAAAAGGCAACACGAAACCTTTGAAAGACTTTGGCTTTCACTATTTGGGGACCTTTCGGTCATATGTGCTCTACAGTGCCATTTTCTGAGAAATCAAACATATTTTCAAAAATACTCCGAGTTAGTGAACCGGGGTACACGCCTGAGTGTTATTTCGGAGATTTCATAAAATCCAACTAAGAATGCCTCTTCTGGTCCACGAGTAGACTTAGGGTTCCGGTGCATTGATTTCTAGACAGTCTACGTTCATTCCGACGCCATTTTTCTAAAGATTTCAACAATTCTTTAAAATCTCCATGTTCGGTGACCCCCGGTACACGCCAGTGAGGTAATTTTCGTGATTACTTAAAACCATCCTAAACAGGCAACACGAAACCTTTGGAAGACTTTGGCTTTCACTGTTTGGGGACCTTTCGGTCATATGTGCTTTACAGTGCCATTTTCTTCGAAATCAAACATATTTTCAGAAATTCTCCGAGTTAGTGAACCGGGGTACACGCATGAGTGTTATTTCGGAGATTTCATAAAATCAAACTAAGAATGCCTTCTTCTGGTCCCCGGGTAAACTTAGGGTTCCGGTGCATTGATTTCTCGACTGTCGAAATTCATTCCGACGTCATTTTTCTAAAGATTTCAACAATTCTTTAAAATCTCTATGTTCGGTGACCCCCGGTACACGCTAGTGAGGCATTTTTCTTGATTACCTAAAACCATCCTAAAAAGGCAACACGAAACCTTTGGAAGACTTTGGCTTTCACTATTTGGGCTCTTTCGGTCATATGTGCTTTACAGTGCCATTTTCTTGGTAATCAAACATATTTTCAGAAATTCTCCGAGTTATGAACCGGGGTACACGCATGAGTGTTATTCCGGAGATTTCATAAAATCAAACTAAGAATGCCTCTTCTGGTCCCCGAGTAAACTTAGGGTTCCGGTGCATTGATTTCTCGACGGTCGAAGTACATTCCGACGTCATTTTTCTAAAGATTTCAACAATTCTTTAAAATCTCTATGTTCGGTGACCACGGTACACGCCTGTGAGGCATTTTTCTTGATTACTTAAAACCATCCTAAAAAGGCAACACGAAACCTTTGAAAGACTTTGGCTTTCACTATTTGGGGGGCCTTTCGGTCATAGGTGCCTTACAGTGCCATTTTCTGAGAAATCAAACATATTTTCAAAAACACTCCGAGTTAGTGTACCGGGGTACACGCCTGAGTGTTATTTCGGAGATTTCATAAAATCAAACTAAGAATGCCTCTTCTGGTGCACGAGTAGACTTAGGGTTCCGGTGCATTGATTTCTAGACTGTCTAAGTTCATTCCGACGCCATTTTTCTAAAGATTTCAACAATTCTTTAAAATCTCCATGTTCGGTGACCCCCGGTACACGCCTGTGAGGCTATTTTCGTGATTACTTAAAACCATCCTGAACAGGCAACACGAAACCTTTGGAAGACTATGGCTTTCACTATTTGGGGCTCTTTCGGTCATATGTGCTTTACAGTGTCATTTTCTTCGAAATCAAACATATTTTCAGAAATTCTCCGAGTTAGTGCACCCGGGGGTACACGCATGAGTGTTATTTCGGAGATTTCATAAAATCAAACTAAGAATGCCTCTTCTGGTCCCCAAGTAGACTTAGGGTTCCGGTGCATTGATTTATAGACGGTCGAAGTTCATTCCGACGCCATGTTTTTAAAGATTTCAACAATTCTTTAAAATCTCCATGTTCGGTGACCCCCGGTACACGCCTGTGAGGCATTTTTCGTGATTACTTAAAACCATCCTAAAAAGGCAACACGAAACCTTTGAAAGACTTTGGCTTTCACTATTTGGGGACCTTTCGGTCATATGTGCTCTACAGTGCCATTTTCTGAGAAATCAAACATATTTTCAAAAATACTTCGAGTTAGTGAACCGGGGTACACGCCTGAGTGTTATTTCGGAGATTTCATAAAATCCAACTAAGAATGCCTCTTCTGGTCCACGAGTAGACTTAGGGTTCCGGTGCATTGATTTCTAGACGGTCGAAGTTCATTCCGGCGCCATTTTTTTAAAGATTTCAACAATTCTATAAAATCTCCATGTTCGGTTACCCCCGGTACACTCCTGTGAGGCATTTTTCGTGATTACTTAAAACCATCCTAAAAAGGCAACACGAAACCTCTGGAAGACTTTGGCTTTCACTATTTGGGGACCTTTCGGTCATATGTGCTTTACAGTGCCATTTTCTGAGAAATCAAATATATTTTCAAAAATACTCCGAGTTAGTGAACCGGGGTACATGCCTGAGTGTTATTTCGGAGATTTCATAAAATCAAACTAAGAATGCCTCTTCTGGTCCACGAGTAGACTTAGGGTTCCGGTGCATTGATTTCTAGACAGTCTACGTTCATTCCGACGCCATTTTTCTAAAGATTTCAACAATTTTTTAAAATCTCCATGTTCGGTGACCCCCGGTACACGCCAGTGAGGCAATTTTCGTGATTACTTAAAACCATCCTAAACAGGCAACACGAAACCTTTGGAAGACTTTGGCTTTCACTGTTTGGGGACCTTTCGGTCATATGTGCTTTACAGTGCCATTTTCTTCGAAATCAAACATATTTTCAGAAATTCTCCGAGTTAGTGAACCGGGGTACACGCATGAGTGTTATTTCGGAGATTTCATAAAATCAAACTAAGAATGCCTCTTCTGGTCCCCGAGTAAACTTAGGGTTCCGGTGCATTGATTTCTCGACTGTCGAAATTCATTCCGACGTCATTTTTCTAAAGATTTCAACAATTCTTTAAAATCTCTATGTTCGGTGACCCCCGGTACACGCCAGTGAGGCATTTTTCTTGATTACCTAAAACCATCCTAAAAAGGCAACACGAAACCTTTGGAAGACTTTGGCTTTCACTATTTGGGCTCTTTCGGTCATATGTGCTTTACAGTGCCATTTTCTTGGTAATCAAACATATTTTCAGAAATTCTCCGAGTTATGAACCGGGGTACACGCATGAGTGTTATTCCGGAGATTTCATAAAATCAAACTAAGAATGCCTCTTCTGGTCCCCGAGTAAACTTAGGGTTCCGGTGCATTGATTTCTCGACTGTCGAAGTTCATTCCGACGTCATTTTTCTAAAGATTTCAACAATTCTTTAAAAGCTCTATGTTTTGTGACCACGGTACACGCCTGTGAGGCATTTTTCTTGATTACTTAAAACCATCCTAAAAAGCCAACACGAAACCTTTGGAAGACTTTGGCTTTCACTATTTGGGGACTTTCGGTCAAATGTGCTTTACAGTGCCATTTTCTGAGAAATCAAACATATTTTCAAAAATACTCCGAGTTAGTGAACCGGGGTACACGCCTGAGTGTTATTTCGGAGATTTCATAAAATCAAACTAAGAATGCCTCTTCTGTTCCCCGAGTAGACTTAGGGTTCCGGTGCATTGATTTCTAGACGGTCGAAGTTCATTCCGACGCCATTTTTTTAATGATTTCAACAATTCTTTAAAATCTCCATGTTCGGTGACCCCCGGTACACGCCTGTGAGGCATTTTTCGTGATTACTTAAAACCATCCTAATAAGGCAACACGAAACCTTTGAAAGACTTTGGCTTTCACTATTTGGGGACCTTTCGGTCATATGTGCTTTACAGTGCCATTTTTTGAGAAATCAAACATATTTTCAAAAAGACTCCGAGTTAGTGAACCGGGGTACACGCCTGAGCGTTATTTCGGAGATTTCATAAAATCAAACTAAGAATGCCGCTTCTGGTCCACGAGTAGACTTAGGGTTCCGGTGCATTGATTTCTAGACAGTCTAAGTTCATTCCGACGGCATTTTTCTAAAGATTTCAACAATTCTTTAAAATCTCCATGTTCGGTGACCCCCGGTACACGCCAGTGAGGCAATTTTCGTGATTACTTAAAACCATCCTAAACAGGCAACACGAAACCTTTGGAAGACTTTGGCTTTCACTATTTGGGGCTCTTTCGGTCATATGTGCTTTACAGTGCCATTTTCTTCGAAATCAAACATATTTTCAGAAATTCTCCGAGTTAGTGAACCGGGGTACACGCATGAGTGTTATTTCGGAGATTTCATAAAATCAAACTATGAATGCCTCTTCTGGTCCCCGAGTAGACTTAGGGTTCCGGTGCATTGATTTCTAGACGGTCCAAGTTCATTCCGACGCCATTTTTTTAAAGATTTCAACAATTCTATAAAATCTCCTTGTTCGGTGACCCCCGGTACACGCCTGTGAGGCATTTTTCGTGATTACTTAAAACCATCCTAAAAAGGCAACACGAAACCTTTGGAAGACTTTGGCTTTCACTATTTGGGGGACCTTTCGGTCATAGGTGCCTTACAGTGCCATTTTCTGAGAAGTCAAACATATTTCAAAAATACTCCGAGTTAGTGAACCGGGGTACACGCCTGAGTGTTATTTCGGAGATTTCATAAAATCAAACTAAGAATGCCTCTTCTGGTGCACGAGTAGACTTAGGGTTCCGGTGAATTGATTTCTAGACTGTCTAAGTTCATTCCGACGCCATTTTTCTAAAGATTTCAACAATTCTTTAAAATCTCGATGTTCGGTGACCCCCGGTACACGCCAGAGAGGCTATTTTCGTGATTACTTAAAACCATCCTAAACAGGCAACACGAAACCTTTGGAAGACTATGGCTTTCACTATTTGGGGCTCTTTCGGTCATATGTGCTTTACAGTGCCATTTTCTGAGAAATCAAACATATTTTCAGAAATTCTCCGAGTTAGTGAACCGGGGGTACACGCATGAGTGTTATTTCGGAGATTTCATAAAATCAAACTAAGAATGCCTCTTCTGGTCCCCAAGTAGACTTAGGGTTCCAATGCATTGATTTCTAGACGGTCGAAGTTCATTCCGACGCCATTTTTTTAAAGATTTCAACAATTCTTTAAAATCTCCATGTTCGGTGACCCCCGGTACACGCCTGTGAGGCATTTTTCGTGATTACTTAAAACCATCCTAAAAAGGCAACACGAAACCTTTGAAAGACTTTGGCTTTCACTATTTGGGGACCTTTCGGTCATATGTGCTTTACAGTGCCATTTTCTGAGAAATCAAACATATTTTCAAAAATACTCCGAGTTAGTGAACCGGGGTACACGCCTGAGTGTTATTTCGGAGATTTCATAAAATCCAACTAAGAATGCCTCTTCTGGTCCACGAGTAGACTTAGGGTTCCGGTGCATTGATTTCTAGACAGTCTACGTTCATTCCGACTCCATTTTTCTAAAGATTTCAACAATTCTTTAAAATCTCCATGTTCGGTGACCCCCGGTACACGCCAGTGAGGCAATTTTCGTGATTACTTAAAACCATCCTAAACAGGCAACACGAAACCTTTGGAAGACTTTGGCTTTCACTGTTTGGGGACCTTTCGTTCATATGTGCTTTACAGTGCCATTTTCTTCGAAATCAAACTAAGAATGCCTCTTCTGGTCCCCGAGTAAACTTAGGGTTCCGGTGCATTGATTTCTCGACTGTCGAAGTTCATTCCGACGTCATTTTTCTAAAGATTTCAACAATTCTTTAAAATCTCTATGTTCGGTGACCCCCGGTACACGCCAGTGAGACATTTTTCTTGATTACCTAAAACCATCCTAAAAAGGCAACACGAAACCTTTGGAAGACTTTGGCTTTCACTATTTGGGCTCTTTCGGTCATATGTGCTTTACAGTGCCATTTTCTTGGTAATCAAACATATTTTCAGAAATTCTCCGAGTTAGTGAACCGGGGTACACGCATGAGTGTTATTCCGGAGATTTCATAAAATCAAACTAAGAATGCCTCTTCCGGTCCCCGAGTAAACTTAGGGTTCGGTGCATTGATTTTCATCGCCGTCGAAATTCATTCCGACGTCATTTTTCTAAAGATTTCAACAATTCTTTAAAATCTCTATGTTCGGTGACCCCCGGTACACGCCAGTGAGGCATTTTTCTTGATTACCTAAAACCATCCTAAAAAGGCAACACGAAACCTTTGGAAGACTTTGGCTTTCACTATTTGGGCTCTTTCGGTCATATGTGCTTTACAGTGCCATTTTCTTGGTAATCAAACATATTTTCAGAAATTCTCCGAGTTAGTGAACCGGGGTACACGCATGAGTGTTATTCCGGAGATTTCATAAAATCAAACTAAGAATGCCTCTTCTGGTCCCCGAGTAAACTTAGGGTTCCGGTGCATTGATTTCTCGACGGTTGAAGTTCATTCCGACGTCATTTTTCTAAAGATTTCAACAATTCTTTATAATCTCTATGTTCGGTGACCACGGTACACGCCTGTGAGGCATTTTTCTTGATTACTTAAAGCCATCCTAAAAAGCCAACACGAAACCTTTGGAAGACTTTGGCTTTCACTATTTGGGGACTTTCGGTCAAATGTGCTTTACAGTGCCATTTTCTGAGAAATCAAACATATTTTCAAAAATACTCCGAGTTAGTGAACCGGGGTACACGCCTGAGTGTTATTTCGGAGATTTCATAAAATCAAACTAAGAATGCCGCTTCTGGTCCACGAGTAGACTTAGAGTTCCGGTGCATTGATTTCTAGACAGTCTAAGTTCATTCCGACGCCATTTTTCTAAAGATTTCAACAATTCTTTAAAATCTCCATGTTCGGTGACCCCCGGTACACGCCTGTGAGGCATTTTTCGTGATTACTTAAAACCATCCTAAAAAGGTAACACGAAACCTTTGAAAGACTTTGGCTTTCACTATTTGGGGACCTTTCGGTCATATGTGCTTTACAGTGTCATTTTTTGAGAAATCAAACATATTTTCAAAAATACTCCGAGTTAGTGAACCGGGGTACACGCCTGAGTGTTATTTCGGAGATTTCATAAAATCAAACTAAGAATGCCGCTTCTGGTCCACGAGTAGACTTAGGGTTCCGGTGCATTGATTTCTAGACAGTCTAAGTTCATTCCGACGCCATTTTTCTAAAGATTTCAACAATTCTTTAAAATCTCCATGTTCGGTGACCCCCGGTACACGCCAGTGAGGCAATTTTCGTGATTACTTAAAACCATCCTAAACAGGCAACACGAAACCTTTGGAAGACTTTGGCTTTCACTATTTGGGGCCCTTTCGGTCATATGTGCTTTACAGTGCCATTTTCTGAGAAATCAAACATATTTTCAGAAATTCTCCGAGTTAGTGAACCGAGGTACACGCATGAGTGTTATTTCGGAGATTTCATAAAATCAACCTAAGAATGCCTTCTCTGGTCCCTGAGTAAACTTAGGGTTCCGGTGCATTGATTTCTCGACGGTCGAAGTTCATTCCGACGTCATTTTTCTAAATATTTCAACAATTCATTAAAATCTCTATGTTCGGTGGCCTCCGGTACACGCCTGTGAGGCATTTTTCTTGATTACTTAAAACCATCCTAAAAAGGCAACACGAAACCTTTGGAAGACTTTGGCTTTCATTATTTGGGGACTTTCGGTCAAATGTGCTTAACAGTGCCATTTTCTGAGAAATCAAACATATTTTAAAAAATACTCCGAGTTAGTGAACCGGGGTTCACGCCTGAGTGTTATTTCGGAGATTTCATAAAATCAAACTAAGAATGCCTCTTCTGGTGCACGAGTAGACTTAGGGTTCCGGTGCATTGATTTCTAGACAGTCTAAGTTCATTCCGACGCCATTTTTCTAAAGATTTCAACAATTCTTTAAAATCTCGATGTTCGGTGACCCTCGGCACACGCCAATGAGGCAATTTTCGTGATTACATAAAACCATCCTAATCAGGCAACACGAAACCTTTGGAAGACTATGGCTTTCACTATTTGGGGCTCTTTCGGTCATATGTGCTTTACAGTGCCATTTTCTGAGAAATCAAACATATTTTCAGAAATTCTCCGAGTTAGTGAACCGGGGTACACGCATGAGTGTTATTTCAGAGATTTCATAAAATCAAACTAAGAATGCCTCTTCTGGTCCACAAGTAGACTTAGGGTTCCGGTGCATTGATTTCTAGACGGTCGAAGTTCATTCCGACGCCATTATTTTAAAGATTTCAACAATTCATTAAAATCTCCATGTTCGGTGACCCCCGGTACACGCCTGTGAGGTATTTTTCGTGATCACTTAAAACCATCCTAAAAAAGGCAACACGAAAACTTTGGTAGATTTGGCATTCACTATTTGGGGACCTTGCCGTCATATGTGCTTTACAGTGCGAGTTTCTGAGAAATCAAACATATTTTCCAAAAAACTCCGAGTTAGTGAACCTAGGTACACGCCTGAGTGTTATTTCGGAGATTTCATAAAATCAAACTAAGAATGCCTCTTCTGGTCCACGAGTAGACTTAGGCTTCCGGTGCATTGATTTCTAGACGGTCGAAGTTCATTCCGACGCCATTTTTCTAAAGATTTCAACAATTCTTTAAAATCTCCATGTTCGGTGACCCCCGGTACATGCATGTGAGGCATTTTTCGTGATTACTTAAAACCATCCTAAAATGGCAATACGAAACCTTTGGAAGACTTTGGCTTTCACTATTTGGGGGACCTTTCGGTCAAATGTGCTTTACAGTGCCATTTTCTGAGAAATCAAACATATTTTCAAAAATACTCCGAGTTAGTGAACCGGGGTACACGCATGAGTGTTATTTCGGAGATTTCATAAAATCAAACTAAGGATGCCTCTTCTGGTCCACGAGTAGACTTAGGGTTCCGGTGCATTGATTTCTAGACAGTCCAAGTTCATTCCGACGTCATTTTTCTAAAGATTTCATCAAATTCTTTAAAATCTCCATGTTCGGTGACCCCCGGTACACGCCTGTGAGGCATTTTTCCTGATTACTTAAAACCATCTTAAAAAGGCAACACGAAACCTTTGGAAGACTCTGGCTTTCACTATTTGGGGACTTTCGGTCAAATGAGCTTTACAGTGCCATTTTCTGAGAAATCAAACATATTTTCAAAAATACTCCGAGTTAGTGAACCGGGGTACACGCCTGAGTGTTATTTCGGAGATTTCATAAAATCAAACTAAGAATGCCTCTTCTGGTCCCCGAGTAGATTTAGGGTTCCGGTGCATTTATTTCTAGACGGTCGAAGTTCATTCCGACGCCATTTTTCTAAAGATTTCAACAATTCTTTAAAATCTCCATGTTCGGTGACCCCCGGTATACGCTTGTGAGGCATTTTTCGTGATTACTTAAAACCATCTTAAAAAGGCAACACGAAACCTTTGGAAGACTCTGGCTTTCACTATTTGGGTCCCTTTCGGTCAAATGTGCTTTACAGTGCCATTTTCTGAGAAATCAAACATATTTTCAAAAATACTCCGAGTTCTTGAACCGGAGTAGACGCCTGAGTGTTATTTCGGAGATTTCATAAAATCAAACTAAGAATGCCTCTTCTGGTCCCCGAGTAGACTTAGGGTTCCGGTGCATTGAATTCTAGACGGCCGAAGTTCATTCCGACGCCATTTTTTTAAAGATTTCAACCATTCTTTAAAATATCCATGTTCGGTGACCCCTGGTACACGCCTGTGAGGCATTTTTCGTGATTACTTAGAACCATCCAAAAAAGGCAACACGAAACCTTTGGAAGACTCTGGCTTTCACTATTTGGGGCCCTTTCGGTCAAATGTGCTTTGCAATGCCATTTTCTGAGAAATCAAACTTATTTTCAGAAATTCTCCGAGTTAGTAAACCGGGGTACACGCATGAGTGTTATTTAAGAGATTTCATAAAATCAAACTAAGAATGTCTCTTCTGGTCCCCGAGTAGACTTAGGGTTCCGGTGTATTGATTTCTAGACAGTCGAAGTTCATTCCGACGCCATTTTTCTAAAGATTTCAACAATTCTTTAAAATCTCGATGTTCGGTGACTCCCGCTACACGCCAGTGAGGCAATTTTCGTGATTACTTAAAACCATCCTAAACAGGCAACACAAAACCTTTGGAAGACTATGGCTTTCACTATTTGGGGCTCTTTCGGTCATATGTGCTTTACAGTGCCATTTTCTGAGAAATCAAACATATTTTCAGAGATTCTCCGAGTTAGTGAACCGGGGTACACACATGAGTGTTATTTCGGAGATTTCATAAAATCAAACTAAGAATGCCTCTTCTGGTCCCCAAGTAGACTTAGGGTTCCGGTGCATTGATTTCTAGACGGTCGAAGTTCATTCCGTCGCCATTTTTTTAAAGATTTCAACAATTCTTTAAAATCTCCATGTTCGGTGACCCCCGGTACCTGCCAGTGAGGCAATTTTCGTGATTACTTAAAACCATCCTAAACAGGCAACACGAAACCTTTGGAAGACTTTGGCTTTCACTGTTTGGGGACCTTTCGGTCATATGTGCTTTACTGTGCCATTTTCTTCGAAATCAAACATATTTTAAGAAATTCTCCGAGTTAGTGAACCGGGGTACACGCATGAGTGTTATTTCGGAGATTTCATAAAATCAAACTAAGAATGCCTCTTCTGATCCCCGAGTAAACTTAGGGTTCCGGTGCATTGATTTCTAGACAGTCGAAGTTCATTCCGACGCCATTTTTCTAAAGATTTCAACAATTCTTTAAAATCTCGATGTTCGGTGACTCCCGGTACACGCCTGTGAGGCATTTTTCGTGATTACTTAAAACCATCCTAAAAAGGCAACACGAAACCTTTGAAAGACTTTGGCTTTCACTATTTGGGGACCTTTCGGTCATATGTGCTTTACAGTGCCATTTTCTGAGAAATCAAACATATTTTCAAAAATACTCCGAGTTAGTGAACCGGGGTACACGCCTGAGTGTTATTTCGGAGATTTCATAAAATCCAACTAAGAATGCCTCTTTTGGTCCACGAGTAGACTTAGGGTTCCGGTGCATTGATTTCTAAACAGTCTACGTTCATTTCGACGCTATTTTTCTAAAGATTTCAACAATTCTTTAAAATCTACATGTTCGGTGACCCCCGGTACACGCCAGTGAAGCAATTTTCGTGATTACTTAAAACCATCCTAAACAGGCAACACGAAACCTTTGGAAGACTTTGGCTTTCACTGTTTTGGGACCTTTCGGTCATATGTGCTTTACTGTGCCATTTTCTTCGAAATCAAACATATTTTCAGAAATTCTCCGAGTTAGTGAACCAGGGTACACGCATGAGTGTTATTTCGGAGATTTCATAAAATCAAACTTAGAATGCCTCTTCTGGTCCCCGAGTAAACTTAGGGTTCCGGTGCATTGATTTCTCGACTGTCGAAGTTCATTCCGACGTCATTTTTCTAAAGATTTCAACAATTCTTTAAAATCTCTATGTTCGGTGACCCCCGGTACACGCCAGTGAGGCATTTTTCTTGATTACTTAAAACCATCCTAAAAAGGCAACACGAATCCTTTGGAAGACTTTGGCTTTCCCTATTTGGGCTCTTTCGGTCATATGTGCTTTACAGTGCCATTTTCTTGGAAATCAAACATATTTTCAGAAATTCTCCGAGTTAGTGAACCGGGGTACACGCATGAGTGTTATTCCGGAGATTTCATAAAATCAAACTAAGAATGCCTCTTCTGGTCCCCGAGTAAACTTAGGGTTCCGGTGCATTGATTTCTCGACGGTCGAAGTTCATTCCGACGTCATTTTTCTAAAGATTTCAACAATTCTTTAAAATCTCTATGTTCGGTGACCACGGTACACGCCTGGGAGGAATTTTTCTTGATTACTTAAAACCATCCTAAAAAGGCAACACGAAACCTTTGGAAGACTTTGGCTTTCACTATTTAGGAACTTTCGGTCAAATGTGCTTTACAGTGCCATTTTCTGAGAAATCAAACATATTTTCAAAAATACTCCGAGTTAGTGAACCGGGGTACACGCCTGAGTGTTATTTCGGAGATTTCATAAAATCAAACAAAGAATGCCTCTTCTGGTCCCCGAGTAAACTTAGGGTTCCGGTGCATTGATTTCTAGACGGTCGAAGTTCATTCCGACGCCATTTTTTTAATGATCTCAACAATTCTTTAAAATCTCCATGTTCGGTGACCCCCGGCACACGCCTGTGAGGCATTTTTCGTGATTACTTAAAACCATCCTAAAAAAGCAACACGAAACCTTTGAAAGACTTTGGCTTTCACTATTTGGGGACCTTTCGGTCATATGTGCTTTACAGTGCCATTTTTTGAGAAATCAAACATATTTTCAAAAAGACTCCGAGTTAGTGAACCGGGGTACACGCCTGAGTGTTATTTCGGAGATTTCATAAAATCAAACTAAGAATGCCGCTTCTGGTCCACGAGTAGACTTAGGGTTCCGGTGCATTGATTTCCAGACAGTCTAAGTTCATTCCGACGCCATTTTTCTAAGGATTTCAACAATTCTTTAAAATCTCCATGTTCGGTGACCCCCGGTACACGCCAGTGAAGCAATTTTCGTGATTACTTAAAACCATCCTAAACAGGCAACACGAAACCTTTGGAATACTTTGGCTTTCACTATTTGGGGCTCTTTCGGTCATATGTGCTTTACAGTGCCATTTTCTTCGAAATCAAACATATTTTCAGAAATCCTCCGAGTTAGTGAACCAGGGTACACGCATGAGTGTTATTTCGGAGATTTCATAAAATCAAACTAAGAATGCCTCTTCTGGTCCCCGAGTAAACTTAGGGTTCCGGTGCGTTGATTTCTCGACGGTCGAAGTTCATTCCGACGTCATTTTTCTAAAGATTTCAACAATTCTTTAAATTCTCTATGTTCGGTGACCCCCGGTACACGCCTGTGAGGCATTTTTCTTGATTACTTAAAACCTTCCTAAAAAGGCAACACGAAACCTTTCGAAGACTTTGGCTTTCACTATTTGGGGCTCTTTCGGTCATATGTGCTTTACAGTGCCATTTTCCTCGAAATCAAACATATTTTCAGAAATTCTCCGAGTTAGTGAACCGGGGTACACGCATGAGTGTTATTTCGGAGATTTCATGAAATCAAACTAAGAATGCCTCTTCTGGTCCCCGAGTAGACTTAGGGTTCTGGTGCATTGATTTCTAGACGGTCGAAGTTCATTCCGATGCCATTTTTTTAAAGATTTCAACAATTCTATAAAATCTCCATGTTCGGTGACCCCCGGTACACGTCTGTGAGGCATTTTTCGTGATTACTTATAACCATCCTAAAAAGGAAACACGAAACCTTTGGAAGACTTTTGCTTTCACTATTTGGGGGACCTTTCAGTCATAGGTGCTTTACAGTGCCATTTTCTGAGAAATCAAACATATTTTCAAAAATACTCCGAGTTAGTGAACCGGGGTACACGCCTGAGTGTTATTTCGGAGATTTCATAAAATCAAACTAAGAATGCCTCTTCTGGTGCACGAGTAGACTTAGGGTTCCGGTGCATTGATTTCTAGACTGTCTAAGTTCATTCCGACGCCATTTTTCTAAAGATTTCAACAATTCTTTAAAATCTCGATGTTCGGTGACCCCCGGTACACGCCAGTGAGGCAATTTTCGTGATTACTTAAAACCATCCTAAACAGGCAACACGAAACCTTTGGAAGACTATGACTTTCACAATTTGGGGCTCTTTCGGTCATATGTGCTTTACAGTTCCATTTTCTGAGCAATCAAACATATTTTCAGAAATTCTCCGAGTTAGTGAACCGGGGTACACGCATGAGTGTTATTTCGGAGATTTCATAAAATCAAACTAAGAATGCCTCTTCTGGTCCCCAACTAGACTTAGGGTTCCGGTGCATTGATTTCTAGACGGTCGAAGTTCATTCTGACGCCATTTTTTTAAAGATTTCAACAATTCTTTAAAATCTCCATGTTCGGTGACCCCCGGTACACACCTGTGAGGCATTTTTCGTGATAACTTAAAACCATCCTAAAAAGGCAACACGAAACCTTTGGAAGACTTTGGTTTTCACTATTTGGGGACCTTTCGGTCATATGTGCTTTACAGTGCCATTTTATGAGAAATCAAACATATTTTCAAAAATACTCCGAGTTAGTGAACCGGGGTACACGCCTGAGTGTGATTTCGGAGATTTCATAAAATCAAACTAAGAATGCCTCTTCTGGTCCACGAGTAGACTTAGGGTTCCGGTGCATTGATTTCTAGACAGTCTAAGTTCATTCCGACGCCATTTTTCTAAAGATTTCAACAATTTTTTAAAATCTCCATGTTCGTTGACCCCCGGTACACGCCTGTGAGGCAATTTTCGTGATTACTTAAAACCATCCTAAACAGGCAACACGAAACCTTTGGAAGAATTTGGCTTTCACTATTTGGGGCCCTTTCGGTCATATGTGCTTTACAGTGCCATTTTCTTCGAAATCAAACATATTTTCCGAAATTCTCCGAGTTAGTGAACCGGGGTAGACGCATGAGTGTTATTTCGGAGATTTCATAAAATCAAACTAAGAATGCCTCTTCTGGTCCCCGAGTAAACTTAGGGTTCCGGTGCATTGATTTCTCGACGGTCGAAGTTCATTCCGACGTCATTTTTCTAAAGATTTCAACATTTCTTTAAAATCTCTATGTTCGGTGACCCCCGGTACACGCCTGTGAGGCAATTTTCTTGATTACTTAAAACCATCCTAAAAAGGCAACACGAAACCTTTGGAAGACTTTGGCTTTCACTATATGGGGACTTTCGTTCAAATGTGCTTTACAGTGCCATTTTCTGAGAAATCAAACATATTTTCAAAAATACTCCGAGTTAGTGAACCGGGATACACGCCTCAGTGTTATTTCGGAGATTTCATAAAATCAAACTAAGAATGCCTCTTCTGGTCCCCCAGTAGACTTAGGGTTCTGGTACATTGATTTCTAGACGGTCGAAGTTCATTCCGACGGCATTTTTCTAAAGATTTCAACAATTCCTTAAAATCTCCATGTTCGGTGACCCCCGGTACACGCCTGTGAGGCATTTTCCGTGATTACTTAAAACCATCTTAAAAAGGCAACACGAAACCTTTGGAAGACTCTGGCTTTCACTATTTGGGGCCCTTTCGGTCAAATGTGCTTTACAGTGCCATTTTCTGAGAAATCAAACATATTTTCAGAAATTCTCCGAGTTAATGAACCAGGGTACACGCATGAGTGTTATTTCGGAGATTTCATAAAATCAAACTAAGAATGCCTCTCCTGGTCCCCGAGTAAACTTAGGGTTCCGGTGCATTGATTTCTAGACAGTTGAAGTTCATTCCGACGTCATTTTTCTAATGATTTCAACAATTCTTTAAAATCTCTATGTTCGGTGACCCCCGGTACCCTCCTGTGAGGCATTTTTATTGATTACTTAAAACCATCAGAAAAAGGCAACACGAAACCTTTGAAAGACTTTGGCTTTCCCTATTTGGGGACTTTCGGTCAAATGTGCTTTACTGTGCCATTTTCTGAGAAAGCAAACATACTTTCAAAAATACTCTGAGTTAGTGATCCGGGGTACACGCCTGAGTGTTATTTCGGAGATTTCATAAAATCAAACTAAGAATGCCTCTTCTGGTCCCCGAGTAGACTCAGGGTTCCGGTGCATTGATTTCTAGACGGTCGAAGTTCATTCCGACGCCATTTTTCTAAAGATTTCAACAATTCTTTAAAATCTCCATGTTCGGTGACCCCCGGTACACGCCTGTGAGTCATTTTTCGTGATTACTTAAAACCATCTTAAAAAGGCAACACGAAACCTTTGGAAGACTCTGGCTTTCATTATTTGGGGCCCTTTCTGTCAAATGTGCATTACAGTGCCATTTTATGAGAAATCATACAAATTTTCAAAAATACTTCGAGTTAGTGAACCGGGGTACACACCTGAGTGTTATTTCGGAGATTTCAAAAAATCAAACTAAGAATGCCTCTTCTTGTCCCCGAGTAGACTTAGGGTTCCGGTGCATTGATTTCTAGACGGTCGAAGTTCATTCCGGCGCCATTTTTTTAAAGATTTCAACAATTCTATAAAATCTCCATGTTCGGTTACCCCCGGTACACTCCTGTGAGGCATTTTTCGTGATTACTTAAAACCATCCTAAAAAGGCAACACGAAACCTCTGGAAGACTTTGGCTTTCACTATTTGGGGACCTTTCGGTCATATGTGCTTTACAGTGCCATTTTCTGAGAAATCAAATATATTTTCAAAAATACTCCGAGTTAGTGAACCGGGGTACATGCCTCAGTGTTATTTCGGAGATTTCATAAAATCAAACTAAGAATGCCTCTTCTGGTCCACGAGTAGACTTAGGGTTCCGGTGCATTGATTTCTAGACAGTCTAAGTTCATTCCGACGCCATTTTTCTAAAGATTTCAACAATTCTTTAAACTCTCCATGTTCGATGACCCCCGGTACATGCCTGTGAGGCATTTTTCGTGATTACTTAAAACCATCCTAAAAAGGCAACACGAAACCTTTGGAAGACTTTGGCTTTCACTATTTGGGGAGCTTTCGATCATATGTTCTTTACAGTGCCATTTTCTGAGAAATCAAACATATTTTCAAAAATACTCCGAGTTAGTGAACCGGGGTGCACGCCTGAGTGTGATTTCGGGGATTTCATAAAATCAAACTAAGAATGCCTCGTCTGGTCCACGAGTAGACTTAGGGTTCCGGTGCATTGATTTCTAGACAGTCTAAGTTCATTCCGACGCCATTTTTCTAAAGATTTCAACAATTTTTTAAAATCTCCATGTTCGGTGACCCCCGGTACACGCCTGTGAGGCAATTTTCGTGATTACTTAAAACCATCCTAAACAGGCAACACGAAACCTTTGGAAGACTTTGGCTTTCACTATTTGGGGACTTTCGGTCAAATGTGCTTTACACTGCCATTTTCTGAGAAATCAAACATACTTTCAAAAATACTATGAGTTAGTGAACCGGGGCACACGCCTGAGTGTTTTTTCGGAGATTTCATAAAATCAAACTAAGAATGCCTCTTCTGGTCCCCGAGTAGACTTAGGGTTCCGGTGCATTGAATTCTAGACGGTCGAAGTTCATTCCGACGCCATTTTTCTAATGATTTCAACAATTTTTTAAAATCTCCATGTTCGGTGACCCCCGGTACACGCCTGTGAGACATTTTTCGTGATTACATAAAACCATCTTAAAAAGGCAACACGAAACCTTTGGAAGACTCCGGCTTTCATTATTTGGGGCCCTTTCTGTCAAATGTGCATTACAGTGCCATTTTATGAAAAATCAAACAAATTTTCAAAAATACTTCGAGTTAGTGTACCGGGGTACACGCCTGAGTGTTATTTCGGAGATTTCAAAAAATCAAACTAAGAATGCCTCTTCTTGTCCCCGAGTAGACTTAGGGTTTCGGTGCATTGATTTCTCGACGGTCGAAGTTCATTCCGACGTCATTTTTCTAAAGATTTCAACATTTCTTTAAAATCTCTATGTTCGGTGACCCCCGGTACACGCTTGTGAGGCAATTTTCTTGATTACTTAAAACCATCCTAAAAAGGCAACACGAAACCTTTGGAAGACTTTGGCTTTCACTATTTGGGGACTTTCGTTCAAATGTGCTTTACAGTGCCATTTTCTGAGAAATCAAACATATTTTCAAAAATACTCCGAGTTAGTGAACCGGGATACACGCCTGAGTGTTATTTCGGAGATTTCATAAAATCAAACTAAGAATGCCTCTTCTGGTCCCCGAGTAGACTTAGGGTTCTGGTACATTAATTTCTAGACGGTCGAAGTTCATTCCGACGCCATTTTTCTAAAGATTTCAACAATTCTTTAAAATCTCCATGTTCGGTGACCCCCGGTACACGCCCGTGAGGCATTTTTCGTGATTACTTAAAGCCATCCTAAAAAGGCAACACGAAACCTTTGGAAGACTCTGGCTTTCACTATTTGGGGCCCTTTCGGTCAAATGTGCTTTTACAGTGCCATTTTCAGAGAAATCAAACATATTTTCAGAAATTCTCCGAGTTAGTGAACCAGGGTACACGCATGAGTGTTATTTCGGAGATTTCATAAAATCAAACTAAGAATGCCTCTCCTGGTCCCCGTGTAAACTTAGAGCTCCGGTGCATTGATTTCTAGACAGTCGAAGTTCATTCCAGCGTCATTTTTCTAATGATTTCAACAATTCTTTAAAATCTCTATGTTCGGTGACCCCCGGTACACGCCTGTGAGGCATTTTTCTTGATTACTTAAAACCATCATAAAAAGGCAACACGAAACCTTTGAAAGACTGTGGCTTTCACTATTTGGGGACTTTCGGTCAAATGTGCTTTACAGTGCCATTTTCTGAGAAATCAAACATACTTTCAAAAATACTATGAGTTAGTGAACCGGGGTACACGCCTGAGTGTTATTTCGGAGATTTCATAAAATCAAACTAAGAATGCCTCTTCTGGTCCCCGAGTAGACTTAGGGTTCTGGTACATTGATTTCTTGACGGTCGAAGTTCATTCCGACGCCATTTTACTAAAGATTTCAACAATTCTTTAAAATCTCCATGTTCGGTGACCCCCGGTACACGCCTGTGAGGCATTTTTCGTGATTACTTAAAACCATCCTAAAAAGGCAACACGAAACCTTTGGAAGACTCTGCCTTTCACTATTTGGGGGCCTTTCGGTCAAATGTGCTTTACAGTGCCATTTTCTGAGAAATCAAACATATTTTCAGAAATTCTCCGAGTTAGTGAAACAGGGTACACGCATGAGTGTTATTTCGGAGATTTCATAAAATCAAACTAAGAATGCCTCTCCTGGTCCCCGAGTAAACTTAGGGTTCTGGTGCATTGATTTCTAGACAGTCGAAGTTCATTCCGACGTCATTTTTCTAATGATTTCAACAATTCTTTAAAATCTCTATGTTCGGTGACCCCCGGTACACGCCTGTGAGGCATTTTTCTTGATTACTTAAAACCATCATAAAAAGGCAACACGAAACCTTTGAAAGACTTTGGCTTTCACTATTTGGGTACTTTCGGTCAAATGTGCTTTACAGTGCCATTTTCTGAGAAATCAAACATATTTTCAAAAATACTCTGAGTTAGTGAACCGGGGTACACGCCTGAGTGTTATTTCGGAGATTTCATCAAATCAAACTAAGAATGCCTCTTCTGGTCCCCGAGTAGACTTAGGGTTCCGGTGCATTGATTTCTAGACGGTCGAAGTTCATTCCGACGCCATTTTTCTAAAGATTTCAACAATTCTTTAAAATCTTCATGTTCGGTGACCCCCGGTACACGCCTGTGAGACATTTTTCGTGATTACTTAAAACCATCTTAATAAGGCAACACGAAACCTTTGGAAGACTCTGGCTTTCAATATTTGGGGCCCTTTCTGTCAAATGTGCATTACAGTGCCATTTTATGAGAAATCAAACAAATTTTCAAAAATACTTCGAGTTAGTGAACCGGGGTACACGCCTGAGTGTTATTTCGGAGATTTCAAAAAATCAAACTAATAATGCCTCTTCTTGTCCCCGAGTAGACTTAGGGTTCCGGTGCATTGATTTCTAGACGGTCGAAGTTCATTCCGGTGCCATTTTTTTAAAGATTTCAACAATTCTATAAAATCTCCATGTTCGGTGACCCCCGGTACACTCCTGTGAGGCATTTTTCGTGATTACTTAAAAACATTCTAAAAAGGCAACACGAAACCTTTGGAAGACTTTGGCTTTCACTATTTGGGGACCTTTCGGTCATATGTGCTTTACAGTGCCATTTTCTGAGAAATCAAACATATTTTCAAAAATACTCCGAGTTAGTGAACCAGGGTACACGCCTGAGTGTGATTTCGGAGATTACATAAAATCAAACTAAGAATGCATGTTCTGGTCCACGAGTAGACTTAGGGTTCCGGTGCATTGATTTCTAGCCAGTCTAAGTTCATTCCGACGCCATTTTTCTAAAGATTTCAACAATTTTTTAAAATCTCCATGTTCGGTGACCCCCGGTACACGCCTGTGAGGCAATTTTCGTGATTACTTAAAACCATCCTAAACAGGCAACACGAAACCTTTGGAAGACTTTGGCCTTTACTATTTTGGGCCCTTTCGGTCATATGTGCTTTACAGTGCCATTTTCTTCGAAATCAAACATATTTACCGAAATTCTCCGAGTTAGTGAACCGGGGTACATGCATGAGTGTTATTTCGGAGATTTCATAAAATCAAACAAAGAATGCCTCTTCTGGTCCCCGAGTAAACTTAGGGTTCCGGTGCATTGATTTCTCGTCGGTCGAAGTTCATTCCGACGTCATTTTTCTAAAGATTTCAACATTTCTTTAAAATCTCTATGTTCGGTGACCCCCGGTACACGCTTGTGAGGCAATTTTCTTGATTACTTAAAACCATCCTAAAAAGGCAACACGAAACCTTTGGAAGACTTTGGCTTTCACTATTTGGGGACTTTCGTTCAAATGTGCTTTACAGTGCCATTTTCTGAGAAATCAAACTTATTTTCAAAAATACTCCGAGTTAGTGAACCGGGATACACGCCTGAGTGTTATTTCGGAGATTTCATAAAATCAAACTAAGAATGCCTCTTCTGGTCCCCGAGTAGACTTAGGGTTCTGGTATATTGATTTCTAGACGGTCGAAGTTCTTTCCGTCGCCATTTTTTTAAAGATTTCAACAATTCTTTAAAATCTCCATGTTCGGTGACCCCCGGTACACGCCTGTGAGGCATTTATCGTGATTACTTAAAACCATCCTAAAAAGGCAACACGAAACCTTTGGAAGACTCTGGCTTTCACTATTTGGGGCCCTTTCGGTCAAATGTGCTTTACAGTGCCATTTTCTGAGAAATCAAAGATACTTTCAAAAATACTATGAGTTAGTGAACCGGGTTACACGCCTAAGTGTTATTTCGGAGATTTCATAAAATCAAACTAAGAATGCCTCTTCTGGTCCCCGAGTAGACTTAGGGTTCCGGTGCATTGATTTCTAGACGGTCGAAGTTCATTCCGACGCCATTTTTCTAAAGATTTCAACAATTTTTTAAAATCTCCATGTTCGGTGACCCCCGGTACACGCCTGTGAGGCATTTTTCTTGATTACTTAAAACCATCATAAAAAGGCAACACGAATCCTTTGAAAAACTTTGGCTTTCACTATTTGGGGACTTTCGGTCAAATGTGCTTTGCAGTGCCATTTTCTGAGAAATCAAAGATACTTTCAAAAATACTATGAGTTAGTGAACCGGGTTACACGCCTAAGTGTTATTTCGGAGATTTCATAAAATCAAACTAAGAATGCCTCTTCTGGTCCCCGAGTAGACTTAGGGTTCCGGTGCATTGATTTCTAGACGGTCGAAGTTCATTCCGACGCCATTTTTCTAAAGATTTCAACAATTTTTTAAAATCTCCATGTTCGGTGACCCCCGGTACACGCCTGTGAGACATTTTTCGTGATTACTTAAAAAGGCAACACGAAACCTTTGGAAGACTCTGGCTTTCATTATTTGGGGCCCTTTCTGTCAAATGTGCATTACAGTGCCATTTTATGAGAAATCAAACAAATTTTCAAAAATACTTCGAGTTAGTGTACCGGGGTACACGCCTGAGTGTTATTTCGGAGATTTCAAAAAATCAAACTAAGAATGCCTCTTCTTGTCCCCGAGTAGACTTAGGGTTCCGGTGCATTGATTTCTAGACGGTCGAAGTTCATTCCGGCGCCATTTTTTTAAACATTTCAACAATTCTATAAAATCTCCATGTTCGGTGACCCTCGGTTCACTCCTGTGAGGCATTTTTCGTGATTACTTAAAACCATCCTAAAAAGGCAACACGAAACCTTTGGAAGACTGTGGCTTTCACTTTTTGGGGACCTTTCGGTCATATGTGCTTTACAGTGCCATTTTTTGAGAGATCAAACATATTTTCAAAAATACTCCGAGTTATTGAACCGGGGTACACGCCTGAGTGTTATTTCGGAGATTTCGTAAAATCAAACTAAGAATGCCTCTTCTGGTCCACGAGTAGACTTAGGGTTCCGGTGCATTGATTTCTAGACAGTCTAAGTTCATTCCGACGCCATTTTTCTAAAGATTTCAACAATTCTTTAAAGCCTCCATGTTCGATGACCCCCGGTACACGCCTGTGAGGCATTTTTCGTGATTACTTAAAACCATCCTAAAAAGGCAACACGAAACCTTTGGAAGTCTTTGGGTTTCACTATTTGGGGACCTTTCGGTCATATGTGCTTTACAGTGCCATTTTCTGAGAAATCAAACATATTTTCAAAAATACTCCGAGTTAGTGAACCGGGGTACACGCCTGAGTGTTATTTCGGAGATTTCATAAAATCAAACTAAGAATGCCCCTTCAGGCCCCCGAGTCGACTTAGGGTTCCGGTGCATTGATTTCTAGACGGTCGAAGTTCATTCCGGCGCCATTTTTTTAAGGATTTCAACAATTCTATAAAGTCCCCATGTTCGGTGACCCCCGGTACACGCCTGTGATGCATTTTTCGTGATTACTTAAAACCATCCTAAAAAGGCAACACGAAACCTTTGGATGACTTTGGCTTTCACTATTTGGGGACCTTTCGGTCATATGTGCTTTACAGTGCCATTTTCTGAGAAATCAAACCTATTTTCCGAAATTCTCCGAGTTAGTGAACCGGGGTACATGCATGAGTGTTATTTCGGAGATTTCATAAAATCAAACTAAGAATGCCTCTTCTGGTCCCCGAGTAAACTTAGGGTTCCGGTGCATTGATTTCTCGACGGTCGAAGTTCATTCCGACGTCATTTTTCTAAAGATTTCAACATTTCTTTAAAATCTCTATGTTTGGTTACCCCCGGTACACGCCTGTGAGGCATTTTTCTTGATTACTTAAAACCATCATAAAAAGGCAACACGAAACCTTTGAAAGACTTTGGCTTTCACTATTTTGGGACTTTCGGTCAAATGTGCTTTACAGTGCCATTTTCTGAGAAATCAAACATATTTTCAAAAATACTATGAGTTAGTGAACCGGGGTACACGCCTGAGTGTTATTTCGGAGATTTCATAAAATCAAACTAAGAATGCCTCTTCTGGTCCCCGAGTAGACTTAGGGTTCCGGTGCATTGATTTCTAGACGGTCGAAGTTCATTCCGACGCCATTTTTCAAAAGATTTCAACAATTTTTTAAAATCTCCATGTTCGGTGACCCCCGGTACACGCCTGTGAGACATTTTTCGTGATTACTTAAAACCATCTTAAAAAGGCAACACGAAACCTTTGGAAGACTCTGGCTTTCATTATTTGGGGCCCTTTCTATCAAATGTGCATTACAGTGCCATTTTATGAGAAATCAAACAAATTTTCAAAAATACTATGAGTTAGTGAACCGGGGTACACGCCTGAGTGTTATTTCGGAGATTTCAAAAAATCAAACTAAGAATGCCTCTTCTTGTCCCCGAGTAGACTTAGGGTTCCGGTGCATTGATTTCTAGACGGTCGAAGTTCCTTCCGGCGCCATTTTTTTAAAGATTTCAACAATTCTATAAAATCTCCATGTTCGGTGACCCCCGGTTCACTCCTGTGAGGCATTTTTCGTGATTACTTAAAACCATCCTAAAAAGGCAACACGAAACCTTTGGAAGACTGTGGCTTTCACTTTTTGGGGACCTTTCGGTCATATGTGCTTTACAGTGCCATTTTCTGAGAAATCAAACAGTTTTTCAAAAATACTCCGAGTTTGTGAACCGGGGTACACGCCTGAGTGTTATTTCGGAGATTTCGTAAAATCAAACTAAGAATGCCTCTTCTGGTCCACGAGTAGACTTAGGGTTCCGGTGCATTGATTTCTAGACAGTCTAAGTTCATTCCGACGCCATTTTTCTAAAGATTTCAACAATTCTTTAAAGTCTCCATGTTCGATGACCCCCGGTACACGCCTGTGAGGCATTTTTCGTGATTACCTAAAACCATCCTAAAAAGGCAACACGAAACCTTTGGAAGACTTTGGCTTTCACTATTTGGGGACCTTTCGGTCATAAGTGCTTGACAGTGCCATTTTCTGAGAAATAAAACATATTTTCAAAAATACTCCGAGTTAGTGAACCAGGGTACACGCCTGAGTGTTATTTCGGAGATTTCATAAAATCAAACTAAGAATGCCCCTTCTGGCCCCCGAGTCGACTTAGGGTTCCGGTGCATTGATTTCTAGACGGTCGAAGTTCATTCCGGCGCCATTTTTTTAAGGATTTCAACAATTCTATAAAATCTCCATGTTCGGTGACCCCCGGTACACGCCTGTGAGGCATTTTTCGTGATAACTTAAAACCATCCTAAAAAGGCAACACGAAACCTTTGGAAGACTGTGGCTTTCACTATTTGGGGACCTTTCGGTCATATATGCTTTACAGTGCCATTTTCTGAGAAATCAAACATATTTTCAAAAATACTCCGAGTTAGTAAACCGGGGTACACGCCTGAGTGTTATTTCGGAGATTTCATAAAATCAAACTAAGAATGCCTCTTCTGGTCCCCGAGTAGACTTAGGGTCATGTGCATTGATTTCTAGACGGTCGAAGTTCATTCCGACGCCATTTTTGTAGAGATTTCAACAATTCTTTAAAATCTCCATGTTCGGTGACCCCCGGTACACGCCTGTGAGGCATTTTTCGTGATTACTTAAAACCATCCTAAAAAGGCAACACGAAACCTTTGAAAGACTTTGGCTTTCACTATTTGGGGACCTTTCGGTCATATGTGCTTTACAGTGCCATTTTCAGAAAAATCAAACATATTTTCAAAAACACTCCGAGTTAGTGAACCGGGGTACACGCCTGAGTGTTATTTCGGAGATTTCATAAAATCAAACTAAGAATGCCTCTTCTGGTCCCCGAGTAGACTTAGGGTTCTGGTGCATTGATTTCTAGACGGTCGAAGTTCATTCCGACGCCATTTTTTTAAAGATTTCAACAATACTTTAAAATCTCCATGTTCGGTGACCCCCGGTACACGCCTGTGAGGCATTTTTCGTGAGTACTTAAAACCATCCTAAAAAGGCAACATGAAACCTTTGAAAGACTTTGGCTTTCACTATTTGGGGACCTTTCGGTCATATGTGCTTTACAGTGCCATTTTCTTAGAAATCAAACATATTTTCAAAAATAGTCCGAGTTAGTGAACCGGGGTACACGCCAGAGTGTTATTTCGGAGATTTCATAAAATCAAACTAAGAATGCCTCTTCTGGTCCCCGAGTAGACTTAGGGTCCTGTGCATTGATTTCTAGACGGTCGAAGTTCATTTCGACGCCATTTTTTTTAGAGATTTCAACAATTCTTTAAAATCTCCATGATCGGTGACCCCCGGTACACGCCTGTGAGGCATTTTTCGTGATAACTTAAAACCATCCTAAAAAGGCAACACGAAACCTTTGGAAGACTTTGGCTTTCACTATTTGTGGACCTTTCGGTCATATGTGCTTTACAGTGCCATTTTCTGAGAAATCAAACATATTTTCAAAAATACTCCGAGTTAGTGAACCGGGGTACACGCCTGAGTGTTATTTCGGAGATTTCATAAAATCAAACTAAGAATGCCTCTTCTGGTCCACGAGTAGACTTAGGGTTCCGATGCATTGATTTCTAGACAATCTAAGTTCTTTCCGACGCCATTTTTCTAAAGATTTCAACAATTTTTTAAAATCTCCATGTTTGGTGACCCCCGGTACACGCCTGTGAGGTAATTTTCGTGATTACTTAAAACCATCCTAAAAACGCAACACGAAACCTTTGGAAGACTTTGGCTTTCACTATTTGGGGGACTTTCGTTCAAATGTGCTTTACAATGCCATTTTCTGAGAAATCAAACATATTTTCAAAAATACTCCGAGTTAGTGAACCGGGATACACGCCTGAGTGTTATTTCGGAGATTTCATAAAATCAAACTAAGAATGCCTCTTCTGGTCCCCCAGTAGACTTAGGGTTCTGGTACATTGATTTCTAGACGGTCGAAGTTCATTCCGACGCCATATTTCTAAAGATTTCAACAATTCTTTCAAATCTCCATGTTCGGTGACCCCCGGTACACGCCTGTGAGGCATTTCTCGTGATTACTTAAAACCATCCTAAAAAGGCAACACGAAACCTTTGGAAGACTTTGTCTTTCACTATTTGGGGCCCTTTCTGTCATATGTGCTTTACAGTGCCATTTTCTTCGAAATCAAACATATTTTCTGAAATTCTCCGAGTTAGTGAACCGGGGTACACGCATGAGTGTTATTTCGGAGATTTCATAAAATCAAACTAAGAATGCCTCTTCTGGTCCACGAGTAGACTTAGGGTTCCGGTGCATTGATTTCTAGACAGTCTAAGTTCATTCCGACGCCATTTTTCTAAAGATTTCAACAATTCTTTAAAGTCTCCATGTTCGATGACCCCCGATACACGCCTGTGAGGCATTTTTCGTGATTACATAAAACCATCCTAAAAAGGCAACACGAAACCTTTGGAAGACTTTGGCTTTCACTATTTGGGGAGCTTTCGATCATATGTTCTTTACAGTGCCATTTTCTGAGAAATCAAACATATTTTCAAAAATACTCCGAGTTAGTGAACCGGGGTACACGCCTGAGTGTTATTTCGGAGATTTCATAAAATCAAACTAAGAATGCCCCTTCTGGCCCCCGAGTCGACTTAGGGTTTCGGTGCATTGATTTCTAGACGGTCGAAGTTCATTCCGACGCCATTTTTTTAAAGATTTCAACAATTCTTTAAAATCTCCATGTTCGGTGACCCCCGGTACACGCCTGTGAGACATTTTTCGTGATTACTTAAAACCATCTTAAAAAGGCAACACAAAACCTTTGGAAGACTCTGGCTTTCATTATTTGGGGAACTTTCTGTCAAATGTGCATTACAGTGCCATTTTATGAGAAATCAAACATATTTTCCAAAATACTTCGAGTTAGTGAACCGGGGTACACGCCTGAGTGTTATTTCGGAGATTTCATAAAATCAAACAAAGAATGCCTCTTCTTGTCCCCGAGTAGACTTAGGGTTCCGGTGCCTTGATTTCTAGACGGTCGAAGTTCATTCCGGCGTTATTTTTTTAAAGATTTCAACAATTCTATAAAATCTCCATGTTCGGTGACCCCCGGTACACGCCTGTGAGGCATTTTTCGTGATTACTTAAAACCATCCTAAACAGGCAACACGAAACCTTTGGAAGACTGTGGTTTTCACTATTTGGGGACCTTTCGGTCAAATGTGCTTTACAGTGCCATTTTCTGAGAAATCAAACATATTTTCAAAAATACTTTGAGTTAGTGAACCGGGGTACACGCCTGAGTGTTATTTCGGAGATTTCATAAAATCAAACTAAGAATGCCTCTTCTGGTCCCCGAGTAGACTTAGGGTTCCAGTGCACTGATTTCTAGACGGTCGAAGTTCATTCCGAAGCCATTTTTCTAAAGATTTCAACAATTCTTTAAAGTCTCCTTGTTCGGTGACCCCCGGTACACGCCTGTGAGACATTTTTCGTGATTACTTAAAACCATCTTAAAAAGGCAACACGAAACCTTTGGAAGACTCTGGCTTTCACTATTTGGGGCCCTTTCAGTCAAATGTGCATTACAGTGCCATTTTATGAGAAATCAAACTTATTTTCAAAAATACTTCGAGTTAGTGAACCGGGGTACACGCCTGAGTGTTATTTCGGAGATTTCATAAAATCAAACTAAGAATGCCTATTCTTGTCCCCGAGTAGACTTAGGGTTCCGGTGCATTGATTTCTAGACGGTCGAAGTTCATTCCGTCGCCATTTTTTTTAAAGATTTAAACAATTCTATAAAATCTCCATGTTCGGTGACGCCCGGTACACGCCTGTGAGGCATTTTTCGTGATTACTTAAAACCATCTTAAAAAGGCAACACGAAACCTATCGAAGACTGTGGCTTTCACTATTTGGGGACCTTTCGGTCATACGTGTTTTACAGTGCCATTTTCTGAGAAATCAAACATATTTTCAATAATACTCCGAGTTAGTGAACCGGGGTACACGCTTGAGTGTTATTTCGGAGATTTCATAAAATCAAACTAAGAATGCCTCTTCTGGTCCCACGAGTAGACTTAGGGTTCCGGTGCATTGATTTCTAGACAGTCTAAGTTCATTCCGAAGCCATTTTTTTAAAGATTTCAACAATTCTTTAAAATCTCCTTGTTCGGTGACCCCCGGTACACTCTTGTGAGGCATTTTTCGTGATTACTTAAAACCATCCTAAAAAGGCAACACGAAACCTTTGGAAGACTTTGGCTTTCACTATTTGGGGACCTTTCAATCATATGTGCTTTACAGTGCCATTTTATGAGAAATCAAACATATTTTAAAAATACTCAGAGTTAGTGAACTGGGGTACACGCCTGAGTGTTATTTCGGAGATTTCATAAAATGAAACTAAGAATTCCCCTTCTGGTCCCCGAGTCGACTTAGGGTTCCGGTGCATTGATTTCGAGACGGTCGAAGTAAAGATTTCAACAATTCTTTAAAATCTCCATGTTCGGTGTTCTCCGGTACACGCCTGTGATGCATTTTTCGTGATTACTTAAAACCATCCTAAAAAGGCAACACGAAACCTTTGGAAGACTTTGGCTTTCACTATTTGGAGACCTTTCGGTCATATGTGCTTTACAGTGCCATTTATCTGAGAAATCAAACATATTTTGAATAATACTCCGAGTTAGTGAACCGGGGTACACGCCTGAGTGTTATTTCGGAGATTTCATAAAATCAAACTAAGAATGCCTCTTCTGATCCACGAGTAGACTTAGGGTTCCGGTGCATTGTTTTCTAGACAGTCTAAGTTCATTCCGACGCCATTTTTCTAAAGATTTCAACAATTCTTAAAAATCTCCATGTTCGGTAACCACCGGTACACGCCTGTGAGTCATTTTTCGTGATTACTTAAAACCAACCTAAAAAGGCAACACGAAACCTTTGGATGATTTGGCTTTCACTATTTGGGGACCTTTCGGTCATATGTGGTTTACAGTGCCATTTTTTGAGAAATCAAACATATTTTCGAAAAAACTCCGAGTTAGTGAACCGGGGTACACGCCTGAGTGTTTTTTCGGAGATTTCATAAAATCAAACTAAGAATGCCACTTCTGGTCCCTGAGTTGACTTAGGGTTATGGTGTATTGATTTCTAGACGGTCGAAGTTCATTCCGACGCCATTTTTCTAAAGATTTCAACAATTCTTTAAAATCTCCATGTTCGGTGACCCCCGGTACACGCCTGTGAGACATTTTTCGTGATTACTTAAAACCATCTTAAAAAGGCAACACGAAACCTTTGGAAGACTCAGGCTTTCAGTATTTGGGGCCCTTTCTGTCAAATGTGCATTACAATGCCATTTTATGAGAAATCAAACATATTTTCAAAAATACTTCGAGTTAGTGAACCGGGTTACACGCCTGAGTGTTATTTCGGAGATTTCATAAAATCAAACTACGAATGCCTCTTCTTGTCACCGAGTAGACTTAGGGTTCCGGTGCATTGATTTCTAGACGGTCGAAGTTCATTCCGGCGCCATTTTTTTAACGATTTCAACAATTCAATAAAATCTCCATGTTCGGTGACGCCCGGTACACGCCTGTGAGGCATTTTTCGTGATTACTTAAAACCATCCTAAAAAGGCAACACGAAACCTTTGGAAGACTGTGGCTTTCACTATTTGGGGACCTTTCGGTCATATGTACTTTACAGTGCCATTTTCTGAGAAATCAAACATATTTTAAAAAATACTCCGAGTTAGTGAACCGGGGTACACGCCTGAGTGTTATTTCGGAGATTTCATAAAATCAAACTATGAATGCCTCTTCTGGTCCCCGAGTAGACTTAGGGTTCCGGTGCATTGATTTCTACACGGTCTAAGTTCATTCCGACGCCATTTTTCTAAAGATTTCAAAAATTCTTTAAAATCTCCATGTTCGGTGACCCCTGGTACACGCCTGTGAGGCATTTTTCGTGATTACTTAAAACCATCCTAAAAAGGCAACACGAAACCTTTGGAAGACTTTGGCTTTCACTATTTGGGGACCTTTCGATCATATGTGCTTTACAGTGCCATTTTCTGAGAAATCAAAATATTTTCAAAAATACTCCGAGTTAGTGAACCGGGGTACACGCCTGAGTGTTATTTCGGAGATTTCATAAAATCAAACACTAGTAGAATAATTGCTTATTGCTGCGGTGATATTGCTGCGGTTTTACCCATACGCAGCAATATATCACGTAAAAAGAAAAGGTAAAATATAAAATAAAGATATTGCTGCGGTTTAGGCAAAAAACCGCAGCAATATAGTTTTAACAGAAAATTTTTGAAAAAAATTGACTTTTTGACCAGATATATTGCTGCGGTTTCTGGCAAAAACCGCAGCAATATATTAAAATAATATTAAAAAAATAATATTAAAATATATTGCTGCGGTTTTTACAAAAAACCGCAGCAATATCCCCATTTTTTTAATATAAGACTCGGTACAACTAGGTTTCAATTGATCCCCATTTTTTTTGTAACCAGCCGTCCTCACTCGTTCTTCTCCCTCCCTCCTCTCTCTCTCTCTCGTCCTCACTCATTCTTCTCCCTCATTTTTTCAGATCTCACTCTCGTCCTCTCTCGTCCTCACTCATTCTTCTCCCTCCCTCCTCATTCTTCTCCCTCATTTTTCAGATCTCACCCTAGGTTTTCGAAGTTTATAGTAAAAAATGAACAATTCATTGTAAAATAAAGAAATGAAAGAATCAACGAAAGTGGAGAGAGAAAAACCTCGGAGACGATCAATGGCGAAGAGTTCGAAATCTTCGAGACGAACTTCCAATTGAGGAGGAGAACGGTAAAGCGGCAGAGTAGAAACGACGGCGATGTCGTCGGAAGAAGATTTTTTCTGAGATCTCAAAATTTCCATTTTCTCCGGCGAATTCTCTCTCTATCTCTTTGTCTTTCTCTCTCTGAAGTCTAATGTGGTGTGGAGTATGAAAATGGAAAATGAGGGTTTGACGCCAGAGTGTTGGAAAATGAGAATATGCCGTCGACGAGGTCTTTCTCCGGCTTCGCTCGTCGTGGGTTTCGAAAAACAAGGGTTGATTTGTCTCGGTTTTTTTCATTTTTTTTTTTTTTTTTTTCTTTTGATCTGTTTGTGATTTTTTCTTTTAGGATTTTTTTTTTGATTTTTTTCGTTATTTTAGAACTGTTTTTAGATTTTTTTGTTTTAGGATTTTTTTTTATTTTTTTCGTTTTTTAGGTCAGTTTCTTATTTTTTTATTTTTATTATAATTTTTTGTAATTAGTCATTAAGTTGTAATAGTTGTTTTGTTATTTTTGCTTTTTCATTTTACTTTTTGATCTTTTGTATTATTTATGTAATTAGTTTTTTTAGCTTTATATATTAATGAAATTCATGTTATTTAATTTTTAGTTTGTCTGCGAATTTGGTGGATAGTGGATGGATTAGTTGCATGGTTTTAATCTTTCAAATTTAATTGCGAAATTCCAAAAAAAAAAAAAAATTTTTTTTTACCTGTACCAGGACATATTGCTGCGGTTTTGGCAATAACCGCAGCAATAGGTCAAGCTATTGCTGCGTTTTCTAGACAAAACCGCAGCAATACGTTGTACGTTTTTAATAAAAAATAAATATATTGCTGCGGTTTTGGCAAGAAACCGCAGCAATATGTTCAAATATTGCTGCGGTTTAAAACCGCAGCAATATATTAATTACCTATTGCTGCGCCCTTTATTGCTGCGCAGCGAAAACCGCCGCAATAGGCTACTTAATGACCGCAGCAATAAACAATTATTCTACTAGTGAAACTAAGAATGCCCCTTCTGGTCCCCGAGTAGACGTAGGGTTCCGGTGCATTGATTTCTAGACGGTCGAAGTTCATTCCGACGCCATTATTTTCAAGATTTCAACAATTCTTTAAAATCTCCATGTTCGGTGACCCCCGGTACACGCCTGTGATGCATTTTTCGTGATTACTTAAAACCATCTTAAAAAGGCAACACGAAACCTTTGGAAGACTTTGGCTTTCACTATTTGGGGACCTTTCGGTCATATGTGCTTTACAGTGCCATTTTCAGAGAAATCAAACATATTTTGAAAAATACTCCGAGTTAGTGAACCGGGGTACAAGCCTGAGTGTTATTTCGGAGATTTCATAAAATCAAACTAAGAATGCCTCTTCTGGTCCACGAGTAGACTTAGGGTTCCGGTGCATTGATTTCTAGACAGTCTAAGATCATTATGACGCCATTTTTCTAAAGATTTCAACAATTCTTTAAAATCTCCATGTTTGGTAACCCCCGGTACACGCCTGAGAGGCATTTTTCGTGATTACTTAAAACCATCCTAAAAAGGCAACACGAAACCTTTGGAAGATTTGGCTTTCACTATTTGGGGACCTTTCGGTCATATGTGCTTTACAGTGCCATTTTTTGAGAAATCAAACATATTTTCGAAAAAACTCCGAGTTAGTGAACCAGGGTACACGCCTGAGTGTTATTTCGGAGATTTCATAAAATCAAACTAAGAATGCCTCTTCTGGTCCACGAGTAGACTTAGGGTTCCGGTGCATTGATTTCTAGACAGTCGAAGTTCATTCCGACGCCATTTTTCTAAAGATTTCAACAATTCTTTAAAATCTCCATGTTCGGTGACCCCCGGTACACGCCTGTGAGGCATTTTTCGTGATTACTTAAAACCATCCTAAAAAGGCAACACGAAACCTTTGGAGGACTCTGGTTTTCAATATTTGGGGCCATTTCGGTCAAATGTGCTTTACAGTGCCATTTTCTGAGAAATCAAACATATTTTCTTAAATTCTCGGAGTTAGTGAATCGGAGTACACGCATGAGTGTTATTTCGGAGATTTCCTAAAATCAAACTAAGAATGCCTCTTCTGGTCCCCGAGTAAACTTAGGGTTCCGGTGCATTGATTTTTAGACAGTCGAAGTTCATTCCGACGTCATTTTTCTAAAGATTTCAACAATTCTTACAAATCTCTATGTTCGGTGACCCCCGGTACACGCCTGTGAGGCATTTTTCTTGATTACTTAAAACCATCATAAAAAGGCAATACGAAGCCTTTGAAAGACTTTGACTTTCACTATTTGGGGACTTTCGGTCAAATGTGTTTTACAGTGCCATTTTCTGAGAAATCAAACATATTTTCAAAAATACTCCGAGTTAGTGAACCGGGGTACACGCCTGAGTGTTATTTCGGAGATTTCATAAAATCAAACTAAGAATGCCTTATCTGGTCCCCGAGTAGACTTAGGGTTCCGGTGCATTGATTTCTCGACGGTCGAAGTTCATTCCGACGCCATTTTTCTGAAGATTTCAACAATTCTTTATTCCATGATCGGTGACCCCCGGTACACGCCTGTGAGACATTTTTCGTGATTACTTAAAACCATCTTAAAAAGGCAACACGAAACCTTTGGAAGACTTTGGCTTTCACTATTTGGGGCCCTTTCGGTCAAATGTGCATTACAGTGCCATTTTCTGAGAAATCAAACATATTTTCAGAAATTCTCCGAGTTAGTGAACCGGGATACACGCCTGAGTGTTATTTCGGAGATTTCATAAAATCAAACTAAGAATGCCTCTTCTGCTCCCCGAGTAGATTTAGGGTTCCGGTGCATTGATTTCTAGACGGTCGAAGTTCATTCTGACGCCATTTTTTTAAAGATTTCAACAATTCTTTAAAATCTCCATGTTCGGTGACCCCCGGTACACGCCTGTGAGACATTTTTCGTGATTACCTAAAACCATCCTAAAAAGGCAACACGAAACCTTTGGAAGACTTTGGTTTTCACTATTTGGGGACCTTTGGTCTTATGTGCTTTACAGTGCCATTTTCTGAGAAATCAAACATATTTTCGAAAAAACTCCGAGTTAGTGAACCGGGGTACACGCCTGAGTGTTATTTCGGAGATTTCATAAAATCAAACTAAGAATGCCTCTTCTGGTCCACGAGTAGACTTAGGGTTCCGGTGCATTGATTTCTAGACAGTCTGAGTTCATTCCGACACCATTTTTCTAAAGATTTCAACAATTCTTTAAAATCTCCATGTTCGGTGACCCCCGGTACACGCCAGTGAGGCAATTTTCGTGATTACTTAAAACCATCCTAAACAGGAAACACGAAACCTTTGGAAGACTTTGGCTTTCACTATTTGTGGCTCTTTCGGTCATATGTGCTTTACAGTGCCAATTACTTCGAAATCAAACATATTTTAAGAAATTCTCCGAGTTAGTGAACCGGGGTACACGCATGAGTGTTATTTCGGAGATTTCATAAAATCAAACTAAGAATGCCTCTTCTGGTCCTCGAGTAAACTTAGGGTTCCGGTGCATTGATTTCTCGACGGTCGAAGTTCATTCCGACGTCATTTTTCTAAAGATTTCAACAATTCTTTAAAATCTCTATGTTCGGTGACCCCCGGTACACGCCTGTGAGGCATTTTTCTTGGTTACTTAAAACCATCCTAGAAAGGCAACATGAAACCTTTGGAAGACTTTGGCTTTCACTATTTGGGGACTTTCGGTCAAATGTGCTTTACAGTGCCATTTTATGAGAAATCAAACATATTTTCAAAAATACTCCGAGTTAGTGAACCGGGGTACACGCTTGAGTATTATTTCGGAGATTTCATAAAATCAAACTAAGAATGCCTCTTCTGGTCCCCGAGTAGACTTAGGGTTCCGATGCGTTGATTTCTAGATCGTCGAAGTTCATTCCGACGCCATTTTTTTAATGATTTCAACAATTCTTTAAAATCTCCATGTTCGGTGACCCCCGGTACACGCCTGTGAGGCATTTTTTGTGATTACTTAAAACCATCCTAAAAAGGCAACACGAAACCTTTGGAAGACTTTGGCTTTCACTATATGGGGACTTTTCGGTCATATGTGTTTTGCAGTGCCAATTTCTGAGAAATCAAACATATTTTCAAAAATACTCCAAGTTAGTGAACCGAGGTACACGCCTGAGTGTTATTTCGGAGATTTCAAAAAATCAAACTAAGAATGCCTCTTCTGGTCCACGAGTTGACTTAGGGTTCCGGTGCATTTATTTCTAGACAGTCTAAGTTCATTTCGACGCCATTTTTCTAAAGATTTCAACAATTCTTTAAAATCTCCATGTTCGGTAACCCCCGGTACAAGCCTGTGAGGCATTTTTCGTGATTACTTAAAACCATCCTAAAAAGACAACACGAAACCTTTGGAGGATTTGGCTTTCACTATTTGGGGAGCTTTCGGTCATATGTGCTTTACAGTGCCCTAGTCTGAGAAATCAAACATATTTTCGAAAAAACTCCGAGTTAGTGAACCGGGGTACACGCCTGAGTAGGGGTGTAAGCAGACTGCAAAATGTCCAGAGTCCAATCCAGTCCAGTCCAAACTTGTCGGACTGGACTGGACTGAAATTTTTTTGGACTGGACTGGGACTCAAATTTTCGAGTCCAAATATTTTCGGACTGGATTTGGACTCACCCCTTTGGAGTCCAATAAGTCCAGTCCAGTCTAAAAATATTTTTATATATAATATATATTTATTATTTATAGATATATAATGTATATATATTTAATATCTATATATATAATGTATATTTATTTAATATTTAATATTTATATATATAATATAAAAGATGTATGTGACTTATTTTATATAATTGATATAATGAGTTTAATTTTTCAATTTCAATTATGAAAAAACGTTGTGAATCATTGAATCTAAATCGGAAAAAAAAATATGCTAGTAATCTGACTGGATTGGACTGGATTTGGACTCAAGAAAAAATTATCGGATTGGACTGGACTGGACTCAAAAAATATTTGGATCGGACTTGGACTCAATTTCTCGAGTCCAAAAAACTTTGGACTGGATTTGGATTTGGCAAAGTCCAATCCAGTCCAATCAACTTACACCCCTACGCCTGAGTATTATTTCGGAGATTTCATAAAATCGAACTAAGAATGCCTCATCTGGTCCACGAGTAGACTTAGGGTTTCGGTGCATTGATTTCTAGACAGTCTAAGTTCATTCCGACGCCATTTTTCTAAAGATTTCAACAATTCTTTAAAATCCCCATGCTCGGTAACCCCCGGTACACGCCTGTGAGGCATTTTTCGTGATTACTTAAAACCATCCTAAAAAGGCAACACGAAACCTTTGCAAGATTTGGCTTTCACTATTTGGGGACCTTTCGGTCATATGTGCTTTACAGTGCCATTTTCTGAGAAATCAAACATATTTTCGAAAAAACTCCGAGTTAGTGAACCAGGGTACACGCCTGAGTGTTATGTCGGAGATTTCATAAAATCAAACTAAGAATGCCTCTTCTGGTCCACGAGTAGACTTAGGGTTCCGGTGCATTGATTTCTAGACAGTCTAAGTTCATTCCGACGCCATTTTTCTAAAGATTTCAACAATTCTTTAAAATCTCCATGTTCGGTGACCCCCGGTACACGCCTGTCCGGCATTTTTCGTGATTACTTAAAACCATCCTAAACAGGCAACACGAAACCTTTGGAAGACTCTGGTTTTCACTATTTGGGGCCCTTTCGGTCAAATGTGCTTTACAGTGCCATTTTCTTCGAAATCAAACATATTTTCAGAAATTCTCCGAGTTAGTGAACCGGGGTACACGCATGAGTGTTATTTCGGAGATTTCAAAAAATCAAACTAAGAATGCCTCTTCTGGTCCCCGAGTAAACTTAGGGTTCCGGTGCATTGATTTCTAGACAGTCGAAGTTCATTCTGACGTCATTTTTATAAAAATTTCAACAATTCTTTCAAATCTCTATGTTCGGTGACCCCCGGTACACGCCTGTGAGGCATTTTTCCTGATTACTTAAAACCATCATAAAAAGGCAACACGAAACCTTTGGAAGACTTTGGCTTTCACTATTTGGGGACTTTCGGTCAAATGTGTTTTACAGTGCCATTTTCTGAGAAATCAAACATATTTTCAAAAATACTCCGAGTAAGTGAACCGGGGTACACGCCTGAGTGTTATTTCGGAGATTTCCTAAAATCAAACTAAGAATGCCGCTTCTGGTCCCTGAGTAGACTTAGGGTTCCGGTGCATTGATTTCTAGACGGTCGAAGTTCATTCCGACGCCATTTTTCTAAAGATTTCAACAATTCTTTCAAATCTCTATGTTCGGTGACCCCCGGTACACGCCTGTGAGGCATTTTTCTTGATTACTTAAAACCATCATAAAAAGGCAACACGAAACCTTTCGAAGACTTTGGCTTTCACTATTTGGGGACTTTCGGTCAAATGTGTTTTACAGTGCCATTTTCTGAGAAATCAAACATATTTTCAAAAATACTCCGAGTTAGTGAACCGGGGTACACGCCTGAGTGTTATTTCGGAGATTTCCTAAAATCAAACTAAGAATGCCGCTTCTGGTCCCCGAGTAGACTTAGGGTTCCGGTGCATTGATTTCTAGACGGTCGAAGTTCATTCCGACGCCATTTTTCTAAAGATTTCAACAATTCTTTAAAATCTCCATGTTCGGTGACCCCCGGTACACGCCTGTTAGACATTTTTCGTGATTACTTAAATCCATCTTAAAAATGTAACACGAAACCTTTGGAAGACTTTGGCTTTCACTATTTGGGGACCTTTCGGTCAAATGTGCATTACAGTGCCATTTTATGAGAAATCAAACATATTTTCAAAAATACTTCGAGTTAGTGAACCGGGGTACACGCCTGAGTGTTATTTCGGAGATTTCATAAAATCAAACTAAGAATGCCTCTTCTGGTCCCCGAGTAGACTTAGGATTCCGGTGCATTGATTTCTAGACGGTCGAAGTTCATTCTGACGCCATTTTTTTTAAAGATTTCAACAATTCTTTAAAATCTCCATGTTCGGTGACCCCCGGTACACGCCTGTGAGACATTTTTCGTGATTACTTAAAACCATCCTAAAAAGGCAACACGAAACCTTTGGAAGACTTTGGCTTTCACTATTTGGGGACCTTTCGGTCATATGTGCTTAACAGTGCCATTTTCTGAGAAATCAAACATATTTTTAGAAATTCTCTGAGTTAGTGAACCGGGGTACACGCATGAGTGTTATTTCGGAGATTTCATAAAATCAAACTAAGAATGCCTCTTCTGGTCCCCGAGTAAACTTAGGGTTCCGGTGCATTGATTTCTCGACGGTCGAAGTTCATTCCGACGTCATTTTTCTAAAGATTTCAACTATTGTATAAAATCTTCATGTTCGGTGACCCCCGGTACACGCCTGTGAGGCATTTTTCTTGATTATTTAAATTATCCTAAAAAGGCAACACGAAACCTTTGGAAGACTTTGGTTATCACTATTTGGGGACTTTCGGTCAAATGTGCTTTACAGTGCCATTTTCTGAGAAATAAAACATATTTTCAAAAAAACTCCGAGTTACTGAACCGGGGTACACGCCTGAGTGTTATTTCGGAGATTTCATAAAATCAAACTAAGAATGCCTCTTCTGGTCCACGAGTAGACTTAGGGTTCCGGTGCATTGATTTCTAGACAGTCTAAGTTCATTACGACGCCATTTTTCTAAAGATTTCAACAATTCTTTAAAATCTCCATGTTCGGTGACCCCCGGTACACGGTAGTGAGGCAATTTTCGTGATTACTTAAAACCATCCTAAACAGGCAACACGAAACCTTTGAAGACTTTGGCTTTAACTATTTAGGGCTCTTTCGGTCATATGTGCTTTACAGTGCCATTTTCTGAGAATTCAAACATATTTTCGAAAAAACTCCGAGTTAGTGAACCGGGGTACACGCCTGAGTGTTATTTCGGAGATTTCATTAAATCAAACTAAGAATGCCTCTTCTGGTCCACGAGTAGACTTAGGGTTCCGGTGCATTGATTTCTAGACAGTCAAAGTTCATTCCGACGCCATTTTTCTAAAGATTTCAACAATTCTTTAAAATCTCCATGTTCGGTGACCCCCGGTACACACCTGTGAGGCAATTTTCGTGATTACTTAAAACAATCCTAAACAGGCAACACGAAACCTTTGGAAGACTTTGGCTTTCACTATTTGGGGTCCTTTCGGTCATATGTGCTTTACAGTGCCATTTTCTTCGAAATCCAACATATTTTCGGAAATTCTCCGAGTTAGTGAACCGGGGTACACGCATGAGTGTTATTTCGGAGATTTCATAAAAACAAACTAAGAATGCCTCTTCTGGTCCCCGAGTAAACTTAGGGTTCCGGTGTATTGATTTCTCGACGGTCGAAGTTCATTCCGGCGTCATTTTTCTAAAGATTTCAACAATTCTTTAAAATCTCTATGTTCGGTGACCCCCGGTACACGCCTGTGAGGCATTTTTCTTGATTACTTAAAACCATCCTAAATAGGCAACACGAAACCTTTGGAAGACTTTGGCTTGCACTATTTGGGGCCCTTTCGGTCATATGTGCTTTACAGTGCCATTTTCATCGAAATCAAACATATTTTCAGAAATTCTCCGAGTTAGTGAACCGGGGTACACGCCTGAGTGTTATTTCGGAGATTTCACAAAATCAAACTAAGAATGCCTCTTCTGGTCCCCGAGTAGACTTGGGGTTCCTGTGCAATGATTTCTAGACGGTCGAAGTTCATTCCGACGCCATTTTTTTAAAGATTTCAACAATTCTTTAAAATCTCCATGTTCGGTGACCCACGGTACACGCCTGGGAGGCATTTTTCGTGATTACTTAAAACCATCCTAAAAAGGCAACACGAAACCTTTGGAAGTCTTTGGCTTTCACTATTTGGGGACCTTTTGGTCATATGTGCTTTACAGTGCCATTTTCTGAGAAATAAAACATATTTTCAAAAATACTCCGAGTTAGTGAACCGGGGTACACGCCTGAGTGTTATTTCGAAGATTTCATAAAATCAAACTAAGAATGCCTCTTCTGGTCCACGAGTAGACTTAGGGTTCCGGTGCATTGATTTCTAGACAGTCTAAGTTCATTCCAACGACATTTTTCTGAAGATTTCAACAATTCTTTAAAATCTCCATGTTCGGTGACCCCCGGTACACGCCTGTGAGGCAATTTTCGTGATTACTTAAAACCATCCTAAACAGGCAACACGAAACCTTTGGAAGACTTTGGCTTTCACTATTTGGGGACCTTTCGGTCATATGTGCTTTACAGTGCCATTTTCTTCGAAATCAAACATATTTTCGGAAATTCTCCGAGTTAGTGAACCGGGGTACACGCATGAGTGTTATTTCGGAGATTTCAAAAAATCAAACTAAGAATGCCTCTTCTGGTCCCCGAGTAAACTTAGGGTTCCGGTGTATCCATTTCTCGACGGTCGAAGTTCATTCCGGCGTCATTTTTCTAAAGATTTCAACAATTCTTTAAAATCTCCATGTTCGGTGACCCCCGGTACACGCCTGTGAGGCAATTTTCGTGATTACTTAAAACCATCCTAAACAGGCAACACGAAACCTTTGGAAGACTTTGGCTTTCACTATTTGGGGCCCTTTCGGTCATATGTGCTTTACAGTGCCATTTTCTTCGAAATTAAACATATTTTTAGAAATTCTCTTAGTTAGTGAACCGGGGTACACGCATGAGTGTTATTTCGGAGATTTCATAAAATCAAACTAAGAATGCCTCTTCTGGTCCCCGAGTAAACTTAGGGTTCCGGTGCATTGATTTCTCGACGGTCGAAGTTCATTCCGACGTCATTTTTCTAAAGATTTCAACTATTGTATAAAATCTTCATGTTCGGTGACCCCCGGTACACGCCTATGAGGCATTTTTCTTGATTATTTAAATAATCCTAAAAAGGCAACACGAAACCTTTGGAAGACTTTGGTTATCACTATTTGGGGACTTTCGGTCAAATGTGCTTTACAGTGCCATTTTCTGAGAAATCAAACATATTTTAAAAAATACTCCGAGTTAGTGAACCGGGGTACACGCCTGAGTGTTATTCCGGAGATTTCATAAAATCAAACTAAGAATGCCTCTTCTGGTCCCCGAGTAGACTTAGGGTTCCGGTGCATTGATTTCTAGACGGTCGAAGTTCATTCCGACGCCATTTTTAAAAAGATTTCAACAATTCTTTAAAATCTCCATGTTCGGTGACCCCCGGTACACGCCTGTGAGACATTTTTCGTGATTATTTAAAACCATCCTAAAAAGGCAACACGAAACCTTTGGAAGACTTTGGCTTTCACTATTTGGGGCCCTTTCGTTCATATGTGCTTTACAGTGCCATTTTCTGAGAAATAAAACATATTTTCAAAAAAACTCCGAGTTAGTGAACCGGGGTACACGCCTGAGTGTAATTTCGGAGATTTCATAAAATCAAACTAAGAATGCCTCTTCTGGTCCACGAGTAGACTTAGGGTTCCGGTGCATTGATTTCTAGACAGTCTAAGTTCATTACGACGCCATTTTTCTAAAGATTTCAACAATTCTTTAAAATCTCCATGCTCGGTGACCCCCGGTACACGGTAGTGAGGCAATTTTCGTGATTACTTAAAACCATCCTAAACAGGCAACACGAAACCTTTGAAGACTTTGGCTTTAACTATTTGGGGCTCTTTCGGTCATATGTGCTTTACAGTGCCATTTTCTGAGAATTCAAACATATTTTCGAAAAAACTCCGAGTTAGTGAACCGGGGTACACGCCTGAGTGTTATTTCGGAGATTTCATAAAATCAAACTAAGAATGCCTCTTCTGGTCCACGAGTAGACTTAGGGTTCCGGTGCATTGATTTCTAGACAGTCAAAGTTCATTCCGACGCCATTTTTCTAAAGATTTCAACAATTCTTTAAAATCTCCATGTTCGGTGACCCCCGGTACACACCTGTGAGGCAATTTTCGTGATTACTTAAAACAATCCTAAACAGGCAACACGAAACCTTTGGAAGACTTTGGCTTTCACTATTTGGGGTCCTTTCGTTCATATGTGCTTTACAGTGCCATTTTCTTCGAAATCAAACATATTTTCAGAAATTCTCCGAGTTAGTGAACCGGGGTACACGCATGAGTGTTATTTCGGAGATTTCAAAAAATCAAACTAAGAATGCCTCTTCTGGTCCCCGAGTAAACTTAGGGTTCTGGTGCATTGATTTCTAGACAGTCGAAGTTCATTCTGACGTCATTTTTCTAAAGATTTCAACAATTCTTTCAAATCTCTATGTTCGGTGACCCCCGGTACACACCTGTGAGGCATTTTTCCTGATTACTTAAAACCATCATAAAAAGGCAACACGAAACCTTTGGAAGATTTTGGCTTTCATTGTTTGGGGACTTTCGGTCAAATGTGTTTTACAGTGCCATTTTCTGAGAAATCAAACATATTTTCAAAAATACTCCGAGTTAGTGAACCGGGGTACACGCCTGAGTGTTATTTCGGAGATTTCATAAAATCAAACTAAGAATGCCTCTTCTGGTCCACGAGTAGACTTAGTGTTCCGGTGCATTGATTTCTAGACAGTCTAAGTTCATTACGACGCCATTTTTCTAAAGATTTCAACAATTCTTTAAAATCTCCATGTTCGGTGACCCCCGGTACACGCTAGTGAGGCAATTTTCGTGATTACTTAAAACCATCCTAAACAGGCAACACGAAACCTTTGAAGACTTTGGCTTTAACTATTTGGGGCTCTTTCGGTCATATGTGCTTTACAGTGCCATTTTCTGAGAATTCAAACATATTTTCGAAGAAACTCCGAGTTAGTGAACCGGGGTACACGCCTGAGTGTTATTTCGGAGATTTCATAAAATCAAACTAAGAATGCCTCTTCTGGTCCACGAGTAGACTTAGTGTTCCGATGCATTGATTTCTAGACAGTCTAAGTTCATTACGACGCCATTTTTCTAAAGATTTCAAAAATTCTTTAAAATCTCCATGTTCGGTGACCCCCGGTACACGCTAGTGAGGTTATTTTCGTGATTACTTAAAACCATCCTAAACAGGCAACACGAAACCTTTGAAGACTTTGGCTTTAACTAATTGGGGCTCTTTCGGTCATATGTGCTTTACATTGCCATTTTCTGAGAATTCAAACATATTTTCGAAGAAACTCCGAGTTAGTGAACCGGGGTACACGCCTGAGTGTTATTTCGGAGGTTTCATAAAATCAAACTAAGAATGCCTCTTCTGGTCCACGAGTAGACTTAGGGTTCCGGTGCATTGATTTCTAGACAGTCTAAGTTCATTCCGACGCCATTTTTCTAAAGATTTCAACAATTCTTTAAAATCTCCATGTTCGGCGACCCCCGGTACACACCTGTGAGGCAATTTTCGTGATTACTTAAAACAATCCTAAACAGGCAACACGAAACCTTTGGAAGACTTTGGATTTCTCTATTTGGGGTCCTTTCGGTCATATGTGCTTTACAGTGCCATTTTCTTCGAAATCAAACATATTTTCGGAAATTCTCCGAGTTAGTGAACCGGGGTACACGCATGAGTGTTATTTCGGAGATTTCATAAAAACAAACTAAGAATGCCTCTTCTGGTCCCCGAGTAAACTTAGGGTTCCGGTATATTGATTTCTCGACGGTCGAAGTTCATTCCGGCGTCATTTTTCTAAAGATTTCAACAATTCTTTAAAATCTCTATGTTCGGTGACCCACGGTACACGCCTGGGAGGCATTTTTCGTGATTACTTAAAACCATCCTAAAAAGGCAACACGAAACCTTTGGAAGTCTTTGGCTTTCACTATTTGGGGACCTTTCGGTCATATGTGCTTTACAGTGCCATTTTCTGAGAAATCAAATATATTTTCAAAAATACTCCGAGTTAGTGAACCGGGGTACACGCCTGAGTGTTATTTCGAAGATTTCATAAAATCAAACTAAGAATGCCTCTTTTGGTCCACGAGTAGACTTAGGGTTCCGGTGCATTGATTTCTAGACAGTCTAAGTTCATTCCGACGCCATTTTTCTGAAGATTTCAACAATTCATTAAAATCTCCATGTTCGGTGACCCCCGGTACACGCCTGTGAGGCAATTTTCGTGATTACTTAAAACCATCCTAAACAGGCAACACGAAACCTTTGGAAGACTTTGGCTTACACTATTTGGGGCCCTTTCGGTCATATGTGCTTTACAGTGCCATTTTCTTCGAAATCAAACATATTTTCGGAAATTCTCCAAGTTAGTGAACCGGGGTACACGCATGAGTGTTATTTCGGAGATTTCAAAAAATCAAACTAAGAATGCCTCTTCTGGTCCCCGAGTAAACTTAGGGTTCCGGTGCATTGATTTCTAGACAGTCGAAGTTCATTCTGACGTCATTTTTCTAAAGATTTCAACAATTCTTTCAAATCTCTATGTTCGGTGACCCCCGGTACACACCTGTGAGGCATTTTTCCTGATTACTTAAAACCATCATAAAAAGGCAACACGAAACCTTTGGAAGACTTTGGCTTTCACTATTTGGGGACTTTCGGTCAAATGTGTTTTACAGTGCCATTTTCTGAGAAATCAAACATATTTTCAAAAATACTCCGAGTTAGTGAACCGGGGTACACGCCTGAGTGTTATTTCGGAGATTTCATAAAATCAAACTAAGAATGCCTCTTCTGGTCCACGAGTAGACTTAGTGTTCCGGTGCATTGATTTCTAGACAGTCTAAGTTCATTACGACGCCATTTTTCTAATGATTTCAACAATCCTTTAAAATCTCCATGTTCGGTGACCCCCGGTACACGCTAGTGAGGCAATTTTCGTGATTACTTAAAACCATCCTAAACAGGCAACACGAAACCTTTGAAGACTTTGGCTTTAACTATTTGGGGCTCTTTCGGTCATATGTGCTTTACAGTGCCATTTTCTGAGAATTCAAACATATTTTCGAAGAAACTCCGAGTTAGTGAATCGGGGTACACGCCTGAGTGTTATTTCGGAGATTTCATAAAATCAAACTAAGAATGCCTCTTCTGGTCCACGAGTAGACTTATTCCGGTGCATTGATTTCTAGACATTCTAAGTTCATTCCGACGCCATTTTTCTAAAGATTTCAACAATTCTTTAAAATCTCCATGTTCGGTGACCCCCGGTACACACCTGTGAGGCAATTTTCGTGATTACTTAAAACAATCCTAAACAGGCAACACGAAACCTTTGGAAGACTTTGGCTTTCACTATTTGGGGTCCTTTCGGTCATATGTGCTTTACAGTGCCATTTTCTTCGAAATCAAACATATTTTCGGAAATTCTCCGAGTTAGTGAACCGGGGTACACGCATGAGTGTTATTTCGGAGATTTCATAAAAACAAACTAAGAATGCCTCTTTTGGTCCCCGAGTAAACTTAGGGTTCCGGTGTATTGATTTCTCGACGGTCGAAGTTCATTCCGGCGTCATTTTTCTAAAGATTTCAACAATTCTTTAAAATCTCTATGTTCGGTGACCCCCGGTACACGCCTGTGAGGCATTTTTCTTGATTACTTAAAACCATCCTAAACAGGCAACACGAAACCTTTGGAAGACTTTGGCTTTCACTATTTGGGGCCCTTTCGGTCATATGTGCTTTACAGTACCATTTTCATCGAAATCAAACATATTTTCAAAAATTCTCCGAGTTAGTGAACCGGGGTACACGCCTGAGTGTTATTTCGGAGATTTCATAAAATCAAACTAAGAATGCCTCTTCTGGTCCCCGAGTAGACTTAGGGTTCCTGTGCAATGATTTCTAGACGGTCAAAGTTCATTCCGACGCCATTTTTTTAAAGATTTCAACAATTCTTTAAAATCTCCATGTTCGGTGACCCACGGTACACGCCTGGGAGGCATTTTTCGTGATTACTTAAAACCATCCTAAAAAGGCAACACGAAACCTTTGGAAGTCTTTGGCTTTCACTATTTGGGGACCTTTCGGTCATATGTGCTTTACAGTGCCATTTTATGAGAAATCAAGCATATTTTCAAAAATACTCCGAGTTAGTGAACCGGGGTACACGCCTGAGTGTTATTTCAAAGATTTCATAAAATCAAACTAAGAATGCCTCTTCTGGTCCACGAGTAGACTTAGGGTTCCGGTGCATTGATTTCTAGACAGTCTAAATTCATTCCGACGCCATTTTTCTGAAGATTTCAACAATTCTTTAAAATCTCCATGTTCGGTGACCCCCGGTACACGCCTGTGAGGCAATTTTCGTGATTACTTAAAACCATCCTAAACAGGCAACACGAAACCTTTGGAAGACTTTGGCTTTCACTATTTGGGGCCCTTTCGGTCATATGTGCTTTACAGTGCCATTTTCTTCGAAATCAAACATATTTTCGGAAATTCTCTGAGTTAGTGAACCGGGGTACACGCATGAGTGTTGTTTCGGAGATTTCAAAAAATCAAACTAAGAATGCCTCTTCTGGTCCCCGAGTAAACTTAGGGTTCCGGTGTATTGATTTCTCGACGGTCGAAGTTCATTCCGGCGTCATTTTTCTAAAGATTTCAACAATTCTTTAAAATCTCTATGTTCGGTGACCCTCGGTACACGCCTGTGAGGCAATTTTCTTGATTACTTAAAACCATCCTAAAAAGGCAACACGAAACCTTTGGAAGACTTTGGCTTTTACTATTTGGGGACTTTTGTTCAAATGTGCTTTACAGTGCCATTTTCTGAGAAATCAAACATATTTTCAAAAATACTCCGAGTTAGGGAACCGGGGTACACGCCTGAGTGTTATTTCGGAGATTTCATAAAATCAAACTAAGAATGCCTCTTCTGGTCCCCGAGTAGACTTAGGGTTCCGGTGCATTGATTTCTAGACAGTCTAAGTTCTTTCCGACGCCATTTTTCTAAAGATTTCAACAATTCTTTAAAATCTCCATGTTCGGTGACCCCCGGTACACGCCTGTGAGGCAATTTTCGTGATTACTTAAAACCATCCTAAACAGGCAACACGAAACCTTTGGAAGACTTTGGCTTTCACTATTTGGGGACTTTCGGTCATATGTGCTTTACAGTGCCATTTTCTTCGAAATCAAACATATTTTCGGAAATTCTCCGAGTTAGTGAACCGGGGTACACGCATGAGTGTTATTTCGGAGATTTCAAAAAATCAAACTAAGAATGCCTCTTCTGGTCCCCGAGTAAACTTAGGGTTCCGGTGTATTGATTTCTCGACGGTCGAAGTTCATTCCTGCGTCATTTTTCTTAAGTTTTCAACAATTCTTTAAAATCTCTATGTTCGGTGACCCCCTGCATCCTTCACAACTTGCTCACACTCCGGGGAAGATAAACCACATATCCTCAAATCGAAATAGTTTTTTCTTCCTCCTTTTACTACTACTTCTAGGCATATTAGTAACATTGATAGGCACGTGGTCCGATTTATCACTCGCCATATGAATTACCCCAATATGAGGCAATGACTCAATCCACGCTAAAGATGCTACTCCTCTGTCTAACCTCTCAAAAACCGCATACTGTTCCGACTGCTTGTTCCACCAAGTAAAAGGCTCCTCAAAAAAACCAAGATCCTGCAGACCACAATCATCCAAAGCTTCTCGAAAATCTATCATCTCACGTTGGCTTTTAGGAGGTCCACCAACCTTCTCAGCGTCAAATAGTATATGATTCATATCACCCACAATCAACCATGGAAGGTTGGACACATCATGCAAAGATTGAATCAATTCCCAGGAAAGGTGTTCAGCCACACTATCAGCCCAACCATAAAAGCAAGTAAGTCTCCATTAACCTTCACAGAATAGACCCTTCACCGAGCAGTCTATGTGATGTAACGATGCAGACATAACTTGAACCTCAATCTTGTCATTCCAAAAAAGAGCTAACCATCCAGCACGACCAGCAGAGTCAACAAAAAAGCTCTCTAAATAATTTAATCGAGATTTCACCACACCCATCTCAACAGTACTTCTCTCCGTCTCCATTAAGAACACTATATCATGATTATTTTTATTTAGCAACTTTTTTTAAGCCTTCCAACTGCCCGTTGGTTGCCAAGCCCCCGACAGTTGTAGCTTAAAAGACTCATTGGACACGGCGGGATTGGCCAACACCAATCGCCGCTGATATTACATTTTTTCCTGAGCACAAGTGACCCACGTTTTGCACCACCTTTGACAAAATCTGAGAATCTTTCGAGCAGTCATGCATAAGATCATCTAATAAAGGACTGTCCCCTGCATCCTTCATTAATGTATGCACAGATTGACCCTCCTTCCTCCCTCTTTTAGAAAGACGCGTCTCACTCCTTATCTCATCTTATTCCCCTATTGTACCATCCCCCTTCAGTTCATTCATGGCAAAAGGGTTATCATAAACAGCCATATCGCCCTTTTGGTGCCCTGGATGTCCATCAAAGCCTAAATTGTGCATATCCGTATCGAAATTCAGTTTGGCTTTTGCTTTGGATGCATGCAAATTTCCTCTAAACTCTTGACATAACTTGATCTCTTCCTCCTTCTTCATATCAACAGTTCTCCTTCGCCTAGTCGGTGTATTCCTAAGCCACATGCCATAGGGGAGTTCAACGATGGGGGTAACATCATCATATTGTGAACACTATTGATAGTTGTGTCCAAGTTTCCCACACACAAAGCATAGGTCCATTAACCTCTCATACTTGAACTTTATCCACTTACTCCCTGAACTTGTTGCAATTCTCATTCCCCTCCTAAAGGTTTCCCCAAATTCACATCCACTCTGAATCGCATATATTTACTCCACCCTATCGGATCAGATTCGTCAAATTCGACAAATTTTCCCATATACGAAGCCATCGATATTGCCATTGACTTTGTTCTTTTATTTAAAGGGACATCCTTGGCATTCACCCACCATCTAATCGACTCAAATTTGATCTCTGAAGGTTGGACTTCATCTTCAACATTCTGCAACAACAAAGGGGCACCATCAAAGAACCATGGTCCGTCTTCCAGTACTTTTATTTTGTCCGACATCACAAAAACTTGGAACATAAAAATCCGAATTTCAATCTCCTTAACCACCATACCCCTTCCAAGTCTCCATGCTACTTTCATCGTATTTTTCATTGCTTCGACGCTGAACGGGCTCGGTGTGAGCAACTTTCCAACCAAGCATAATCTCAGTTGTTCCGTTATTGTCTCATCTTCCCCTTCATCACAGTCAACAATTTCGTCCTCCTTCTCAGTCAATTTTAAACCCCCTAATTTATTCTCTAATGATTCTGTCATCTTCCAATTTACCAATCAACACTCGATTAAGGATTCCACAAGGTCGATGCTAACTCGTGGATTAAAGCCGAAAACAAGATGCAAAAGAAGATCTCAACTTACCATCAAAGTAATAGAGAATAAAACTCCACAAGTCAAACCCTAGAAAGCCCTAGGCTTTTCTCGAGAGAAAAAGTCACTTTTTATATGATAAACTACTTTCTCTCTCCTGTTTTTAGTCTTTCATAATAAACGAGAAAGAAAAAGCAGAAATAAAGAAGTACCTGAATATTGAATAATGAATATCAGTGGGAGCTAGCGACTGTAAGCGGCGTTTGAGTATTTCGAGAGAAAATTAGCTCCTTTAAGAAAGGGCATAATCTTCACATTTTTCTTTTCAATCTTCTATTTAACTCCTTTGAAAAAAACGCAATGGTAAGTTGGAAGAAAAGAGAGAATTGAATCCTGCCTAAAAATTAAATCTTGCCATGAAATCTGCTTCTGCCTAAGATTAGTTGTTGGATAAGTAGTCAAGCTACAATGGTTTAAATTTATTTTTTTAGTATCTTTATTTCTTTGAGGAATAAGTTTGGTTGTTATGAATTGGATAAATATTATTATCATCATTTTGAGGAATAAAAGTGATTTCTTTTAGCTATTCAAGCTGAATAAGAATTTATTCTAGTACGCAAATGGGGAATATTTTATTTTGTTGTTGTGATTGAATTTTATTTGATCCTCATATGTAGATATTATTGACGTGAATGCTAATCATGAATGATTATATGATTGAGGATGGTTTATAGTGAATGAATGTGGCACTATAACTCCATGAGAATTGTTTGTTGATGCGACCTTGTATGGTGAAATTAAATGTTGCCTTCATAGTAAATAGCAAGTAGTTATCGAAACCTAAAGTAGAGTTATGTTAAATTTAAGGTCACAAAATAGAATGGCCAACAACGATAACGCCTAAGCATCTGCTATTCGCCTATTGGCAGAGAAATTGACTCAAGAAAGAGCTAAGCGTCCCGATGCTGCTGGGGACATGTTTAAAAGACTAGCTAAGATTAAACCACCATACTTTAAAGGGAAAGTTGACCCTACCTTCTTAGGAAGTTGGATTAGGGAGTTTGAAAAGATTTTTGGAGCTGTAAACTGTCATGAAGCTATGAAAGTAGGTCAATATGTATTATATATGAAAGAAGAGGCTAACTTATGGTGGAAAGAGAATGGAGCTAGACTTAGTGCTGTTGAAGGGTCTAATTAGGACTCCTTTATTTCTGCTTTAAAAGAAAAGTCTTACCTTGCTTTTATGAGGAAACAGAAGGCTCATGAGTTCATAAACCTTAGGATGGGGAGTATGACCATTTCTGAGTATTATAGCAAGTTCATAACATTGTCGAGGTTTGCACCTGAGGTAGTAGCCACTGAGGAGTTAAAGGGTCAAAGGTTTGAGCAAGGTTTGACTGAGGAAATCCAGCAGAGGTTAGGTGGTGAAACTTTTTCATCTCTAGACATTGTGTGTGGAAGAGTCGCCCATATTTATGGTCTTCAGTCGAGGCGTGGTAAGAAGAATGTTGTAGCGGGTGAGAAGAGAAAGGATTTCAATGCTGGAGGAAATCAAAGAGTTTTCAAGAAGAATAGGAATGAGAATGGGAATTTCCAATGGAGAAATGGTCAGGGCTACAATAATAAGGGCCAGTCTGAGAGGGTTTACCATTGTAAGAAGTGCAGTAAGAACCACCCTGGTAGAGACTGTAAGGGAGACCTACTAACCTGTAACTACTGCCAGAAGAAGGGCCACATGGATTATGAGTGCTTCACCAAGCAAAAGAAAGTTCAAAATAGTAATGGGAGTGGTAACCAGGTGAGGTCTGGGTTTAACCAGTTAGAAAATCAAGGTTCTAAGCCTGTAGGGTCACAGAACAACTAAGGAAGCTACAGTAAGCCTGCTTGTGAGAACAACAACCAAAATAAGGCTCCGGATAAACTGTTCGTAATGAGTCGCAATGAAGCTGAACGATCTGCCGACGTAGTTTCTGGTACTTTCTCTATTAACTCTGTTCTCGTTAAAGCGTTATTTGATTATGGGGCGACTTATTCGTTTGTTTCATCGTCTGTCATTGGGGTTGGTAGATTTTGAGGTGATTGATTTGCCTACTAGTATACTTACTGGAGAGATCATAAGGTGTACCAAGTTGTTTAAAGATTTGCCTCTGAAGATAGGAGATTGTGTATTTCCTTCTGATTTGATAGAATTCAATTTGAGAGAACTAGATGTTATTCTTGGGATGAATTTGTTAGGTTTCTACAAGGCCAAAATGGACTGTGAAGCTCATAAAGTAGTGTTGAGAAGCCCTTTTGGGAAGTTAACTTCGTATCGACGTTTTGGGAAGCCTAAGAACTTTGGGGTTATTTCTGCGATGCAAGTAAAGAAGTTGATGAAGAAGAGGTTTGAGCTATTTTTCTATAGTGTGCAAGATGTGAGTAAAGAGGTTGGATTGAAGATCGAGGATGTTCCGATCGTGAATGAGTTTATGGATGTGTTTCCAAGTGAGATTTCGGGTATGCTGCCTGCAAGAGCTGTTGAGTTCACCATAGACTTAGTTCCTGGAACTGCACCTATATCTAAGGCACCTTATAGAATGACACCTCGATCAGTGAGTTGAAGACGCGGTTGCAAGAGTTGATGGATAAGGGTTATATTAGGCCTAGTGCGTCACCTTGGGGAGCTCCTATGTTGTTTGTGAAGAAGAAAATTGCAAGTATGAGATTGTGTATTGATTATAGGGAGTTGAACAATTTAACCGTCAAGAACAAGTATCCTTTGCCTAGGATAGATGACCTGTTTGACCAGTTGAATGGAGTAAGCATGTTCTTGGGTATCACCAGTTGAGGGTAGCTGATAAGGATATACCTAAGACTGTGTTTAGGACGCGTTATGGTCATTATGAGTTCACTGTAATACCGTTTGGATTAACCAATGCTCCTGCCATATTTATGTATTTGATGAATAGGATATTCCATAAGTTCTTAGATAAGTTCATTATGGTATTCATTGATGATATTCTGATTTATTCAAAGAGTGAAGAAAATCATGATGAGCACTTGAGGATTATATTGGAGACGCTTAGGAAGAATCAATTGTATGCCAAAGTTCTCTAAGTGTGAGTTTCGTTTTGAGAAAGTAGCATTTTTGGGTCACTATGTGTCTAAAGAACGAGTCTCAGTAGATCCTGCTAAGATTCAAGCTGTTAGTGAGTGGCCTACTCCGAAGAATGTGTCAAATATCAGGAGTTTTCTAGGTCTAGCTGGCTATTATAGGAGATTTGTGAGAGATTTCTCGAAAATAGCGAGGCCAATGACCAATTTGATGAACAAAGAGTCAAAATTTGAGTGGAATGAGAAGTGCGAGGAAGCTTTCCAGATTTTAAAGGAGCGTTTCACCTCTGCACCCGTTTTGACCCTGCTTGATGGAAATAAGGGATTTGAGGTGTATAGTGATGCTTCAAAGAATGGTTTGGGATGTGTTCTGCAGCAGAATGGGAAGGTCATCGTGTATGCATCGCGTTAGTTGAAACCATATGAGGCTAATTACCCTACCCATGATTTAGAATTAGCTGCTATCGTGTTTACCTTGAAAATTTGGATACATTACCTGTATGGGGCAACCTGTAAGATCTTTACCGACCATAAGAGTTTGAAGTACATTTTCACCCAGAAAGACCTCAATATGGTACAGAGGAGATGGTTAGAGTTGATCAAGGATTATGACCTAGACCTCTAGTACCATGAAGGGAAGGCGAATGTAGTTGTTGATGCTTTGAGTAGGAAGTCGAGCCACAGCATGAATGCCTTGGTAGTTCTTAAGGAATTGTGTCGAGATATGCAAAGACTTAGCCTAGAAATCTTAAATCCTAGGGAGATCGAGACAAGGTTGAGTGCTTTGTCATTGGGGTTGTCAGTTTTCGATGAGATCAAAGACGGTCAAGTTGGGGATGAGCACCTAGATAAAATTAAGGAGAAGATGAAGCAAGGTAAGGAAGTCGACTTTAAGATTCATGATGATGGAAGTTTAAGGTTCAAGGGAAGGTGGTGTGTACCACAAAAATGTGATGAGCTTAAGAGACGACATATGGATGAGGGGCATAATACTCCATATTCCGTGCACCCTGGGGGTGACAAGTTGTATAAGGATCTTAAGGAGATCTATTGGTGGCCAAATATGAAGCATGAGGTCGCTGAATTCGTGTCTAAGTGTCTAACCTGTCAGAAAGTCAAGATAGATCATAAGAGACCAATGGGGAAGGTTCAATCCTTAGAGGTTCCTGGATGAAAGTGGGATTCTATCTCAATGGATTTTGTGACTGCTTTGCTGAAGACGAGAAACGACAATGATACTATTTGGGTTATTATGGACCGTCTGACGAAGTCTGCCGTGTTCATTCCAATTAAAGAGACATGGAAGAAGAAGCAACTTGCAGCAACATACAAGGGTGCAACCAAGACTGACAAAGTCTGCCGTGTTTATGAAAGTATCACCAACTAAGAGACTGATGAGATTTGGGAAAAAGGGAAAGAAAAGAGCTGCAGCAACATCCAAGTGTGCAACCAAGACTAATAAGAGCAAGAACAACCCTTAAGTCTTCTATTGTCATTTCAGTGGTTTTTTGGACTTGAAATTGATATTTTGCAACTCTTTAAATGCACTCATTATGGGTTAATTACTAGGGGAAACACAAGATCATTTTTTTGGATATGTTGTGAACACAAAAGGTACTAAATTTGAGGATCATACTATTACCCTATATATATATATATATATATATATATATATATATATATATATATATATATTTCAGTTACAAAATTATGCAGTTACCGAATTGATAATTGAACTTCAATGTGCAATGAGAATATTAACAGGATTTAGGAGTGATTAGTGAATTAAATTATATCTGCAATCAAGAGAATTGTGCTAAGATCGATTAACAATTTCACTGACCTTCTTTATGGGTGTTGCCCTCTGACCTTCGGATACCATATCTTGATTCGTATTCTCGAACAACAACAATAAGATTCGATTAGCAGCAAGAATAATTTGTACCGTTAGCCCGTCAATTACGAAGTAGAGGAGTCTAACGTTCATGGTGAATTTTGAAAGGGGAAATGGAGCAAAAGGATGACAAAAAAACAAATACGAAAAATGAACTTTATGGCTGGAAGTAGGCATTGACAACCACATTACTAATTACAACACATATCTATAATTCTGTGGAAACATGAATCACTAAAAGATGTTAGATCAGATGGTGAGTCTTTGGAAATCCTTACCTAAGGTCAAGGGTTCGAGCCCAGGCTTGAGCATATATATTTTTTAAATAATGATAACCTGACTTATTGTTGGTTAATAGACACGTGGAAAAATTATGGTGGCAATAGAAGGGTGTCAGGTGGCGCATAAACGTTGTCAATCACACCTTTTAATATATTTGTATAGATATACATATTTATAATTTCATTTAAAAATATTAATAATGTGTAGCTACTAGAAATTGAACACATGACTTTTGAAATGAAATGTGAGAGTTTAACCGCCAATTCACTATAATGTTAATGTTAAATGTTTTAAAGTAGAACACAATAAAGTCTCATAATCATATGTAACTATAAAGACATATTCTCTTACCCAATTCCATTGAAATTGTTATTTTTATCCCCAATTTTTTAGAATTTCTTTTAAAATCAATTATCATACCATAATGTCCACTTTTCAATATCGCACTAAACAGAAAATTACTAAAAGCTAATAATCAAAATCAATTATGAAATTTATGAATAATAATATATATGATAATTGTGACTGACCTGGGGCCATTGCCGGGTCAAAATACTAGTTTAGAAACAAAAGAAGTGCATGTGTAGGATCAAATGTGAAGGATAAGAAAAAACTCTCATTTTACTGATATTGAATGTGCATAGAAATTTTAACTAAATGTGCATAATTTATTATTACGTGCATCTATTCCAAATCAAATTTAATTTTTTCTAGGGGAAAAAAAATTCATGTTGAGCTTAGAAAAAGTATTTGCACATGATTTAGTTCATTATAATTACTCATGCATGTATCCTACTCAATTTCTCTTACATGCATATAACCAGTGGGGGATCCAGCGTGGGTTCAACTGAACCCACGCGGATCCGGGTAATAAACAGAGAAAACTGGTAAGAAAAAGGGGAAATAAATATCATATAAAGCGTTTTACTTCATTGAAACGCATTGTAGCTTAGCGGTGGAGTGTATGTAATGGAGTAATGTTCCTCAGTTGGTCGCAGGTTCGAATTCAACGATAATGTGTTTTATTTCCGTAATCTTTCTTTGCCTTTTTTCTTCATTCTCCCTTTGCTTTTTCAGCTATCTCTTTTATCTATCAATCTCTCCCTCCCACCAAGTAAAAATATAGTAAAAGGTAGTGAATCTTGTTTTTTTTTCCCCAATTCTCTAAATAAAATTAGTTACTAAAAATTCACTAAGTTGATTACTTGATTCACTTATCAGATATTTACATGATATGCAATGAGAAGAGTGTTAAAATGAACAATGTTCATATATTCTGAAACTTTAATATGTGCATTTATAAACTAAATGTGCAAATATTAAATTTTGAAATGGAAGAATTGTATACATCACTTTCTAAATAAAATTCTTGATAGCGTTTATTGTCACTCAAACTAAAATAAAAGAACTTATTAGTGTTGATTCATTGCTAGTTAATCATTTTAGATGTCATGCTTGTGCTAGCTAGTTGTTAAAGTTTCATATTTTAGTTTTAACTTTTGACACCTAATTGATAAGTTGATTTAATGAAAATGTCTTAATAATTGATACTCATAGTTTGTATAACTATGTAGTTTGTTAAGAAATTGATAGTCTTTATTACTACAAGTAGTTAATTAGATATTTCTTTTTTGTAATGATGTAATCAAGAATGAAAGCTCTGCTAAATCAAATTGTAGAAAGTTTAATTTCCCTTTTCTTTAAAAAATTGTAATTCAAAATAGTAAAATTTGAATTGGAATTTATATTCAAACAACTCCGAACCCACGTGGTCCAATTCCTGGATCCGCCACTGCATATAACTCATGTTATTTGGGGCAAGTTGACCACGACAGTCCTGATATAATCTTGCGCATTGATGGTTCTTGGGCTGCAACAACCATGATGGGAGGTGCAGCATGGATTGGCACAATACCAAATTCTGCTTTCAAAACATTACGTTATAGCATTAGTTTTTAGCTTGTTGTATTTTCTTATTTTCTTATTGTACGATTTTCCGATGTAAAAAAAAATACATGCATACAAGTAATGTTATTTTCGTATTTTCCATATATCAAACCTTTTGTTTCTACTTATTTTTTTCGGTTTTTTTCACCAAATACCCCCTAGTTTTCGGTTTATTCACGAGATACCCTCACACTTTTGAAAATACACCTGGTACCCCTCAGTTTTATGATAATACACCAAAATACCCTTAATGACTAACAGCGGTTAACTTCGTTATCGTTAGTCATTAACCCTAATTTTATGTTTTAAACCCTACTTAACCTCTAATCCTAACCCTAATCCTAACTCCTACCTCTAACCCTAACCCCTAACCCCAACCCTAAACCCTAAACCCTAAACCTAACCTTAACCACCAGTCCACCACCCCCTCCCCCACCCTCCCACCACCACTCCTGCAGCCCCCACTACCACCCCAACAGCCCCCACCCCCCCCACGCCCCCCCCCCCCCTCCCCACCCTCGCCAGTCCCCTTACCCCACCCCCCGCAGCCCAAACAACCCCCACCCCTCCCCCAACCCCGCGCTCCCACCCCTTCTTTTCGCAATCTCACCCCTCCCTGCACAAGACTTTCCCTCTTCAATTTCCGTCGACGAAAATCGAAGGGGTGGGGGTTAATTTAATTACCTAATAAAATAATTCCAAATTAAAAACTAATAACCCAATTTTTTACGTGCACACGTCAATAAGCAAAACACTTTTACTCTTTCCATGAGGGTGTCTAACAATATAGACAACATCAACTGCCAAAGATCCAACAATCTTAACATTCGTAGTATTGGTAAATCCTTATATTAATTACAATTTTAGGAAACAATTTGGTTGTCGTTATATCTTGGGGCAACAATTTTTTTAATATGCTGTCTTAGGTAAGCAAATGGCAACACAATAGGCAATTGTTATCTTAGATGATTTAAAGCAGCGGATTTAAAATTGTTGCATGACCAACACTTCAGTTTTTGTTGTCTTTTTGGCAACAATTTGAATAAATGTTGTCTTAGCTAAGAGAAAGACTACATTTTAATAAACTGTTGTCTTATATAATCTAGAGCAACAATTTTTAAATCGTTGCATTGCAACATAGTAGAAATGGTTTAAGAGCAAAGTAACATATACAAAGTGTTGTCCTATACTAGAAAGGGTGACATTTTTCATAGTGTTGCAATTTTAGGTGTTGTCTATTCCCAATTTTTTTGTAGTGGGTGGTGGAGGAGGGGGGCTGGGTGGTGGTGGTGGTGGAGGTTAGGGTCAGGGTTAGAAGTTAGGAGTTAGGATTAGGGTTAGAAGTTAGGGTTTAGGGTTAGGGTTTGGGTTAGGGTTAGGTTAATTAGGGTTAAGACTAACGGAGTTAACCGCCGTTAGTCATTAAGGGCATTTGTAATCCCCCATATTTTTAAGTTATTTTATTAAATAGTTTTAATCATTTTTGAATTATTAAAGCTATTTAATTTCAGTATTTGAGAGCAAAAGGGTATTTTGGTTATTTTACCAAAAGAGTATTTGAGTATTTTCACAAAGAAGTTATTTAGTCTTTTCAAGAAAGTATTTTAGTTATATTAGTGAGAAGATTATTTTGGCAATTTCGTGATCAAATGTATTTCGGTAATTTGATGAGTAAGGGTATTTTAGTCTTTTACCTAAAAAGACTACGAATAAAAAAGGAAACCCTAAGCTTCCCCATCCATTTCACCAGCCACTTTCTTCAACAAAGGAGTAAGGACTCCTTCTTCCTCTCTCAAACTCTAGTTCTTCTTCTTCAAGTAATTTCTTCAAAGCTTCAAGTTTAATCTAGTTTTGTTTTTGAAAAATTGTAGGAGGATCTTGCAAACAACAAAAGAAAGCAAAGAAGTTAATTTTTTCTGATTTTATTTTTCTCTCTCTTCCCCTGCGTTTTCCGGCCACCACTGTGGTGGTTCGCCGGCGGTTTTAGGGTGGCTGCGTGGGCTTGGCAGCGCTGGGTAGCGCTGGGCCACGCTGGGTACTGCCGTGCCGGCAGTGGTAGCAGCCGCTGGGCGACGAGCGCCGCCCTGCCCACTGTCGTGCCGGTGGTGGTGCAGGCGGTGCTCGTGGTGGCTGCGGTTGATGTTGTTTCCGGATTGTGGTTTTTGAACCACATGTAAAAAAAAAAATTTGTTATTATTTATTAATTAAGTTACAGCAGTAATTAAGTCAACAAATTAGTGATTTTTATGAAGTTTTAAGTATTAGTTTATAGTGGGTTTTGCCTACTAGTAAAGGTTTTCAAGTTTATGACTTAAAGATAGTTTTAAAGCCAAGAAAAATCAGCTTTATTAGTATTTTTAAAGTGCTGATTTTTATCTATTAAGTAGCCTTGAATTGTTGTTGGTAAGTACTAATTGATAGTACTTTGTTCTTGGTAGGTTTCAAGCATAGTAGAAGCAAGTGAAGCTTTTAATTGTTGATTTTTGTGTGTTATCAAGGTACATACACTTTGACCTTTGACTTTAGTATTTAAAGGTTTATTTATTGAGCATGAGGAGTAAGGAGAGGCTTATGCCTTATAATTGTTTGAGTACATGTTGAGAACTTAGAAAGGAGATTAGGAATGGAACTTTTGAGTTATTCCTATATTTGAAAAGCATGTGATTGATGATAATTGCTTTTGAGCATGATTAAAGTTATTTAAAGTTATTCTCGAAGCTAGGACTTGCATGAGAATATTTTATTGAGCAAGGTCTCATTAGAAGTTATATATTTTGTGGAGCAAGGTCTCACAAGTTTTAAAGTTATTGAGCAAGGTCTCACAAGTAGTTGAATCATTGAGCAAGGACTCAATTGATTTGATCATGGATCCTTAAGAAAGTAAGAAAGGACTCATGGAGTCATTAAAGTAATAAGATGAGCAAGGTCTAAAAGGATTTAGAGTCGAGTTATTTATGGTATTTGTTACATTCACTTGTTTAAGAAAGATAAGAAATTAATTTATTTGCTAGATGTATTATGATTGTGATTGTGTCTCACATAATGGGCTTTGGCAATAAAACTCTTGGGATGGATCCCCCATGAGTATTGAACATAAGGGGGAGTTAGTGTGAAACTACACTCCTGCATATGGCTTAGCATGACGATGCTAATGCTTTTATTTTATCAAGCAAGTTTATGGAATTCCAATTATCAAGATCTTTGAGTGGACTAGGCGTCACTCGTATTCTTTATCTCTGAGATGTTGAGTCTAGAGGCTCACTCTCACCCTCTTTCATTACTAACAAGCTTAAAAATTCTCGAATCAAGTTATTTAAAGTTCATGGAACTTTAGTAAGAGGTGTGGGATCTCTTACACAAGGAATAGTAGCCCGTATGATTCCAAGAGGATGACGGTGTCCGTTCATTGCCAAATAATAATAAAAGAAAGTATTTAGTCAGTTCAGTTATGTGCTTGTCGCATGTAGTGTCAAGAAGAGCAAGCCGAAGTTGTTTGAGGATTGCATGCATCATTATTTGCATTAGTTTCGTAGTGTTATGTACTCAGCGTTGCTGATGTATGTGTTTCTTTGTCTTCTTTTGGTTGTTGTTTTTCCTCAACAACCCTGTGATGACCCATTTGGCGAGCAGAGCTTAGAGAAGAAGTTTCAGGTACAAGTTCTTGATGTGCATGGGATCATAAGCATCCGGATGGGAATTTCAGCACACGAGTACTTTCTTATGTATTTAATTTATTTTGAATTATATGTTTAACTTTACTTGACCATTGGGGTCAAGGTTTGACTTGTTTTGAAAATGGGACTATTATGGGATAGTTTTCGAGTTGTAACTCATTTACATACTTTCTTATTTTAGTTGTGTTAAAGTATTTCCAGTTTATTTTAAAAGACTTCCGCTGTATTCTCTGATTAGCCTTACGTATTATCATGCGTGGCGTAACACTCCCGTAATTTCTCCTAGTATATATAAGGAGGGGTCGTGGGGGTGTTATAAAGTGGTTACCAGAGCTCCAAAGGTTTTATTACCTTTATTTTACAAAAGTTTTCGAAATTAAAGGTATTTCAAAGTCGAATTGCAAAGGGAAGGGAATTGCATATGCATATGTACAGTGCATCGCATTAGTCACTAAGCGTTTATGTGCCTTAGATTAGTAAGTGTTCTAAGGTCTAGTAGCATTTTTGATGTGTTTTATGTGATTAAGTGTTTGATTGCAACGTGATTGGCATTTTCTACTTGCATAGATTCTAGTTTTGACTAAAAAGTGTAGTATGACTACAAATTAGTGTTACATTTGTTTTGAGCTACTACTCTAGTAAGAGAGTTAGTATGAAAGCTCCTTAGAGAGGAAATTGAGAATTCAATGTCAGCATGGCATTTGCTTAGTAGTTTTGATCTATATTGGGGTCCAATAAGCGATTTTAAGTCAAAATTTTTTTTTTTTTGGGCAGATCAATGGCCAATAGAAACGCTAGAGTTGATGCTCAGCTGAGGAATTTGGTCCGAGTGACTACGAATTTAGCTAGGAGAGTCCCTTCGAAAAAGAAGTATGTTGATTGGTTTAAGAGGGTTAGTGATAGTAAACCGCCTTCTTATGATGGGAAAGGCGATCCTGTCAAGCTTGAGAACTGGTTTAGGGACTTTGAGAAGCTATTTGATGCTATCCAATGTCCAGATAATAGGAAGGTAGCTATAGCTGCGTACTACCTCAAGGAGGAAGCCGATTTTTGGTGGTCGCAACATAAGGAGACGTTAATGGCAATGCCTGACTTTGATTGGAAGGCTTTTGGAGGAGCTTTGAAGGAGAAATTTTATCCCAATTTCTTGAGGAGGCAAAAGGCCAGTGAGTTTGATGAGTTGAAGCAAGGTGACATGACTGTGGAGCAGTACTATGAGAAGTTTGTAGGATTGATGAAGTTTGCTCCAGAGTTAGTACCTACTGAGGAAAGAAAGGCTATTAGGTTTGAGATTGGACTTAGTCTTGAGGTGAAGCTTGGGCTAGGAGGTTCAACTTTCAGGACCTTAGAGGAAGTGTACGATAGAGCTGCTCATTTAGGTTCCTATTTGAAATAAGCTGGAATTGAAAGCTCAAACAACAAGAGAAAGGAGAACCCTAGTCAGAATTTCCAGAGGAACGACAAGAAGTTCAAACCTCAATATAACTTTCACCAAGGAGGACAATCTAATGGCCAAAGGAATGGGGGCCAGTATCAACAACAGAAGGGTGGAAATGTTCCTAATAAGGGAAGAAAAGGAGGCGAACGCGTGTATTTCTGCAAGAAGTGCCTCTACAATCATCCTGGAAAGGATTGCGAAGGAAAGCTAGTGGAGTGTAACTACTGCCACAAATTGGGTCACCGAGAGTATGAGTGCTTCTCCAAGAACCCTGAGTTGAAGACTGACAAGGGCAAGAGCGGAAACCAGTTTGGTCAGGGCAATCGAAACCATTCAGGAGGCAACAACTATCAAGGTGGGAACAAGCAAAATTGGAACAACAAGACCGTTTTGAGTGGAGCTGGCCCTAGTGTGCCTGCAGTGGCAAGATTGAATGTCATAAGTGCTACAGAAGCTGAGACGTCTAAGGACGTAGTTACTGGTAATGTTTCTATAAATTCCACTTATGCTAAAGCTTTATTTGATTCAGGAGCCGAACGTTCATTTGTTTCAAAGTTAGTTGTTTCAAAATATGGCTTAGAAAACCCTAGGGATGTTGAAATTCCTACTATGTTACCATCTGGGGAAGTAGTAACTTGCTTAAGAGTATATGAGAACGTCCTTGTAAAAATTGGGGATGTAGACTTTGAAACCAACCTCATAGAGTTTCCATTGGAAGACTTGGAGATCATTTTAGGAATGGATTGGCTTAAGGAGTATAAAGCCGAGATTCTGTGTGGAGAACAAAAAGTGAGATTGAGGAATAAGGACAGGAAAAAGGTGACTTTCAAGACTAAACCACAATAAGGTAGAATTAAGATCATTTCATCCTTAAGTTTGGTAAAGCAAGTGAGTAAGGGAGCTTTGTTATTCTTGTGTAGTGTGCAGAGGTTGGAAGAAGAGAAGCTTAAGATAGAACATGTGAAGGTGGTGAATGAGTTTCCAGACGTATTTCCGGAAGATGTACCGGGAATGCCACCTCAAAGGGAGTTAGAATTCACCATAGACTTAGTTCCTGGAACTGCTCCTATATCAAAAGCACCCTATAGAATGGCTCCAGCAGAAATGAAGGAGCTCAATAAGCAACTAAAGGAATTACTCGAGAAAGGGTACATTAGACCTAGTTATTCCCCATGGGGAGCGCCTATCTTGTTCGTCAAGAAGAAGGATGGGAGCTTGAGGCTATGTATCGATTATAGAGATCTCAACAAGGTGACTATTAAGAATAAGTATCCGTTACCGAGGATTGACGACCTATTCGATCAATTAAGAGGAGTGAAATATTTTCGAAGATAGACTTGAGGTCAGGGTATCACCAGTTGCGAATTGGGGAGAAGGATATACCAAAGACTGCCTTTAGGACGAGGTATGGTCACTATGAGTTCACCGTGATGCCATTTGGTTTAACCAATGCACCAGCGATGTTTATGGACCTCATGAATAGAGTCTTTCGAGAGTATTTGGACAAATTTGTAGTTGTATTCATCGATGATATCCTTATCTACTCGAAGAATAAGGAGGAGCATGAAGAGCACTTGAGATTGGTATTATCTACACTTAGGGAGCATCAGCTTTACGCAAAGTTCTCGAAGTGTGAATTTTGGATGGAAGAAGTGGCGTTTCTTGGCCACATTGTGTCAAAGAAGGGAATTTCCGTAGATCCGTCGAAGATATCCGCAGTGAGCGAATGGCCTACACCTAGGAATATTACTGATATAAGGAGTTTCTTGGGTCTAGCTGGCTACTATAGACGTTTTGTGAAGGATGTTTCGAGGGTAGCTAAACCAATGACTAGTCTTATGAAGAAGGATACAAAGTTCATATGGACCGAGGAGTGTGAGAAAGCCTTTAAGAAGCTTAAGGAGTTGTTGACTACAGCTCCGATCTTGACGTTGCCAGAGGAGAATGCTGAGTTGGAGGTATATAGTGACGCTTCGAAAAATGGTTTAGGGTGTGTGTTGATGCAAAACCGAAAGGTTATAGCCTACGCTTCTAGGCAATTGAAACCGTACGAAGTGAATTACCCAACCCATGATCTAGAGTTAGCCGCAATAGTGTTTGCTTTGAAGATTTGGCGACACTACTTGTATGGAGTGAAGGTGAAGTTGTACACGGATCACAAGAGTCTGAAGTATTTGTATACTCAAAAAGATTTGAATATGAGGCAGAGAAGATGGTTGGAGTTGGTTAATGACTATGATATTGAGATCTAATACCATGAAGGAAAGGCAAACGTCGTTGCCGATGCGTTAAGTTGCAAGTCTAGCCATAGTTTAAGTACTTTGGTACTTCCAGATAAGTTGTGTGATGAGTTTAGGAAGCTCAACATTGAAGTTGTTGGGAGTGGTGGAGTGGAAGCATGCTTAAATGCCATTTCAATCCAGTCAACATTGAATGAAGAAATTTTAAAGGCTCAAGAAGGGAATGAGGAAATTGAAAAGATAAGGAAGCTGATCGAAGAGAAGAAGACAAAGGAGTTTAGCATCCATGACGATGGAAGTGTCTGATTCAATGGAAGGTGGTGTATACCGTCGAGTTGCATCGAGTTGAAAGAGAAAGTGATGAAAGAAGGGCACAACACGACTTATTCTATCCACCCTGGAGGGGATAAATTGTATAAGGACTTGAAGCTGATGTTCTGGTGGAACAATATGAAGAAGGAAGTAGCTGAATTTGTTGCTCGGTGTTTGACTTGCCAGAAAGTGAAAAGCAAACATAAGAGACCTCAAGGGACGATTCAACCGTTACCAGTGCCTGAGTGGAAGTGGGATGACATAGCAATGGATTTCGTTGTAGGTCTTCCCAAGACAGCGAAAGGATTCACCAAAGTGTGGGTGATTGTAGATAGACTAACTAAAGTAGCAAAATTTGTTCCGATGAAGGACAATTGGTCGATGGAACAGTGTGGTAAAGTATATGTGGACCAAGTGGTGAGACATCATGGAGTTCCTTCCACTATTGTCTTTGATAGGGATTCAAGATTCTTATCTCATTTTTGGGAAGCATTACATAAAGCTTTTGGGACCGATGTGCTTAAGAGTACAGCTTTTCATCCAGCAACTGATGGTCAATCGGAGAGAACCATTCAGACTCTCGATGACATGTTGAGAGCGTGTGCCTTAGATTACCCTAAGACTTGGGATGAGATGTTGGCTTTAATAGAATTCTCATACAATAATAGTTACCATTCTAGCATTAAGATGGCTCCTTTCGAAGCTCTATATGGTCAGAAATGTCGCAGTCCATTGTGCTGGAATGATATTAGCGAGACGGTTACTTTGGGACCGCAAATGATTGAAGATACTGTGAATCAAGTGAGATATATCCGTGAAAAGATGAGGGTGGCCCAGGATCGTCAAAAGGCTTATGCAGATCAGAATAGAAGCGATAGTGAGTATCAAGTAGGCGAGAAAGTCTTATTGAAGGTGTCACCTATTAAAGAGGTGATGCGTTTTGGGCAAAAAGGAAAGCTTAGCCCGAAGTTTATAGGTCCTATGACATCATTGAAAGAATTGGAAGATTAGCTTATCGTTTGGATTTGCCAAATAACTTGGGAAAGGTGCATAATGTGTTCCATGTATCCCAACTAAAGAGATATGTACCCGATAAGTCTCACGTATTAGATCCCGAGATTATAGAAGTTGATGAGACGCTTTCTTTTGAAGAGAGAACAGTGAAGATCTTGGACTCTAAGGTGAGAAGTACAAGAAATAAAAATATAAAGATACTCAAGGTTTTGTGGTCTAACCAGCGTACAGAAGAGGCTACCTGGGAGACTGAAGATGAGATGAGAAAGAAGTATCCTGAGCTCTTCGACTAGGTGAGTTGAGTTTCGGGACGTAACTCCTTTAAGGGGGGTAGAGTGCGTGCGCGCATTTTGCTAGAAATTATGCATTTTGCTAGAAATTAGTAAGAATTTGTTGCATTTGTGCACGATTTTTTAGAGTTTTCAAGGAAAATTTTTTCAAGCAAAGTAAGCATTTCATAGTTTAAACATTCAAGTTTAAACATTCAAGGCGAAAGTTCTATTTAGTAGCGTATTATTTGGCTACTTTTTTTACTTAGTAGCGTATTATTTGGCTACTTCTTAAGAAAGAACTATATTATGGCGTAATGCTCATAAGTTTTCAAAGTTGAAAGTTCGGAGAAGAGAGGAGGTTTTGTTTAAGTTTCGGGACGAAACTTCTTTTAAGGGGGGTAGATTGTAATCGCCCATATTTTTAAGTTATTTAATTAAATAGTTTTAATCATTTTTGAATTATTAAAGCTATTTAATTTCAGTATTTGAGAGCAAAAGGGTATTTTGGTCATTTTACCAAAAGAGTATTTGAGTATTTTCACAAAGAAGTTATTTAGTCTTTTCAAGAAAGTATTTTAGTTATATTAGTGAGAAGATTATTTTGGCAATTTCGTGATCAAATGTATTTCGGTAATTTGATGAGTAAGGGTATTTTAGCCTTTTACCTAAAAAGACTATCAATAAAAAAGGAAACCCTAAGCTTCCCCATCCATTTCACCAGCCACTTTCTTCAACAAAGGAGTAAGGACTCCTTCTTCCTCTCTCAAACTCTAGTTCTTCTCTTCAAGTAATTTCTTCAAAGCTTCAAGTTTAATCTAGTTTTGTTTTTGAAAAATTGTAGGAGGATCTTGCAAACAACAAAAGAAAGCAAAGAAGTTAATTTTTTCTGATTTTATTTTTCTCTCTCTTCCCCTGCGTTTTCCGGCCACCACTTTGGTGGTTCGCCGGCGGTTTTAGGGTGGCTGCGTGGGCTTGGCAGCGCTGGGTCACGCTGGGCGACGAGCGCCGCCCTACCCACTGTCGTGCCGGTGGTGGTGCAGGCGGTGCTCGTGGTGGCTGCGGTTGGTGTTGTTCCCGGATTGTGGTTTTCGAACCACATGTAAAAAAAAAAAAAAAATGTTATTATTTATTAATTAAGTTACAGCATTAATTAAGTCAACAAATTAGTGATTTTTATGAAGTTTTAAGTATTAGTTTATAGTGGGTTTTGCCTACTAGTAAAGGTTTTCAAGTTTATGACTTAAAGATAGTTTTAAAGCCTTTTTAAAGAAAAATCAGCTTTATTAGTATTTTTAAAGTGCTGATTTTTATCTATTAAGTAGCCTTGAATTGTTGTTGGTAAGTACTAATTGATAGTACTTTGTTCTTGGTAGGTTTCAAGCATAGTAGAAGCAAGTGAAGCTTTTAATTGTTGATTTTTGTGTGTTATCAAGGTACATACACTTTGACCTTTGACTTTAGTGTTTAAAGGTTTATTTATTGAGCATGAGGAGTAAGGAGAGGCTTATGCCTTATAATTGTTTGAGTACATGTTGAGAACTTAGAAAGGAGATTAGGAATGGAACTTTTGAGTTATTCCTATATTTGAAAAGCATGTGATTGATGATAATTGCTTTTGAGCATGATTAAAGTTATTTAAAGTTATTCTCAAAGCTAGGACTTGCATGAGAATATTTTATTGAGCAAGGTCTCATTAGAAGTTATATATTTTGTGGAGCAAGGTCTCACAAGTTTTAAAGTTATTGAGCAAGGTCTCACAAGTAGTTGAATCATTGAGCAAGGACTCAATTGATTGGATCATGGATTCTTAAGAAAGTAAGAAAGGACTCATGGAGTCATTAAAGTAATAAGATGAGCAAGGTCTCAAAGGATTTAGAGTCGAGTTATTTATGGTATTTGTTGCATTCACTTGTTAAAGAAAGATAAGAAATTAATTTATTTGCTAGATGTATTATGATTGTGATTGTGTCTCACATAATGGGCTTTGGCAATAAAACTCTTGGGATGGATCCCCCATGAGTATTGAACATAAGGGGGGAGTTAGTGTGAAACTACACTCCTGCATATGGCTTAGCATGACGATGCTAATGCTTTTATTTCATCAAGCAAGTTTATGGAATTCCAATTATCAAGATCTTTGAATGGACTAGGCGTCACTCGTATTCTTTATCTCTGAGATGTTGAGTCTAGAGGCTCACTCTCACCCTCTTTCATTACTAACAAGCTTAAAAATTCTCGAGTCAAGTTATTTAAAGTTCATGGAACTTTAGTAAGAGGTGTGGGATCTCTTACACAAGGAATAGTAGCCCGTATGATTCCAAGAGGATGACGGTGCCCGTTCATTGCCAAATAATAATAAAAGAAAGTATTTATTCAGTTCAGTTATGTGCTTGTCGCATGTAGTGTCAAGAAGAGCAAGCCGAAGTTGTTTGAGGATTGCATGCATCATTATTTGCATTAGTTTCGTAGTGTTATGTACTCAGCGTTGCTGATGTATGTGTTTCTTTGTTTTCTTTTGGTTGTTGTTTTTCCTCAACAATCCTGTGATGACCCATTTGGCGAGCAGAGCTTAGAGAAGAAGTTTCAGGTACAAGTTCTTGATGTGCATGGGAATCATAAGCATCCGGATGGGAATTTCAGCACACGAGTACTTTCTTATGTATTTAAGTTATTTTGAATTATATATTTAACTTTACTTGGCCATTGGGGTCAAGGTTTGACTTGTTTTGAAAATGGGACTATTATGGGATAGTTTCTGAGTTGTAACTCATTTACATACTTTCTTATTTCTGTTGTGTTAAAGTATTTCCAGTTTATTTTAAAAGACTTCCGCTGTATTCTCTGATTAGCCTTACGTATTATCATGCGTGGCGTAACACTCCCGTAATTTCTCCTAGTATATATAAGGAGGGGTCGTGGGGGTGTTATAGCATTTGGGTGTAATATCATAAAATTGAGGGGTACCAGGTGTATTTTCAAAAATGAGAGGGCACCTCGTGAATAAACCGAAAACTCGGGGGTATTTGGTGAAAAAACCGTATTTTTTTAATATGTAAAAATTTATACCCATGAGGTAATGCCAGTTAGAGTTGAAAACTTGAAACTATTGCCAACTAACCGATTAAGCCATACAATTTAAAGGGCAAGATGATGTAATTAAATTACAAAGTCAATATCATTTGTGGTAAGGTGATTTAATTGGCAGCAACGGCTACTCACGGTTGCTCTCAGAAGTCATATCTGTATTTGTTTTTCGTTTATGTGTGTATTAACCTCTTAGGCTTTATTTGGTAGGAAGGATTTGGATGGAAAAGAAAGGAAAGGTGAAAACAAACTTTCTCATGTTTGGTAAAAGAAAATAAGAGGGGTTTGATTAGAAAGGAGAGGAAGTGGAAGGAAAAAAATACTCTTAAATCCTTGCTTTCCTTTCCTCCCAAAATCGGAGGAATTTGACAGGAAAGAAAACTCAAAAGTTTTTACCTATGTTTTCTTTATTTCCATCCTTTCCTTTCCTTTACTAATGACAACCAAACATGTGATTCCTCTCAAATCCACCAATTATACCAAATATTGGAAACTACAACTACCTTCTTTTCTCTTCTTTTCCTTTCTTTTCCTTTCTTTTCCTTTCTCTTCCTTTCTTCTCCCTTCCTTTACTAAAAAAATACCAAACAAAGTGTTAATTTAACTTTAGTAGTGAGTAACGGGAGTAGAAGCATCGCTTTCTTAAGCGAATTCGACAACTTCTGTTTTACCCCTTCTTTTTATCGGAGCATTACTTTTGCTTTTCAGATTTTTTTTTAACAACGAGAAATTGTACATTAATTAAAAGAGGAAGTACAACCTAATGCTAATACAACCCAACCTAAAGCAAACAGATAAACCTAAAGGAGCTTTAGGAGCTCGTACATTCCACCTAAAACAAAAGTGAATAAAACTGATACAAAGTCGCTTAGGAAGGGGAGCGTCTCTGGTCAGTGCCTGTGATGGATGCAAACCTCGGATGGTTGATGGAAAAGGTTGAAGAAGCGGATGACGATCACGACCGGACAACGAACAACCATCGGCGAGCGTCGCTTCTCGCCGCATGAGCAATCCCAATAATCTGCTATCGCTTGGGATTCTGAGCTCATGATCATGTGAGTCACGTTCCATTGTGACTCATTACTCTCGATCGAGAGTATCTCAGGTTTCTCCACGAAGTAGGAGAAACGCCAATGAATAGGCGTGCTGAAAACCCCCAGATGCAACTGCGGTGCCGCCTTCAGATTTGAAGTTGTCAAGGCAAAGACAATTAAGATCAATGCGAAGCTAAAAAAAGAGAGCCGAGCAAGTCAAGCTCTCGTAAACACCTCCGATATGCAAAATCGGAAAACAAACGTCCCAACCATGAAAATCTATCTTCGCCTCGTCCATGCTTACGCACCTTGTCCCTCAGCACATAGTCCCAAAAACCGACATATTCTACTGTTAAAACTTGAACCACCAATTCTGACCCAACTGAAAACTACTTGTCGATGGCCACAACCAACCACTGACAGCATCTTTAGCAACTCTTGAAAAACAACGCACTCCTATTATTCGGAGATTGAACACATTTTTTAAGAAGCAACCAGTCTTACTGACAACAACCATAACTAGTTGGAGAACCCAACAACCAGGGGGAAGGGGAAGGGAAGCCCGACACTAACAGGGGGTAGGGGAAAGGGATGCCGGGCACTAACAGGGGGAGGGGAAAGGGAAACCCAAAACAAAAACAGAGGAGGGGAAGGGGAAGCATATAATAGCTACAACACTAAACAGGGATGCTAAGACGGGGACGAGGACCATGGACAAAACCAAACATCGACGGCGAAAACCTATGGTACTTATGGTGGCGACGCAACCGCGGGGTTGGGGGGATGCTGCGACAGAGAAACAGGGGAGGGGAAATCTTCGGCGGCAAGAGCAGCGACATGGAGAGGGAGAGACGGGGTGGGGGGTTCCAGAGATGCGACGCACGAGAGGGGAAGGGAGATGGCAACGAGGGCTGAAGCAACAAAGGGGGAGGGGAAGACGAAGACTAACGCGACGGGGGAGGCCGACGAAGCACCAGAGGGGAGGGGGAGGGGTGACGCACGAGAGGGGATGGGAGATGGCGACGCACGAGCAGGATAACACCTATCCTACGAACCTAACTACAAGACAACGGTGGCAGGCTCGCCGGCGACCGGTAAAGCGACCGGCCACCAGCGAGCCTGCTGGTGCGGGCCTTTAGGGTTTGATGTGTTTGGGGGGGGGGAAGCTGGAGAGCGGCGGGAGTGTTTTAGGGTTTGGTAGCTTTATGATGTCGGCTAGAAGTGTTGGTGGCAACTGAGTTAGCTTTTCAGATGTTAGTTTATTCATGAATCACAAATCCATGGGGTAAGTAACTTTTCGTCCTAATAGTAAAAGTTAACCTCATATGTTTACAACAACCTTTTGCACTTGCCTTTTAAAGGCCTCCACAATTATTTAAAAAGTTGTAAAAATGTGTTTTTCTTTTCTTACTTTTTTTTTTAAGGTTCATAATATAAAGTGACAACTAAACCAGAGCCTTTCATATGTCAACTTGGCCTCTTGAGGGTAGGAAAAGAAAAGGGTAACAAATCCTCATTGCCAAAGTTCCTCCAAAGTCTATACCATATATACGAGTGTATTATATACCAAGGTTTGTCTTTTTACTCATTCCTCATTTTTTTGTCATTTGGATCTCGACAAATAAGAAATGAGCAAAAAAATATACTCTCAGTCTCAAGTGCATGGCACAACTAAGTATACAATGTAAACTGTAATGTGCCTTTAGTGATTTTTGATCTACCCAAAGAGACCAAACATTTATACAAAGCTAAACCTATATTATTGTCCTTGAGGAAACTATATATATTAAAGATGTATAGTGAAATACTTATATCCTTTCCTATATACTAGTATATGCAATATATTTTTTTTTTAATGGTAAGGAGAACGACCATATCCGAAGTTTAACTCTCAGAGTTTCTTGATATGAGACTTACCAGTTAGGTGCTTGAGAGTGGGGAGGAATGATAAGAGAATCCCTACTCCCTAACACTAATTTGACAAGATTCAAACCTATAACCTTGAGGATGAGAAGGATCTAAGGTAAGCGTCTCGCTAAATGACCAAGTACTCTATGCAATATACACTCTTATACATCTTAAAATTGAGTGTTTTGATAAAAAATATCTTAATCTGCAAAGTAGTAATTATTTTGTGGATTACATACCACATACTACGTGAGGGAGTGAGGATAGGAAGCGACTGCTAATACCCCATAGGCTGAGAAGCTAAAGGAGGAATCTTTTAAGGAGAAGCTCGCGTCTAATTAATTAGCTAGTTGGTGAGGCAATGACGTACCAAGGCGATGATTTGTAGCCGATCCGAGAGGATCTCAGTCTCTTTCGATTTCACAAGGGTTTTGAAGCGAATCTCACTCTTAAGTTATTAGGATTCCTTTTATCCCCAACTTATCGAGATTTTCCGTTACAAAAAGAAAATATAATACATACTACGTAAATATTGTCCCACATGTCATCCATGTGTTCGCCGAAAGGTCGACTGTCTACTATGTTCTTCACATCATAATTCTTGCCTAAAGCCGAAGTGCCAACATTATGATGAGTTAGAAACAAAAATTGCTTGTAGAATGCTACCAAATTCGGTTCACATAATCACCAAACATTTAGTTTTTTTTAGTTTGTTAGTTTGTTTGTTGTTCTTGTGTGTACTTATTGTCAAAAAAAAAAAAAAAATCTAAAGGTCTTGTCATAATATAATTAAGCTAGAGTAGAATACTACCAAACCCGGTCCACATAATCACCAAACATTAAAATAAAAATCTAAAGGTCTTGTCATTATATAGTTAAGCTAATTCTAAATTTAAATAAAAGATGTTTTCTTAATATTGACAATTTCTAATATAATTAGCTAGGAAAATGTGTCAATTGCTACTTATTCAGTAGATTGTTTCGTGACTTGTAATCTTCTAACAAATTATTAGAATAGACAGTCTATCTTAATATCAAATTAGACAAATCCAAGGATGAATCCTCTTAACAAGCCCATTTCATCTTACACTAACCCAACAATATCCCTAGGCATTTCGTACTAATCTAGTTGTTCTTTATCTTCTACTTCATTTGTTTCCCTTTGTATTTCGAACTACAGCAGGCAATAGTAAGAAATAACCCGACAGTCTTACGGAATGTATTATACTAGCCACTAAATAGATTAAACTAATTATTTAATGGATTAAAGAATGTGATTACTGAATGAATTAAACTGGTCACTAAATAATTAAACTAGTCACTAAATAATTAAACTAGTCACTATAATAAGAAAGGTATTTGGCTCGGGCCGTTGCCTCGTTTTAAACTATAAGTAGGCAGTCTCTAATACATCTTCTAAAAAGGGTTGTAAATTAGAACCTTAACAAATTCTCTCTCATTGTTTATGAATTGGGATATTTTGTTATTTTGGGGTGATTTTTTTTAAAGAAAAATCCAACTTTAGTGTCTTTAGATTTCGTCTAGTTCAAGTTTTGTGGCTTCCTTCATTCTTTTTGTACTGCAACATATGATTTTAACACAAATTTTAATAAAATTAAGTAGGTAGTGAGATTTGGCAAAAAGAACGACTCATTGGTTAATAGGTTATTAATGATGGATTTAGGTAGACGAAATAAGGGCAATGTAGTCCGATTGTATAACTTTTGTTGAACAAGAAAGATCATAATAGATATGAAACTACCAAAAGAAGTATATTGCAATTGAAAAAGAGCGCAGAAAGTATTGGAACTTTTTATGTTGACCTTAGAGAAAATTTAACACTGTTAAACATCATATTACTCAAGTATTCATGCCTTTGATATGAAATATGAAAAGGACCATGAGCCCTTTGGATATATATTTTTTTTTGGTGCAAATGGGCTCTTTGGATATGGGTTAGTCCTAAATTTTGAGCCAAAATAATCATAACGACTTCATAAAATATCATTTTCGATAAATAAATAGTAGTATTAGTGATATCAAACAAGAGAAAACAATAATAAATGTGAAATATCTTTGAAAATTTGCTCATTAATCACTAGATTAGATTAGATGGACAAGCCTATCATTTTGAAAAAATAGATCAAATATACTAATGCCTTTATTTTCGTTTTCTGTGGGGTGCTATCCCAATTAGTTAAACACATTATTTTGTAGTCAAAAACCTTATGTTTGGTATCAGCTTTATTACATTATAGAAGTATTAATAATATCATTACGCACTATGCCCACTTATAGTTAGGGATTGATCATACGTCCTAGTATAATTCTAGCTTATAGTTCACCTAGAAATATGAAAATTCTCGATATTGGTGTAATATAACGAATGGACTACACGAGCCACTCCAAAATTCGCAAGATATCTCTGAGGCCCTGTTCTTTTGAACTTATTTTCAGTTAATTTCAGTTCAGTTAATTTAATTTCAGTTTATTTCAGTTAACTTCAGTTCAGTTAATTTAATTTCCTTTCAGTTAATTTAATTTCAGTTAATTTAATTTAATTTCAGTTCAGTTAATTTAATTTCAGTTCAATTAATTTAATTTCAGTTTAGTTCAGCTTATGTAATGCTTTAATTATTATGATTATGAATATTATTATTATTATTATTATTATTATTATTATTATTTATGATAATAATAATAATTAATATTATTATTTAATATTTATTATTATTATTATTATTATTATTTATGATAATAATAATTATTATTATTGTTTATTATGATTATTTTTTTATTATTATTTATTATTTATTTTTTATTATTATTATTATTATTATTATTATTTTTTATTATTACTATTATTATTATTTATTATTATTATTATTATTATTTACTATTTATTATTATTATTATTTATTACGACTATTTTTTATTATTATTATTATATTTTCTATTATTATTATTATTATTATATTATTATTATTATTATATTATTATTATTATTATTATTATTTATTTATGTCTTATATTATTATTATTTATTTATTTATTATTATAATTATTATCATTATTATTTATTATTATTATTATTTTTTATTTTTTATTTATTATTTATTATTATCATTTATTATTTATTTATTTATTTATCATTATTATTATTATTATTATTATTTATTATGCATTATTTTTGTTTATTATTTATTATTATTATTATATTTATTTAATATTATTATTATCATTATCATTATTATTCTTTATTTATTGTTTATTTATTATTATTTATTATTTATTATTATTTTTATTTATTTATTTAGTATTATTATATTTACTATTATTTATTCACTATTTGTTATTTATTATTATTATTATTATTATTATTTATAATTGTTATTATTTATTATTTATTATTTATTATCTATTATTTGTTATTTATTATTTATTATTTATTATTTATTATTATTATTATTTATTTTTATTGTTATTTATAATTTATAATTTATTTCTTATTATTATTTATTATTATTGTTTTTATTATTATTATTATTATTATTATTATTATTAATATAAAGTTGAACTTAACTGAACTTGAATTAAATAATAAATAATAATAAATAATAACAATAATAATAATAATAATAAATAATAACAATAATAATAATAATAATAAATAATAACAATAATATTTATAATAATAAGTATTGATAATATTATGTTAATACGTATTGATTATTATCGATAATTATTATTTTAGAAAATTAAATATACAATTCAGTTCAGTTTCTCTCATTTCAGTTAATTTAATTTAATTTCAGTTCAGTTAATTTAATTTCAGTTCAGTTCAGTTAATTTCAGTTCAGTTAATTTAATTTCAGTTCAGTTAATTTAATTTCAGTTTAGTTCAGTTAATTTCAGTTAATTTAATTTAATTTAATTTAATTTCAGTCAAAATAAGTTCAAAAGAACGGGGCCTGAGTTGTATTCTTGGTGGAGGTGATGGAAAACTCATCTTGTGACTTTGTATTCATAAGTTCGAACCACACTACCTACTTATGCTTGAAAATAGGGATTCCCTTAAATCTCCCCTACTCTCAAATATTGATCATGTAGTTGTCTGATTAACCTACGAGAGGTGCTACTCCAATAGGATCCTTATTTTTAACACAGCGGCCAAAATAAGTGAGTTGTCTTGTTTATAATCTTGAAGTACCTTGAACATCGTTTACCTTAAATGTCAATTTATTCCTGGGCCCTCATCATTTTGTACATGTATGATCTTTTGTTAGAGAACTTCACCATAATGTGATTTGATTATTTGAACCAAACTCAACTGGATGTATTCACCGCGTGTACGACTATTTATTCCTAATCGTATTTCAAATGTTGGGTCTCTGGGTGAGCAACGCTATGCGAGGACAGCCCACAGTAAATTCTTCTTACCACGGGATTTCCAAAAATGAGCCAAAAAAAAGATAAATAAATAAAGATTTAGACTAAACTATACCAAATCATACTAAATTTAAACTAGATAACCTCATCCTTTGTGAAGCGAACATAAATATCTCAAGGGATCTTTATATTGAAACTAATTTATCCTTACTTCATTCCAAATTGGTTGCGATACTTATTTTGTAAGAAAAATTAAAATTAGTTGCAACATTACTTTATTCGATAATGAGTTCTCATTATTTATCGTCACTAATTTGGAATGGAGGAAAGACATCATGTTAAAAGTTTTTGGTTGATTAATACTTCAAGAAAATTAAATGAGTTAACCAAAAGGAATGGTCATGTATTATGAGTTACAATGATAATTAAAGGAGTTAACCAAAAAGGAGTTGTAACCACAAGGAACTTTTTTTGCCATTTTAAGTAATGTGTCATTTATTGTCACTCTTCTTAACAAGGAAAGTGACTTAAAAAGAAGGGGGAAAGCAGTACTTTATATCAGCAACCAGATAAATAGCCCATTAGCCCAATACAGGTAGCATCCCAGATAAAGAATTGAACATTTATAGTCCAATCAATCAATATATCATATAACTAATATATAAACCAGAGTACAAAAGCCAGCTTATGAGGTCGCGACATTTGGCGTCCTCATTGGACGCCATTTGTCGCGCTCATTAAGTGTCATGTCATTTTTTAAAAATATAAATAGAGTTTAGGATAAGAATAAATAGAGTTGGGTTCACAATGAAAATCTTAAATATAGTAAACTAATTATAACTTTTAATATATAGTTCGTAAAATTATAATTTTTGTACCATTAGAAAGTGTTTAAAAAATACTTTAAAATAAGATCTATTTATACTATATTTAAAATTTTATATTAAAGAAACGTATAAAAGGAAATATTGATTATACTAACATATTAAAGTAACCTATGGCTATTGAAATTAGCGATTTAATTAGAATTAAGGTTAAAGTATTACAGTAACTGAAGATACAATTTCTAATAAATATACTACTCATATTTTCTTTTCCTTTGATAAGAAACAAATGTTGCATCATTGGTCTCCTCCAAACATGAATGTTGGATAAGATGGGACATGGTCAACATATTAGAAAGAGGGTTGACATTGTTAATCATGTTGGTCTATTGAGGCTTGAAGGGCAACGTAGCAACATACAGTAGCAATATTACCAATCCTTCATAATTTAACAAATTGTTTCATATTTATATGATAGGTGCTTTAATTTGATTTGTAAACACAATGAGAACTAAAGAAAGGTATGTTTTATCTTGAACTTTCTCCATTAACTTTTCATTGGTCTAGACTCTAGAACGAAGGTTTTATTTTTAATGTTTTAACATGTAGGGAGATGTAGGTTGTGTAGTATATCGTTATATGTGCTTTAACAAATAAAAATATGTAGGTTCTGCATGATAGAGTGAATGTTATAGTGAGTTTCTGCATAATATAGTGAGTGTCTAAATGATATAGTGGATTGTTCAAAAATGATATAGTTTCTGCATGATATAGTATGTTTCTGATTGATATTGTGAGTTTCTTCATGACATAAATTAAAAACCAACGTCAAAGATAATGCCAAAAATAGGGGTATAAATATTTAAAAACTCTACCTCTTCTTCACGAAAAAGCCCGGGCATTTGCCCGGTCCCAATACTAGTATATATAAAAAGGAGGAACTTTTCAGGAGTATAGGGAGCTCCTCAAGATTTCGAGCTCATATAGTGCGCCATGTAGGATTGTCACGTCATCAATTTATATTTTTATTTTTTACAAAAATAGAGTTTTACATAGATTTAAATACATATAAGGAGCTCTGGATAAGCGAAAATTAGAGTTTGGATTTGAATCAACAACCTAAATTATTATATTATGTAAATTGTGTATAACTTTTGCTACGTAATTCGAAATATTATAATTTTTGTACCATTGGAGAGCGTTCGAAATATGCTTCGAAATAAGATCCATTTACAATATAGCTCTACAACTTATGAAATATAGAGCGCCATGTAGGATTGTCATGTCATCATTTTTTATTTTATTTTTAAAATAGAGTTCTACATAGATTTAAATACATATAAGGAGTCTTGGATAAGCAGAAATTTGAGTTTCGTTTTGAATGAACAACCTAAATTATTATATTATGTAAATTGTGTATAACTTTTGCTACCTAATTCAGAATATTATAATTTTGTACCATTGGAAAGTGCTCGGAATATGCTTCGAAATACGATTCATTTACAATATAGTTCTACAATTTATGAAATAGAGTGCGCTAGGATTGGCATGTAATTAGTTTTTATTTTAAATATTTGAAAAAAATAGAATTCTACACATATTTAAATACATAAAAGAGGTTTGGATAGGGGGAAATTAGGGTCCGTTCTGTTCAACTTATTTTAACTTATATAAGATTTTATAAGATAAGATCAGATAAGATTAGATAAGATAAGATAAGATAAAATAAGATAACATAAGAAAAGATAAGATCAGATAAGATAAATAAAAAGTTAGACACACACAATAAACTATCTTATAAGATAAGATAAGATAAGATCAGATCAGATCAGATAAGATAAGATCAGATAAGATTTTATAAGATCTTATAAGATAAGATAAGATAAGATAAGATAATATAAGATAAGACAAAATAAGTTGAACAGAACAGACCCTTAGATTTGCATTTTGAATAAACAACCTAAATTATTATATTATGTAAATTGAATTTAACTTTTGCTACCTAATTCAAAACATTATAATTTTTTTTACCATTGGAGAGTGCTTGAAATATGCTTCAAAATAGGATCTATTTACAATATAGTTTTACAACTCATGAAAATACATTAAATTAGATGAATTGTAAGACATTATTTAGTATTTTTTTAGATAAATATAATAATAGCTATAAGTATTAAGTATAGTGTATTATATGTGATTATAAGATTTGATTATAGGTCCAATTTACGGGATTAAACATATTATCTTTCAAAACATCAACCTTACTCAACTAAACCAAAACAATATAGTATTGCAACACCATCTATTAAGAAAACTTTGTTGTTAAAATCTATAGCGATAAAGTTACATATATATTAGAGTTTTGGATTATGTAAAAATTAGAGTTTGATTTACATAAAACAACCTTAGAATATTATATAAAGAGCTCCACCTAAGCATGCCACGTCATTCTTATTAATTTTTATTTTTTTAATAAAATAGTGCTCAACATAGATATAATACATATAAGGTGTTCTAGATGAGCGAATATTACAGTCTAATTTTAAATAAACAACCTAAATTATTAAACTATGTAAATTGAATATAACTTTTGCTACATAATTCGCAATAGTATACTTTTTTTTTACCGTCGGAGAGTGCTCGAAATATGCTTCAAAAAAAGATCCATATACAATATAGTTTTACAACTTATGAAACTATATTTATTTAGATGAACAATACCGTATTATTTATTCTTTATTTTAGATAAATATAAAAATAACTATAAAATTAGCATATTATATGTGACAATAGCAATTATGTCTTTCAATATCATACTTGTAAAAATTGAGTTATATAAAGATAAAAAATTCATATCTATAGTTTTGAACCTATAGCATTCCATGATGGCATTACATGAAAAATCAAATGAAAGTTTGTCATCGAGATTGCAGATGTATTATGCAATTGACTAATTAATTTATTCTTATAATATATATTGTATACATAATTATTTATGTTTTTTCCCTATATCTATATGTCAGATCTTATTCTTTTCTCCATTAACCTAATTCTACTAAAACTATTTGAAAATCAAGGTTCGCGTTTCTAGACTATTTGAGGTCACAAATCATAAAAAAGGGGGAGTTTGATAAGTCTTGATATGGTTATGATTGATGAAGATGTATTTTTTTTTTCTCTTAGATAGTATTTTCGATTATTAATAGAGGTTAGTTTTATATTTAATTAATTTTCTTCATGGTACTATAATTATGATCTTCATTTTGGCTTTCCCATCTTCCATTTTATATGCGTTAGTGTTTATGTCCTATGACCTATATTAAAAGTTGAAGTTGTGGCTGACACTCATGTTTTTCTCTATTCTTTCTGTCCTGCATCCATTAAATTATTACACTCTACTTTCTTAAAGTATCATTCAGGAATTATTCATGTTAAAACTGTATTATCTATTATTAGTCATACCTATTATTGGGATACCATTTAATAATAGACTTAGCTACAATATCCAATTGAATATTAAAAATTATCAAATTTATATATCGCAATAACAAATCTAGAAATTACAGTATAATGACTAATACTTTCTCCGCTTTTTTCTACTTCAGCAATTGGTTTGGGCAAGGTTTTTAAGGAAATAAAAAATGGGTATTTTAGCATAGAGGTACCTCTTTAGTTAACTAGAGTAGGGGATAAATAATTCTTTAATAAAGTAAACGCAACTTTATAAGGCAATTTGGGTAATTAATGATGGTTTTATTAACATAAAGTAAAAGTAATATTGTCAACTGTAGTTGCTTTTTTTAAAAAAAGTGGAATGGTTCCAAAAGATGAAACTACCTAAAGCGGAGAAAGTATGTAAATACAATAGTATTGAAAAATCTTATTCACAGCAACATAAAATCAACATTTTTATTAACAAAAAATTTGCAATAAAATAAAATAAATAACAACCCGTGCAACGCACGGGCTTCAAAACTATTATATATCATATAACTAATATATACAGCAGAGTACAAAAGCCAGATCGCGAGGCCGCGACATTTGGCAAAAGTCATATCACGAGGCTGCGACATTTGGCAAAACCCATCATTGGTGGACGCCATTTGTCGCGCTCATTACGTGCCATGTCATATTTTTTTAAAATATATAAATAGAGTTCTTAATTGATTAAAATACAAATAGAGTTTAGGATAAGAATAAATAGAGTTGGGTTCACAATGAAAAACTAAAATATAGTAAATTGATTATAACTTTTAATATATAGTTCGTAAAATTATAATTTTTGTACCATTATAAAGTGTTTAAAAAGTACTTTAGAATAAGATCCATTTATAATTTTATATTAAAGTAACCTATAAAAGGAAACATTGACTATATACTAACGTATTAAAGTAACCTACTGCAATTGGAATTAGCGATTCAATTAACCTACTGCAATTGGAATTAGGGATTCAATTAGAATTAATTAGAATGTGGTCGCCATTTATATAAAGCAGAGTACCAAAGCTAACTCACGAGGTCGTGACATTTGGCGTTCTCATTGGACGCCATTTTTCGCGCTCATTATTTGCCATGTCATTTTTTTTTTTGAATACAAATAGAGTTCTAAATTGATTACAATACAAATAGAATTTAGGATAAAAATGAATAGAGTTGCGTTCACAATGAAAAACTTAAATATACTAAATTGATTATAACTTTTAATATATAGTTCGTAAAATTATAATTTTTGTACCATTGAAAAGTGTTTAAAAAGTACTTTAAAATAAGATCCATCTATACTATATTTAAAATTTTATATTAAAGTAACATATAAAAGAAAATATTAACTATACTAACGTATTAAAGTGACCTACTGCAATTGGAATTAGCGATTCAATTAGCATTAGGGTTAAAGTATAAACGTAACCTACTGCAATTGGAATTAGGGATTCAATTAGAATTAGGGTTGGTCGCGACATTTGGCGTCCTCATTGGACGCCATTTGTCGTGCTCATTAAGTGCCATGTCATATTATTTTTTAAATATAAATATAGTTCTAAATTGATTAAAAGACAAATTGAGTTTAGGATAAGAATAAATAGAATTGGGTTCACAATGAAAAACTTAAGGGTTTTTCTACGTTATACCCTTTTGTTTCTTTGATTTCTACGTTGTACCCTAAAATTTTTGAAATTACACATGATACCCTTAAACTTACAACATTTTATGCACTTTGTCCTTACTATTAACTCGAAGGCAAGTATTTTGTCTATAATTTTTAATCTAATGAATTAATCTTGCTTATAAAATGTACGGTTTTTTCACCAAATGCCCCCGAGTTTTCGGTTTATTCACAAGGTACCCTTGCACTTTTCAAAATACACGGGGTACCCTTCAGTTTCATAACAATACATCCAAATACCCTTAATGACTAACGGCGGTTAACACCGTTAACCACCGTTAGTCATTAACCCTTATTTTGTTATTTTCAACCCTAATTAACTACTAACCCTAACCCTAATCCTAACCCCTATCCATAACCTTAACCCTAAACCCATAACCCTAACCCTAACCACCGGTACACCACCCCTCCCCCACCCTCCCACCACCCCCCGGAGCCTTCCTCCCCCCCCCCCCCCGCAGCTCCCTCCCCTCCCCTCTCCTAACCCCCGTCGATTTCCACATCCCTCCCCCCCCCCCCCTTCGACTTCCACAGCAAACCCCCCACCCCGCCAACTTTCGCAGCCCACAGCGGTGGCTGAATCGATTTCTGCAGCCCACAACAGTTAATCGATTTCCGCAGCGTGAGTAGAGGAGGGAGAGAAGAAAGCAACGCCGGGGGGGTGGGGGAGCGAAAATCGATGAGGGTCGGGGGGAGAAATTCGACTGGGGGTGGTGGAAATCGAGTTGGGGATGCGAGGGGGTGGGGGGAAGGGCAACGAGGGGGTACTTGGGGTGGGGGGGGAGAGCGAGGGATGCACGGGTTTGGGAATGGGGGTTCTTTGGGCGGTGGTGGGTGGGGGGGCTACTTGGGACAGTGGGTGAAGGGGTGGTGGGAGGGGGCTGCGGGAGGGTGGGGGGAGGGTAGGGGAGTCTTTGGGGGTGGGGGTGGTGGGAGGGTGGGGGAGGTTTAGGGTTAAGGTTTAGGTTTAGGGGTTAGGGTTAGGGTTTAGGTTTAGGGGTTAGGGTTAATTAGGGTTTAATACAGAAAATTAAGGTTAATGACTAACGGCGGTTAACGCCGTTAGTCACTAGGGGCATTTGGGTGTATTATGCTTAAATTGAGGGGTACCAGGTGTATTTTCAAAAGTGCGAGGGTACCCGGTGAATTTCGTGAAAACTCGGGGGCATTTGGTAAAAAAACCGTAAAATGTAACCTTTATTAGTAAAACTATGAAAAGTTAGCGAAGCACCTAAAGATCACAAAAAGTTAACAAAATTTATGACACGTAGTCGGCAATCGGGCACTGTACATTAAAAAATCTAAGTTTAAGGGTATAGTGTAGAACTTTTAAAAGATTGGGGTATAACATAGAAAATGAAGAAACACAAGGGTATAATATAGAAAATCCCAAAACTTAAATATAGTAAATTGATTACAACTTTTAATATATAGTTCGTAAAATTATAATTTTTGTACCATTGGAAAGTGTTTAAAAAATATTTTAGAATAAGATCCATTTATAATATATTTAAAATTTTATATTAAAGTAACATATAATTTCTGCAAGATAGAGTGAATGTCTGAATCATATAGTGAGAATCTGCATGATATAGTGGATTGTTCAGAAATGATGTAGTTTCTGCATAATATAGTATGTTTCTGAATGATATAGTGAGTTTCTTCATGACATATAAATTAGAAACCAACATCAAAGATAATGACAAAATCATATTATAACATTTAGTTGTTCTATATCAGACAATAACGGCAAAAAATAGGGGTGTAAATATTTAAAAAATCTACCTCTTCTTCACGGAAAAACTCGGGCATTTGCCCGGGTCCCAATACTAGTATATAAATAAAAAAATGAACTTTTCGGGAGCATAGAGAGCTCCTCAAGATTTCGAGCTCATAGAGTGCGCCACGTAGGATTGCCACGTCATCAATTTATATTTTTATTTTTTACAAAAATAGACTTCTACATAGATTTAAATACATAGATAGAATTTTAGATAAGCGAAAATTAGAGTTTGGTTTTGACTCAACAACCTAAATTATCATATTAGGTAAATTGTGTATAACTTTTGCTACGTAATTCGGAATATTATGATTTTTGTGCCATTGGAGAGCGCTCGAAATATGCTTCGCAATAAGATCCATTTACAATATAGTTCTATAACTTATGAACTAGAGAGTGCCATGTAGGATTGCCATGTCACGCATTTTTATTTTTATCATTTAAGAAAATAGAGTTCTGCATAGATTTAAATACATATAATCAGTTTTAGATAAGGGAAAATTAGAGTTTGGTTTTGAATGAACAGCCTAAATTATTATATTATGTAAATTGTATATAACTTTTGCTACGTAATTCGAAATACTATAGTTTTTGTAACATTGGATAGTGCCCGAAATATGCTTCGAAATAAGATCCATGTACAATATAGTTCTACAACTTATGAAATAGAGAGCGCCACATAGGATTGCCATGTCATTAATTTTTATTTTAAATATTTTTAAAAAATAGAGTTATGCATATAGTTAAATACATAAAAGGAGTTATGGATAGGGAGAGATTACTGTTTCGTTTTGAACAAATAACCTAAATTATTATATTATGTAAATTAAATATAACTTTTGCAACCTAATTTGAAACATTATAATTCTTTGACCATTGGCGAGTGTTTGTAATATGCTTTATAGTTGTAAAACTCATGAAAATATATTTAATTAGATGAATTGTAAGGCATTATTTAGTCTTTCTTTTAGATAAATATAATAATAATTATAAGTATAGTAAACTATATATATGTGATTATAGCATTTGATCATAGGTTCGATTTACAGGATCAAACATATTATTTTTCAAAACCTCAGCCTTACTCAACGAACCAAAAATTTATTAAGGAAACTTTGTTGTTACAACAAAAACTAAAATCTATATAGCGATAAAGTTACATATATATTAGAATTTTGGATGATGAAAAATTAGAGTTTGATTTTAAACAACAACCTTAGAATATTATATAGATCTCCAACTAAGCATGTCTTCTTCTTTTAATTTTAAATTTTTTTAAATAAAAAAGTGTTCACCAAAGATATAAATACATATAAGGTGTTTTGAATAAGTGAATTATAGTATGATTTTAAATAAACAACTTAAATTATTATACTATGTAAATTGAATACAACTTTTGCTACATAATTCACAATATTATAATTTTTATAACCATGGAAGAGTGCTCGAAATATGCTTTGAAATAAGTTTCATATACAATATAGTTTTACAACGTATGAAAATATATTTATTTAGATGAACAATAACATATTATTTATTCTTTATTTTAAGTACATATAAAAATAACTATAAAAGCAACATATTATATGTGACAATAGCAATTATGTCTCTCAAAATCATACTTTTAAAAATGAGTTATAAGAAGAAAAAAAAAATCTATAGTTTTGAACATATAGCATAGCATGATGTAATTACATGAAAAATCAAATAAAAGTTTGTCAACGACATTGCAGATGTACTCCTATTATATATGCAATTAACTGATTATTTTATTCCTAGAATATTTATTGTGTACATATCATTTATGTTTTTTTTTTCATATATCTATATGTCGGATCTTATTCTTTTCTCCATTAACTTAATTGTACTAAAACTAATTGGGAAATCAAGATTCCCGTTTCTAGATTATTTGAGGTCACTGATCATTAAAAAGGGGGAAGTTTGATAAGTCTCGATATGATCATGATTGATGAAGATGTATTTTTTCTCTTAAATAGTATTTCGATTATAGTAGAGGTTAGTTTTATATTTAATTAATTTTATTCATGATACTATCATTATGATCTTCTTTTTGGCTTTCCCATCTCCCATTCTATATGCATTAGTGTTTATGTTTTTCCTCTATTCTTTAGGTTCTGGATCTATTAATTTATTACCCTATACTTTCTTAAGGTTTGGGTATTTTTCATGTTAAAATTGTGTTAGCTATTGTTAGTCATACCAATTAATGGATACCATTTAAAAATAGACTTAGCTACAATATTCAATTGAATATTAAAAATATAAAATTTATATATTGCAATAACAAATTTAGAAATTAGAGTATAATGACAAATACTTTCTCCGTTCTTTTTCTACTGCAACAATGGGTTTGGGCATGGTTTTTAAGGAAATAAAAAATGGGTAGTTTAGCATAGAGGTACCCCGTGAATTAACTAGAGTAGGGGATATGTAAATCCTTAACAAAGTAAAAGCAACTTTTATGACGCAATTTGAGTAATTAATGATGGTTTTATTAACATATTAACATAAAATAAAGGCAATATTGTCAACTATAGTTGTTTTTTATAACAAAAGTGTAATAGATTGGTTCCAATAGATGAAACTACCCAAAGTCGTAAATGTTGCAATAGAAAGAGAACGGAGGAAGTATGTAAATACAATGGAGTTGAAAAATCTCATTTCACAACAACAACAACAACCCAACAATGTTAACAAAAAATTTACAAAAAATAAAATAAACAACAACCCGTGCAACGCACGGGCTTCAAAACTAGTATATATATCATATAACTAATATATAAAGCATAGTACAAAAGCCAGATCGCAAGGCCGCGACATTTGGGAAAAGCCATATCACGAGGTTGCGACATTTGGCAAAAGCCAGATCACGAGGCCACGACATTTGGCGTCCTCATTGGTGAACGCCATTTGTCGCGCTCATTAAGTGCCATGTCATATTTTTTAAAAAATATAAATTGAGTTCTTAATTGGTTAAAATACAAATAGAGTTTAGGATAAGAATAAATAGAGTTGGGTTCACAATGAAAAACTAAAATATAGTGAATTGATTATAACTTTTAATATATAGTTCGTAAAATTATAATTTTTGTACCATTGGAAAGTGTTTAAAAAGTACTTTAAAATAAGATCAATTTATACTATACTAGTGTTTTGGCCCGGGCGATGCCCAGGGGTTTTCTCTGTGCTACAATTTAGTAGTAGTTAAATAAATCATATCATACTCATTTAAAAAAGTCATCTCATTCATTATATGGATTTCAAAAGTTTTCCATTCATATATCATCATTAATTTTGATTAAATAAGCAATAATAGTATGGTGGAGTGATGGTTGGATATCTTTCTTTCATACTTGAGGTTGTAGGTTCAAATCTTCATGTTAACAATGCTTCTTTCTTTTTTTTTTACTATATGAGAAAGACGTGGATATAATGTTACTAAATGAGGTATGGTGACACGTGTCATATATACGTTCTTAGGAACGCTTTTTAATATACTAGGTTTGAAGCCCGTGCGTTGCACGGGTTATTGTTTATTTTATTTTATTGCAAGTTTTTTGTTAAAATTATTGTTGATTTTGTGTTGTTGTAAAATGAGATTTTTCAAGATCATTGTATTTACATACTTCCTGCGTTCTTTTTCTATTATAACAATTACCACTTTAGGTAGTTTCATCTTTTGGAACCATTCCACTTTTGGTTAAAAAAGAAACTACAGTTGACAATATTACCTTTACTTTATGTTAATAAAACCATCATTAATTACCCGAATTGCCTTATAAAGTTGCGTTTACTTTAATAAGGATTTGTCATTATACTGTAATTTCTAGATTTGTTATTGTGATATATAAATTTTATAATTTTTAATATTCAATTGAATATTATAGCTAAGTCTATTATTAAATGGTATCTCAATAACAGGTATGACTAACAATAGCTAATACAGTTTTAACATGAATAATACCCGAATGATCCTTTAAGAAAGTAGAGGGTAATAATTTAATTGATGCAGAACATAAATAATACTTTCTTAAAAATTGATAAGAATGACAGGTGGAGCTCTTTATAATATTCTAAGGCTGTTTTATTTAAACAAACTCTAATTTTTACATAATCCAAAACTCTAATATGTAACTTTATCGCTATAGATTTTAGTTAATAAATTTTGTTGCAATACTATATTGTTTTAGTTTAGTTGAGTAAAGTTGAGGTTTTGAAAGATAATATGTTTAATCCAGTAAATTGGATCTATAATCAAATGTTATAATCACATATAATACACTATACTTAATACTTATAGCCATTATTATATTTATCTAAAAAAAGACTAAATAATGTCCTACAATGCATCTAATTTAATATATTTTCATGAGTTGTAAAACTATATTGTAAATAGATCATATTTTGAAGCATATTTCAAGCACTCTCCAATGGTAAAAAAATTATAATGTTTTGAATTAGGTAGCAAAAGTTAAATTCAATTTACATAATATAATAATTTAGGTTGTTTATTTAAAACGCAACTCTAATTCCCCCCTATCCAAAACTCTTTTATGTATTTAAATATATGTAGAATTCTATTTTTTTCAAATATTTAAAATAAAAACTAATAACATGACAATCTTAAGTGGCGCTCTCTATTTCATAAATTGTAGAACTATATTGTAAATGGATCTTATTTCAAAGCATATTTCGAGCACTATCTAATGGTATAAAAATTATAATATTCTGAATTAGGTAGCAAAAGTTATACACAATTTACATAATATAATAATTTAGGTTGTCATTCAAAACGAAACTCTAATTTCTGCTTATCCAAGACTCCTTATATGTATTTAAATCTATGTAGAACTCTATTTTTAGAAAAAAAATAAAAATAAAAATTGATGCCATGTCAATCCTACATGGCGCTCTATATTTCATAAGTTGTACAACTATATTATAAATGAATCTTATTTCGAAGCATATTCCGAGCACTCTCCAATGGTACAAAAATTATAATATTCCGAATTACGTAGCAAAAGTTATACACAATTCTCATGATATAATAATTTAAGTTGTTAATTCAAATCAAAACTCTAATTTTCGCTTATCCAAATCTCCTTATATGTATTTAAATCATCTAGAACTCTATTTTTGTAAAAAATAAAAATATAAATTGATGACGTGACAAATTGGCAATCCTACGTGGCGCGTTCTATGAGCTCGAAATCTTGAGGAGCTTCCTATGCTCCCGAAAAGTTCCTCCTTTATATATATATATTGATTGATTTAAAATTTTATATTAAAGTAACGTATAAAAGGAAACATTGACTATATACTAACGTATTAAAGTAACCTACTGCGATTGGAATTAGCGATTCAATTAACCTACTGCAAGAGTGCCGAAAGGGAGAAGAGAAGATATTGTCCGAGCCACAATTAGCAAATCAGATCTATGGAACGGATGCAAGATTTTCGCTTTAAGCAAGAACATGAGACTAGAACAGAAGAGCGGCGAGGACAGAGAGAGAAGAATTTAGTAACTGGATACTTTCAATTGGGGATGGCTCTTTACCGTCGATGATGAAGAAGATCCCTCATGGATCGAAATACCAAAGGATTTAATAATTGATCCTAAGAAAAATGCAATGCAAGAAATTGTACAGGCAGCATATGAAGCTCTATAGACTCCATACAAGGATCCTTCATATTTATGTGAGGTGCTTTCTAGCCCCAAAGAACGAAACGGTTGACGAAATCAACACCTATAATGAATACCCTTTTTGCAAAAGTTCCGGAGAAGTCACCAATCAAGATGTCCTTTACCCAGTAGAGTTCCTCAACAGCTTGAAGTTTAACGGGATACCTGATCATGAGTTACAACTCAAAGTAGGGACTCCTATTATCCTGCTAAGAAAACCTAAACCAAACAGCTGGCTTATGCAATGGAACAAGACTAATCGTAACACATTTATCGACTTGGGTGATAGAAGCAGAATTAATGACCGGGAAATGTAGAGGTAATAAGACGTAAATACCAAGGATAATAATATCCCCGACTAAATCTAAACTACCCTTCACTTTCAAAAGGAGGCAATTTCCAGTAAAAGTATGCTATGCAATGACAATAAACAAGAGTCAGGGACAAACTCTGCAGAATGTCATTCTTCAATATGCCAAAACCAGTATTCACCCATGGCCAGCTATATGTGGCAGCTTCAAGGGTGACTTCGAGGGAGGGACTACGAATACTCATTGATAACTAGGGATCTACTCCATCAAACTATACAAGGAACATTGTCTATATAGAGATTTTTGCAACATACCTAGGGGCCACTAAATGTAGTTTTTGCATGATATAATATGTTTATGAATGATAAAAGTGAGTTTGTTCATGACATATAAATTAGAAACCAACGTCAAAGATAATGACGACATCATATTATAACTTTTAGTTGATATATATATCAAACAAAATTAACGGCCAAAAATAGGGGTCTAAGTATTTCAAAACTCTACCTCTTCTTCACAAAAAAACCCTGACATTTGTCTGGGTCCCAATACTAGTATATATATAAAGGATAAACTTTTCGGGAGCATAGGGAGCTCCTCAAGATTTCGAGGCCGTAGAGCGCGCCACGTAGGATTGTCATGTCATCAAACTCTATTTTTTACAAAAATAGAGATCTACATAGATTTAAATACATATAAGGAGCTTTGGATAAGCGTAAATTAGAGTTTGATTTTGAATGAACAACCTAGATTATTATATTATGTAATTTGTGTATAACTTTTGCTATGTAATTCAGAAAATTATAATTTTTATACCATTGGATAGTGCTCGAAATATGTTTTGAAATAAGATCCATATACTAAATAGTTCTACAACTTATGAAATAGAGAGCGCCACGTAAGATTGTCATGTCATTAATTTTTATTTTAATTATTTTAAAAAATAGAGTTCTACACATATTTAAATACACAAAAGGAGTTTTGAATAGGGAGAAATTGGAGTTTGGTTTTGAATAAAAAACCTAAATTATTATATTATGGAAATTGAATATAACTTTTGCTACCTAATTGAAAACAATATAATTTTTACCATTGGAGAGTGCTTGAAATATGCTTCAAAATGAGAACCATTTACAATATAGTTTACAACTAATGAAAATATATTTAATTAGATGAATGGTAAGACATTTTTTTAGTCTTTCTTCTAGATAAATATAATAATAATTAAGCTATAAGTATAGTGTATGATATGTGATTATAGTATTTTATAATAGGTCTAATTTACAGGATTAAACATATTATCTTTCAAAACCTCAGCCTTACTCAACTGAACCAAAATAATTTAGTATTGTAACAAAATATACTGAGGAAACTTTGTTGTTACAACAAAAACTAAATTCTATAGTGAAAAAGTTATATATATATTAGAGTTTTGGATGATGAAAAAATTAGAGTTTGATTTTAAAAGACAAACTTAGAATATTTTAAAGAGCTCCACCTAAGCATGCCATGTCATTCTTTTTAATTTTTAAATTTTTTTAAAAAAATTGTGTTCAACATAGTTATAAATACATATGAGGTGTTTTGGATAAGTGAAGATTATTGCAGTCTGTTTTTTAATTAAACAACCTAAATTATTATTCTATGTAAATTGAATATAACTTTTGCTACAAATTCGCAATATTATAATTTTCTTTACCATTAGAGAGTGCTTAAAATATGTTTCAAAATAAGTTCCATATACAATATAGTTTTATAACTTATGAAAATTTATTTATTTAGATGAACAATAACATACTATTTATATATATTTTTATTTTAAGTACATATAAAAAAACTTTATAAATAGCAAATTATATGTGACAATAGCAATTATATCTTTCAAAATCATACTTATAAAAATTGAGTTATATAAAGATAAAAAATACATATCTATAATTTCGAACCTATAGTATACCACGGGGGACTTTACATGAAGAATCAAATGAAAGTTTGTCAATGACATTGCAAAGGTATTATGCAATTGACTAATTATTTTATTCCTAGAATATTTATTGTATGCATAATTATTTATGCTTGTCTTTTCCATATATCTATATGTCAGATCTTATTCTTTTCTCTATGAACTTAATTCTACTAAAACTAATTGGAAAAAACAAGGTTCGGGTTTTTAGACTATTTGAGGACACGGATCATAAAAAAGGGGGAAGTTTGATAAATCTTGATATGGTCATGATTGATGAAGAGGTATTTTTTCTCTTAAATAGTATTTTCGATTATTAGTAGAGGTTAGTTTTATATTTAATTAATTTTATTCATGATACCATCATTATGATCTTTTTTTTGGCTTCCCCGTAGCTTCTTTTATTCTATATGCGTTAGTGTTTATGTGCTATATTAAAAGTTGAAGTTGTGGCTGACACTCATATTTTACTCTATTCTTACTGTACTACATCTATTAAGTTATTACCCTCTACTTTCTTAAAATATCATTTGGGCATTCTTCATGTTAAAATTGTGTTAGCTATTGTTAATCATACCAATTATTGGGATACTATTTAATAATAGACTTAGCTACAATATTCAATTGAATATTAAAAAATATAAAATTTATATATCGTAATAACAAATCTATAAATTAGAGTATAATGACAAATACTTTCTCCGTTCTTTTTCTATAGCAACAATGGTTTTGGACATAGTTTTTAAGGAAATGAAAAAATGGGTAATTTAACATAGATGTAAATTAACTAGAGTAGGGGATAAGTAATTCCTTAATAAAGTAAACGCAACTTTATGAAGCAAATTAAGTAATTAATGATGGTTTTATTAACATAAAAAAAGACAATATTGTCAACTATAGTTGCTTTTTTTTACCAAAAGTGGAGTAATCCCAATAGATGAAACTATCCAAAGTAGTAATTGTTGCAATATAATTAGAACGGAGGAAGTATGTAAATACAATAGTGTTGAAAAATCTCATTTCATAGCAACACAAAATCAACAAAGTTAACCAAAAATTTGCAAAAAAATAAAATAAAAAACAACCCGTGCTACACTACGCACAGGCATCAAAACTAGTAATTAATATAATCAAAGTTCAAATGGCATAGTATTACAAACCACTCCACTCGAAAAGCAGCGACCATAGCCTAATAATACAACATACACCCTAAATTGCCCATCAGTGTAATGAGCAAGCACAAGTAAAACTAGCTCTCAACTATTGAGAAATGAAGTTCTATAGGGCGTCCCGGGAAATATGGATGAAAAAATTTCCAGTTATAATCTACATAGAAGCCCCAGGTATTACTAATAACAACCTCATGTTAGCTTATGTTACATTGCTAGCTCACTTCGTAAGCTTAAAACTTTTCATTTCTATGAAACCATACCTACTACCCAGTTCACCAGCCTTTCCTTGACCGATGAGGCTTCTGACATGAAATCGCCATATGGGATCTCAAGATCAAGATTTTCTTTAAACCATGTTTAATAGATCCTGCACGATTTCAGACATGGGTGGCCTGAATTCTGGCTCAGCCTGAAACAAATCAATGGGACATGAGATGTGATTATAGGCCACATATTTACGTTGGAATGTTGTATGCTGCTCGTTTGGCATCATTGTCAGTTTACAGTTTTTAGTTTTAAGATTTTTAGAATCACATAATATTAACATTGTGTATAGAGCTCAAAAAGTTAATCATGCTCTTCTTCAAACCAGACTTGTTCATTATCGTTTTTGCAGTTATTATTTAGAAAGAAAACTAAAATTAACATAGATATGTAGTTTCTAGATTTCCGTTGTCACCCATCTACAATATGTGGGTAGCTATTCAAATTGAAAATTCAATCATGCTGGTCTTAGATTTCCGTTGTCAGTTTTCAAAATCATGCTTAGTATAAGTATGCTTAATTTTTAAGTTTATTATACCACCTATATATATTACTTCAAAGATATTTAAACCAAAATTGGAAAGTAAAAATTGATGCTCAGGACCATTTTCATATTTCTGTTTTTAGTTGTCCGAAAAGCTGAAAACTGGTAACAAAGAAAATCAATATGAAACACGTTCCTGTTTGCGACTTTCACACAGATATAACTTCATGCAAAAGATAAAGGGGATTATATCTTTATGAGCATGAGCTGAATTCTAAAGACTGACCTGGACACATAGGGAAATGATATCTGCAAAACGGGATAACGATTTAGATGGATACGATCCATCAAGTGTAGGATCTACCATCTTTGACAACGCATCAATGTCATGAAGCTGAGTGATTGCCCACCTTACGAGGAATTGCTCTCCTCGGGGTCGCGTACTACGATATTACAAAGCATCAAATCAATCGAGTCAGGTAGATAATCGATAAATTTTGAATCAATGGAGTCAAACTTATGAAAACTATGAAAAACTTGGATCCAATATTAACCTGTCATAGGCTTTCCTCCCAGTAAGAAGTTCTAGCATGACTACCCCAAAACTGAAAACATCACTTTGCTGAGTATATGTTCCTAACTCGAGTTCTGGTGCACCATACCCACCTGAAACCTGCAAGGTATAACAAAAACCCAAGAATATAAAAAATACAAGTAAAAAATCCTGAAGTGCTAACTGAAAATTAGGAAATCACGGCCTTGCTTGCATGAATAAATGCTTTCTTATTGTATATGTCAAGAAGAGCTAGCATGACTCAACAACACGACTGACACCAAGGCATAAACACGAAGTTAATGAGAAAAACCGGACACCGACGTGACATGAACACGAAATCAACCCGAATCCGACCCGATCAATCAATTTGCCATATTATGCAATCATCCTAATTTTATACTTCCTCCGTTCTGTTTTACATGAAACATAGGGCCTTGGCATGGGATTGAGGAGAGGAGAGAGGTAGAGAGAAAGAAAAAGAGGGACCCATGTGATAAGGAGAGAGAGAGAGAGAGAAGTGAATAGCAAATAAAGTAATGTTTCATTTATTTTGAAACAGCCTAAAATGGCAAGTGTTTCAATCATTTTAGAACAGAGAAGTATAATTTTTGTTATCTTTTGTGAACAGCGTGAAATTGCCACAAGACCAAACATAAAGCTGACCTACTTACCTGAACTGCCAGCTCTAAGTCATCAACATCAATGGAAGTATGTTGTTATTCTTCAATACCCACATCAAGAGAGCTTAATTGTGACAAGGACATATTTGCATGCCAATGAACACCTCAGAGTTATACTAAAAACATTATGACCTACTGAATTCTTTATCTGCTTGTTCAGAAGTGGCATCACGAACCATAGTGATACGGACTTATAGTGGCTTCTAGCTCATAGTAACTCGTAAGATTAATACATAATGAGAAAAACCGCATTCTTACAAGTTACACCATATACTCAGGATCACTGGACTAGGAAGTACCTGAGCTGTGTAAGTATCTGATAACATAGATGCTAAACCGCATTCTGAGATTAGAGGCTCAAACTCATCATCAAGGAGAATATTTGCTGATTTGAAATTCTTATGTACAACAGGGGGTTGGCAGATCTCGTGCAAGTACCTTCACCACAAAACAGAAAGAATAAAATTTCATTCAAATTCGGCAAACAAGCAACAAAGATGTCAAAATCATGATAAAGATAGTTTGCCGAGCTTACTCAAGGGCTTTTGCAGCTCCGAGTGCGATTCTAATACGTGCATTCCATGAAAGTTTTTTATGACTCTCATCATCAAGATGCAGTGCATCATACAACGTAGTATTGTCGCAGTATCCATAGATGACCAGCCTTTGCCCATACTCGGCACAGTACCCAACAAGCTTGACAACATTTTCATGTTGAATATTAGAGATAAAAGAAACAAGCTGAGCAAATTCTTCTTCACTCTGCTGTCTCGAAACGGCATCGTTGAATTTCTTCACTGCAACAAGCTATAAAAATACAGGCAAAGGAAATTAGGCTCAACTCTACAGGAAAGTGCATGGAACTGGAAGGGGGGGGTTGTGTAATACTAATGATGTGCAGAATGCATGGGAGTATGAACAAATTTCTCTTTTTTTGGGGGGTGGGTGGGTGGGTGGGGAAGGATGATGTACAACATTCAAGGAAGCTCGTGGGTGTGTACCAAGATACACTGAGCACTAATGAGCATGTGAAAATGAAAACACACAATTACACACACAGATATGAGAGTATGTTTTTTATGATACAACACCACCACCCCGTATAAATTTGGCCAAGATCTGAGTGGACGGAGGGGGGGAAGGAGAGGATGTACTGAACATTAACGCATTTAACAAATAAACTATTTATAAGATGCTTTCACTAACACCGCTCTAAACGTCACTCCTTTCTAAATAGAAGGCATTTCAAGCCAAAATATTTTTTTCATGAAATAAGGCATTCTACAATACCAATGCAATATTAAATGCCACTATCATATAAAAAATCATAGGGTGAGGTCGATGCTGATTACTGATGCAGATTTAAATAAATTTTTAGTATGTTTAAAAGTAGTTAACATGCCTCTTATGTTGAAACAGACGGCGTTAGATGAGAAAAGTAAAAATAGCTCACGGCTTTGAAACTTGATTTCACAAAAGCATACATAGTACAGCCTTCTTTAGAAGGGAGTTTAGCAATACTTCTCACATTATTTTAGTTCGAGCTAAAGAGATTATCCTGTCCAATCTATAGATGCTGCCTACTTTAAAGAAGTTGCTGGAAAAGGGATGAAATGAATGCAACACAGGAAACATGCATAAGTACTGCTTTCAAAAGCTATATAAAAAACCGTATCTTACCGTTCCATCAGGAAGTTCAGCTCTATAAACACTGCCTATCATGCCTTCACCAATAAGATTCTCTTGAGAAAAGCTATCAGTATACTGTTGGAGTGAAGCAATAGTGAAAGACTTCACAGAGCTTGGAAAGGTTGACTTTGGTGTTTTAGTCACAACTATCGGCATTATTGGTTTCAGAGTAATGTTCTCGTTGGAATAGTGCCGAGGAGGTGGTGCTGGTTGTGTTGACATAGAACTGACAGTAGTCCCTGTCATGTCTATAAAATGAGAATCCTTACTCATGGCAACTGGAGCAACATCTTTTACATTTTTCACCTGTTTATGACTTCCATTGCTCACTTCCGGGATTTTTGAAGATGTCACCTTGATTGCTGGACAAACAAGAAATATGTTCACCATATCAGAAAGATTTCAAAAGACAATGAAAAAGAAACATCTCTAAATTAATTCTGTGACAAAAGGCTCATCTTTACCAGCTTTAGTATCCGTTTGAGGTAGGGAATCATTGTATTTTGGCTTTTCTCCTTTCCCTTCATATGAAGGTTTAACATTTGTCTTGGTAAATTTATCAACTGCTTGCCTTCTCTTGCACCATTTTGCAACACAAAACCACATCCCCAGCACAATAGCTACAAGTATAAGCCCAACAACAGCAGCACTAACTATAGTCTTCACGTACTTTGTCGACTTTGAGGGATTTGAGGTTTCAGGAGCTGATGGGTTATCCTCCGGCTGCTTGTCTGTTTCTCGGGAAGGCGGCTGTCCAGGTAAAGATGAATTTGTTGATGGTGCTAACGTTGGAGACGCTGCTGGAGGCGATGAAAGAACAGTGGTATTGAAAGGGTTTCCGGTGCTTCTGCAAAACCCGGAAAGGTAGCTTAGCTGTGTGCCAGGCATAACTATGGATACACAATGCTACAATAAAAGTACCATATAATTTGAGCTTCAGAGACTTCACCTGAAATTTGGAAGAGTCAGCAGTCTAGGAGGTATAGGGCCAGAGAATTGATTATTCTCTATATTTCTGTATGATGAGCGACAATTAGACAATGATCACTAGCTAGCTATTAAACTATACTGGGAAAATCTTTTTTATGTCTTACAATTCATTTAAAGGAAGGTCTTGTATAATATCGAGGAGTCCTGTGAGTTCATTTTCCTGCAAGCGGCTGCAAGAGTCGGAAAATGTGGGATAGATGAGTGATTGAGACAATAGGAAAAAAAGACTTAAAGAATGTACAACGCTCACAGTGTTGTAAGAGAGGATAAATTTCCCATTGATGGCGGCAATGGACCACTTATGTTGTTTTCAGAGAGATCCCTACAAAATGTGATGATATACAAATGATTACACATTCACACTAAAAACTTAAAGTCATTAACATAAATGTCAAAGGAAAACTTGTTGACGCAGAAAGAGTTATTACAAGTTTATCAAACCCTGAAGTAGCTGAAAAGTATCAGGTAGTTCGCCGGTCAGATTATTCTTGTTTATCGACCTGAAGATGGTAGCAAAATATATTTTAGATGAAGAACTATCAAAGATAAATGGCCAACGAACCAATCTATGATGAAGTAAAGCTTACAGGTCTGTCAACTGACTTAATGCAGACAAGTCAGGAAGGCCTCCAGTAAACTGATTATCAGAAAGAAATCTGAGACCGTAGATAAAATAAATAATGTCAAAAGTCCAGCAAAGTGCTAACAAAATGATCATAACATGTTACTAAGAATAGCAAAGCAATCACAGAAAGTAAGGAAAAAGTTGCACATACAAGGTCTTCATAGTGGGAGGTAAATTGGCAGGAATGGTACCTCCAATGTGATTGCCACTGAGGTTTCTGATGTATACAATTAAATAAAAATTAGTAACACAACATGTTAAAATATTCAATTATTCTTCAAGAACATCCGTTATGTAATTCGAACACCTAAGAAGAAACTCACATTGATATAATTGCAGAGAATGCATCCAAATTTGTGCCCAACTCTCCTCCCAGGTTAGCATTATTAAGTGATCTGCCAAAACACAAAGCTCAGATAATTTCAGTAAAAGTCTACAAGAACTGCTATAATTTTTCTTCTTCTTCTGAGAATTCGAATAAAATTAGTACAGACTATTAAATAAAACTTACATTCCAGTAATGTTTGAATTTACACAAAGTACACCTTGCCAAGCTTCTGTACATGGGTCTCCTCCAAGCGGAATCCACCCAGGTATTGGAGGACTTCCCAAAGCAGCATATAAACTATTTATTGCAAAAACTGATACAAGAAGAAACAACCCATATATTAAAGAAACATAATAAAAAAATTACCAAATAATTTCATACACAAAAAAATCAAAATCACTCAAAAGTAAGATTAATGGATGTTACCATCACGGGGATCAGTTTCTCCAGTACAAAACGACACCATTAACAACATCATCAAACTTATTGCATACTTTTGTTGAATATTTGAATCCAAATTCAAGAACCCCATCTTGCAATTCAATTAAAAAAATCAAATCTTTTTCAAAAAAAATATTTTTTGCTTCTCTCTCTTCAATTCTCTTTCTTTCTTGAGTGATTTCTGCTCAGCAAACTGCAATGGAGATCCAAAGAATGAAGAAAAAAGATCACATTCAAAGATTCAACAGCAAAAAGTCTGGAATCTTTAAAAAGAATTGAAGGGCATTTGAACATTCAAAAAAGCAACATCTTAAAAGCAGAAAAAAGAGAAAGTAAGCAACACCCAGTTGCAAATTCATGCTAATTTAACTGAAAGTGAAAGAAAAAAGAGAAATTTGGAGCAAAGATTGAAACTCTGAGAACTTACAAGAATAAACAGTCTTGAAATGAGCAGCAAATCAGTAGTCTTAAAACAGGGTTATATTGTTTATGAACAGTACAAATCAAAAGGTGAAAAAAAAGGCAGAAAATTTGAAGAAAAGGCTGAGTTTATACACGCTCCCTTTTTTCTCTCTCCACACTTCCCAACTCTGGTCTTCCAGTATCTCACTCTCTTCTAGCTAGTTGAGTGAACCTACAAACGGCTAGCAGGATTATATTGTTTTAATAACTTTTGCTTAATTAAGTAACGAGATAAGTATAAGAAAAAGGAATAGTGTAATAAATTGTGGTTTTTTGGGTCTAAACAATGAATGCATATTGCCGTTGTAACATGTAACTTGGCAATAGTTTATGCAAGTTCAAATTCTTACATTTGCTAACCAAGGTATGACCATAGCAAAGGCCCGTAGAGCCGTAGAGGTTACTTTCAAGTTTCAACTGATGATAGTATGGGTCGGGTTTGGGTCCAAATATTATATGGTTCGATTTGAATTTGGGTCCAATAATGTCGAACCCATAACAAGATCATAGACTCATTTATAATTTTTTCAAAAATAAAAATATTGAAATTGCAAAATGCAATTTATGCGAAGTCTATATATAAAATTAATGATGAATGAGGAGAACTAGCAAATGAAGTTCTTTGATAACATATATATTATATATTATAAAGGTAACGAAAAAGAAGGTTAGGAGACCCTCCACAAGAGGGGAGCTCCAACCTTATTGTTTACAAGAATTGAATAAAGAGCAGATTCAGGAATACAAGAATTGAATCTGCTGCTTTGTTAGTATATACTGAAGTATATGATACTTACGCAGGCATCTTTGATATTAAGTATTTTTAATAGTCTTGTCTTATGTACTAAATTTTTAAATTGAAGCATGTTTAAATTGTATTTCTTGAGTTATAAATTTATTACTTGATTATCTAATGATTATTAGTAGTCGAATTTAGCACTAACAATGTGTTATATGTAAAAAGAGGTTTGGAAAAAAAAAACACATATATCTAGGGGTGTAAGTTATTCGATTAAAAACCTAAAACCGAACCAAACCAAACCGAATTAGTAATTTGGTTTGGTTTTTTTAAAAATTTGGTTTGGTTTGGATTCAAAAAAAAAAAAAAAATCGGTTTTTTGGTTTGGTTTGGTTTTGATTTTGGAATCCCCAAAAAAACAAAACCAAACCGAAGTTTATATGTTATAGGGCCAAGTATCCCATATAGCTTAGCCGACTCAGCCCATTTCTCACTCCTCAGCCAATTACAAGTTACAACTAATAAGGGGTTTGAAGAAACCCTAATTCACTCCATTTCTCTCTCATATAAAACAACCGTTTCTCTCATCCTCTCTCCTAAGAATGAAGAAACCCTAACTCTCTCCTCCATTTCCCTCTCTCCTTCACTTCTCTCTTTCCTCCATTTTTCTCTCTTCTCTCATGTCGGCTTGAAGACTTAATTAATAGATCGAAGATTTTGAAAAATCTTTCATGGCGGCTTGAACCTCGGATTGAAGAAGATTGAACCTCGATACTCCATTGCTCTTTTCCAATTCCTTTCTATCTCCTTAATCGATTAGGAATTTTCCGAAATACCAATCGAAGCCTTGAACAAGTTGTTCAATCGCCAAATCTGTGCCTCTGGATCTCGAAGAGCAGAAGAATATCATGTATTTTCTTTACTATTTTTCATTAGTTTCGTATTTTAATCAATTATCTTTAGTTATAGGACTTCAATTTTAAACTTTGCTTGTGATTTGTAATAATTCTTTTATGTTTGAGGATTTGAGCTTGATGTTTTCGTAGTATTTGTAAGATTTAGGAAACAATTTTTCGCATCATAAGAGAATTTCGGTTTTTCGGTTCGTTTGATTTTGGTTTTAGAATTTCGGTTTGGTTTGGTTTGGTATGAATTCTGGTTTGGATTTGGACTTGAAATTTGAAAACCGAATTTATTTTGGTTTGGTTCGGTTTTGCTCCAAAACCAAACCAAAAATCGAACTTACACCCCTACATATATCAAAGGATATTGAGAATAAAAAAATCTTACGGACCCATATATAAAAAAACATATATATTAAAGGATATTTTTTTTGACATCAAGTGAACGTACAAATTACAAAAGAGAAATAGAAGTTTGGTTAACCAGGCACCAATTGGCCAGGACATGAACTTGCTTGACTTGTTCTCTTGAGACATTGATGATCTGACACCATTCCAGTGTACCTGCAAGTTGTTGTATTTCACTAACCGTCCATTTAATAACAATGTCTTGTGTTGTGCTGGACCGTAAGCAGTGAATTAGGATAGTAGAATCTGTTTTAACTTGGACTTTCCTATATCATACGTCACGCACCACTGGATTGCTTGGTGAAAGGATTGTGCTTCTGTTTGGAGAGTTGAGTAGGCCTGCCTACAATATCCAAATCCATTTGTCTATTGATGGTTAACAAGTTCCAAGATCTAAGCATATCCGCCAAGCTGAGTTATTTTTTCCCACGATCCATCTGTAATAACTGTAATTTCTGGCATACCATGGGAATATTGTCCTATGTTCGCTATCAGAATGCTCGGTGGAAGATCCTGGATGCCCCTTGTATGAGTGTGGATAGTAGGCTGGGAGCAAAAGAGTTGGTGCCGTTGGAGTTCTTCATCAAGCTGATGGCCGGTTTCCGCAATTGAAGCAGGTTGTCCTCTGAAAACCTTGTGATTACACGCCTACCAATTGGAGTACAAAATAGCAATACAAGTTGGTAGACGTGGCCCTTTTTGCCCATCTTCTTTACAAAACTTAGAAATTTAGGCTATGATTCATTGCTTTATAGGTGTTTCTGCGCTGGTAGACTGGCAGAGACCAAAAGACCTTTCCATCCATGTGTCAAAAAGCTTGCGGGCAGAAACTGAACATGTATTGAAGATCTTCATCATTCGAGTTACAATGAGGGCACATAGGCTTCTGTCCCATGCCTCTCCTGAAAAGATTAGCTTTGACGGCTAGGTTGTTATGCCAGATCTTCCAGAGAAACAGTTTCCATTCGAGCATAATGTTCAAATTTCGTAGGGTATTGAAGAATTCATAATCCAATGGAGTTTCATGCAATTGATTTTTTTTTTCTGCGAGAGAATAAAGTACCCTGACTTGGTTGTGTATGTTCCCGAGGTTGTATAAGGCTAATAGAGAAAATCTTCAGGGCTGCCTATCCGAGGGGTCTCCAAACTGGCAATGCCCTTGGCACTGGCAAAGGTAAAAAGATGGTGGAGAAGAGATATATTCCAGGTTCTGGTACTGGCGTTGATAAGGTGGTTTAAGTTGAGATTGGCCAGTTGATCCAATGTGATATCATCTCTGAAAATTGGAATTGTTCCATTCACCCATTCGTGTCTTGAAATTTGCATATGTCCTACATTGCGCAGTTTCCATGCACTATGTTCTTGGAGAAGTTTCTCTGCTTGAAGTACACCATGGAAGCCTCATGAAGCATTACCCATTCTAGATCTCAATTTTGTGATAGGGCCTTCTCGATTACCAAAATCTCTCGCTAGTAGGATATGGGGTTGTTGATAAATGAGGATTACCTTTTTCATAAGGAGAACCCTATTAAGAAATGCCCACATTTCGAGTTCCAAGCCTGCCCGCCTAATGCAAAATTTCTTTCTTCCTCCACGCAATACCCTTACCTTGACTATTTGACCAAAATAAGTAAAATCTTGCAATCATATCATCAATTTTGCTGGTAATGGAGGAGGGGATACGAAAGACTTCCATGATGTGAGAAATGGAAGCAATAAGCATAGAACTGATAAGAATTAGTTTTTCTGTCTATGAGATCCTTTTTGAGTTCCAGTTGGAAATTATGTTGGAAATCTTATCCACGAGGAAAGTGAAGTGTTGCGCCTTAGATGTTTACATGTCCACTAAGGCTCCTAGCTACTTACCTAAAGATGTTTGAGTTTCCATTCCGAGGATGGATTTATAGAGAGATCCTAGTCTGCTTAAGGTGTATTAGGGCTGAACTTGACAATGGACTTGTGCAAGATGATAACCTATCCTGATATGGAGCAAAACCTCTAGAGCAAGGTAGATAGAGCTTGATATGTAGTGTTGGAGGCTTTAAAGAAGAAGAGCAAGTCATCATCGAAGAAAATATGTGAAATGGGGTGGTCACCTCTGCGGAGAGGAATCCCACCAAATAAGTTTATGTTAGTGGCTAACCTCGTCATGCGGGAAAGAATATCCATACAGAAGAGGAAAATATATGGAGATAGGGGATCACCCTCCCTTAATCCACACTGAGGTTTAAAGGATTCTGTAAGTTTCCTATTAATGATGATCATGTAAGAGACAGTGGAAATGCATTGTTGGATAAGACGAACCCAATGTTCATGGAACCCATAAGTCGTTAGGATCTTGAGGAGGAAAAGCAAACTGACTCGGTCATAAGCCTTGTTCATGTCCAGTTTCAGAACTGTTAGATGACGTGAGCCTCCTCTTTATTTGTTGATCACATACATGAGCTCATGATTGACTAGGATGTTGGCATCCAACTATTTTTGGAATTAGAATCAGAAGGGTTTTGTTCCATTCTTCTAATAGGTATCTTGAGGAAAATAAATGATATATCGTTGCAAAGACATGTGGCACAGGAAGGTCTCAATGGCCTTAAAAAATTTGGAGGGAAAACCATCCACTCTAGGAGACTTAGCATCTTCAATATCAAACATTGCTTGCTGCACTTCCTTTGGATCCAAAGGTTGGAGTAGATCTTGGTTTTGGTGCCCCGAGAGGCTTAGCAGATGCATTTCACGGAGGGTAAGGTCAGTATATTCCGCCCTCTGGCAAGAATCTAGGGAAGCAGCGAGAAGTTTGATAAATTTCCTGCAAGTATGACTAGATAGTTGAGGAAATTTGCACATGGGTGTCTACCCATTGGCCGTCAGGGTCACGCAGCATATATAGACAATTGTAGTTTCGTTGCTGCTCATTTTGTTGAAAATATATCTTATAGGTAAATCCCCTTTTGTCACTCTTTGGTCTTTAATCCATTAATATCAATAGGCATATCTAGTTCTTTAAGGATTTGTATCTGTTGGTGCCTCAAGGAGTTCGCCTCTTGAAGATTCGTGATGTCGGAACTTTCTTCATGAAGTTGATTTGATGACCATTGCCAGCAGAGACCCCAAGATCGGCGATTATCCAAACACCAAACCTTTAGATGTGATTTGATAATCTGAAGTTGGCGCGTGATTTGGTACATCGAAGAGCCAATAATTTGCAACAATAGCTTGGTCTCACTAATGATTTTCACTTGTGGGAAGTATATACATCAATTTTCTATTTGGTAAGGCCAATGGCGATCTCTCACTGGCTTGGCCGTTTGAAGGAGGATTGGGGCATGATCATAATACATAATTGGTAGGTTTTGCACGTGGGTGTGAGGAAATCGAGCAAGCATTTCTAAGAGGCGTAGGCCCGATCTAAGCGTTTCATAATAAGTTCTACGCCTTCCCTTCCATTTGTCCTGGTACTGATCCACTTGGTTGATATTAAAGGATATTGAGAAATAAAATGTTTTAGTACATCTAAAGAAATGCGACTTCGTGAATAATAACCAAGAGTGTTCTTAATTTATGCCTTAAAGAAAGAGTGATCTTAATTTACTCTAGTGTCAAACTGTTTAGGACCCATACAACTGATAAGAACATGGAATACTTCAGTGCTTGTCACGAAAATTTACGAAACAAATCACACTTTTTTTGCATGGTTTTGATTTTTAGTGCCCCACTAGCCACTGCCCCTCCAAAGTTTTGTCAACTTGCGCGATCAGTAGCACTACAACATGTACACGGACCACGTAGATTAGTAAGATAATATAGGTTTCTTTTGTTTCGGCTATGGCATTGGTCTTTTTGCATATAAGATATGACATCTCCACAAAAAACAATCCGATAATACATTGTCGTCCAAATTTTGGAAGTGATTTTCTTAAAGCAATTGAATACATTGTTGTCTTACATATCAAATTAGGGTGCTCGGCGTAAATCTTTTCATACGTTGATCACCCATCACATAATTGGAACAACAACAATAATTGAGATAATATCAACAGAAATAAGACATATATAATGTAGAAAATCCCCTTCTAAAGTAGAAATCACCAAACCAATATTACTTATCATAAAGAATAGTAATACAGCATATACCTTTCCCAATCAATTATATACCACACACGTCTACACCCATGTGTTTACCACAACTGGTATCGCACCAACCATATATAGTTATACATAAATCATGTTCCACTCAGCGTCTACATCTTTCCGTTTGATCATAAACCTCTCCAATTAATATGCTTAGAAAGTCTTACCATATTCCTTTTGAGAAGACTCCATACTACCCAAACCCTACACCAACTAGTATCAACTAAATATTTGTAACAAATAGAATAACATCACAATTTTCCTAAGATTCATCAACTAATAAAGAGGAATAAATAAGATTTAGAAATTATTCCACAAACAACAAACTAAGAAATATATTGTCACATTCTATACTTGCATGGACCTGATCCATACTAATATTAGTGTCGACCAAAAGCCACAAATATGAAGTGAAGAAACCTTGTCCAATCCTCCAAATATATCGAATCTTTTTTTTTTATACATGCTATCTGTTCTTTGGGATTATATATGAAGTGGTTTCTAACATAGTGATGCTTTTTCTAAAAAAAATATAGACACATTTCTTACACTAATTTACCATGAAAAATTTACCCTTTCTAACATAGTTGTATTTTTTTCTCATGCATATAGCTATCTATACAACTTATAATTACTTCTCTTTTATATCTACTACTTTTCTACTTTAGTGATCTTTTTTTCTTTTACATATAGTCACTTTTTTAACATATAAGTACTCTTATTTTATGTTTTTTTCTAAACAGAATGACCTCTATATAGTCACCATTTTCTACCTAGTGTTATACATAATAGTGTTAGATCCACTCAAAAATTAATCTGGACTAGGTGCAATTAAGTTTTTTTTTTTTTATAGAATAATGTGCCACATGTCATATTTGTTTGTGCAAGAAGGGCCAACTCATAGACACTTAGTAGACCAACAATCCAACATCCAAACAACACATGCTAGTTACCACAATTTCAATCCTCTTTGAACAACATAAAGGATCATCAATATTGGGCTTGTGATCGTTACATAGGGAAATTTATGCGACTCTTCATTTCCAATTTAGTTGAAAATTGTTTTTATTTGATTCTCAGTTCCTACTCCGAAAAAATTTAACAAGTTTCATTTGAAAATTCAATTAATATCTACACTTCTCAATAAATGACTCCTCAAAAGATAGCATATTCCTAATAGTTGACCACTTAGAAATACAATTTTTAGCCATGCAATTACAATATCGACAAAGCTTCTCCTTGAGAAAGTGGGTAGAGAAACATTAATCTTGAGGAAGCTAAAGTATTGATCTCTTCACAACTTGGAGGACTTGATAGTTGAAATTAGGACATGTAGTCGAATATAATTAAACATGATCCCCCAATTTTAGTATCGTGTGCAAAACTATGTTTTTCCTACAACCTAACGCTACCACTTTTATGGGCCATATGCCAAAAAGTAAGGGATGGTCATTTTGATTATCTGATCTGACTTGAAATTTCGAATCGGCTTGAATATTAGATAACTAGAATATTTATATTTTTCTATGAAACGCTCGGAAAAATAGTTTCGGATCAGATCACAAGATATTTTTGGATATCCGCTCATGACATCGGTATTTTCAGATATCCGGTCATAAATCAGGTATTTTCGGATATTTTGAATCGGATATTCGAAAATATCCAAAAATATCCTTATGTTTTGGATATTTCCAGATATCTGAAAACGAAAATTTCGTTTAGTATCTGATCCGAAATAACCGAACACCATAAAAATGGATTGGATATATGTTTTACTAGATCGAATCGACCGGATCACGAATCAGAGCGTTTCATTTCATGTTTCTTATAGAAGTGGTAATATCACCCATAGGATCAAAATATACTATATGTTTTAAAAAACTTAGAAAAAGAGAGGAAAGTAAAAGTGAACAAAAGGTGTTTGAATTGAGTGCTTAATATGCCTTATCATAATATCCAAAAAGATTAGCAGTTACCAAACATCAGCATCATCTATGTCTTGCATATTGCTTTATTTAAGTTTATTTTATGCTTCCATGATGTTAGTTGGTCACTTTATCATTTGATCAAATTTAATGTTAACGGCTGTGTTTTACAGATTAGATGCAACAACTAGAAAGACTTGATTTCTTGTCAAACACTTAGTCACTAAGAAACACGATGCAGAAGAACTTTGCAAGTAATCTCATTACTTGGCTGAAATTTGGGTACTTGGGACTTTTCTTGTTATGTAATTTTTCATTATTAGATGCAACATACAGAGGAGTGAAGGAAAGTTGAGGCTTGAGAAGAAATCAATTAGTGTTTGGTGGAGAGAAACCTTAAATTAATTCGTAGCTTTATTTATGTTTGCCATAACGTAATCTCCATGAGATCTATTGTCTTCCATAGAAAAAGAGTAAATTTGTTAGTAACGTACAACCTTACAAAATAATATTTTATTCGTTCTTTTTCTATTGCTGATTTAAAGCGAAGAGAAGATAAATTCGCACTTGGTGATAAGATGTTTTTGAAAGTATCACCGACCAAAGGAGTGATGAGATTTGGTAAGAAGGGCAAATTAAGTGCCAAGTATGTTGGCCCATATGAGATTTTGCAAAGAATTGGGAAGGTTGCCTATAAGTTGGCTTTACCAATGGAGTTTGAGAAGATGCATAATGTGTTTCACATTTTTTCAACTTAAAAGATATATTCCTGACTAGAATCATGTTCTCGAGCCCTAAAGAATTCAAATTGATAGTAGCCTCACGTATGAGGAAAGACCTGTAAAAATCTTGGATAAAAAGGTGCGTAGTGCACGCAATAAGGATGTGAATATTGTGAAAGTGCTTTGGTCTAACCATGAGTCCGAAGAGGCAACGTGAGAAGCCGAAGATGAAATGAAGAAGAGATATCCTGAGTTATTCATTGAGGTGAGTTACGAGGGCGTAACTCGTTTTCTTTAAGGGGGGTAAAATGCGATAGAATTTCGCGCTTTTTGCCTTATTTTATGGTATTTTTATGCATTTTTATACTTATTTTGGCGATTTGCACATGTTAATGCAAAATAAATTGGTTCTCCACATAGAGAAGTGTATTCATGAGTAACACAAGTGGTTTTAAAGTTGGTAAAAGTGTGCACACGTTGTGACACAAGTATTTCCAAATGGAAGTTTTGAGTCAAAGTTTTAAAACTTTGAGGATTTTCGTGTCAAGTTTTGGGACGAAACTTCTTTTAAGAGGGGTATTTTAAAGAATTCTATATATATTTTAGTATTTAAATATATTTTATAAATATATTTTAAAGTATATTTATATCTATTTTATGAATTTAAATAATTAAATTCTTACGTGTTGACTATTTTAAAGTCAAAGGATTATTTAATGTTTTTAAATAATCAAATATTTTATTTAGTCATACTTTGCAACCTATTTAATAGTTCAATTATTTTGAGTTGTAGTATAAAATATTTTAAAATGGGTTAGAGGAGCCCAACTCAACTCAAATACCCAATCATTAATCGATTATTAAAAGCACAAACACATTTCCCTAAACCCACAAGGGGTTACCTATATAAACCAAAACTAAACCCAAATTTTCCTACACTAAAAATCACTCACCCTAATTTTCTCCCTCTTCTCTTTTCTCTCTTTTCCCCCACGATTTTCCTTCTCTCTCTCTCGATTTTCTTTCTCCTCCTTTGGTCCTCCTTGGCGCCAGCGGCAGCCACCACCAGCCGAGACCACCGTTCACCGGCAGCAAAAGCCGACGACAGCAGCGCTGCCCTCCCCTTACCGTGTCTTTCTCCTCATTCCTTTATTCTTTGGTTTATTTCTTCCTCCTCTATTTTATTTAATGTTAAGTTTAAGTTCTAATGATTGATTTAATGATTTCATGGTTAAAGTTTGTAGTTTTGATGATTTAAATATAATTTTCAGATTATATGATTTGCATAATAAAGTAATTAAATTTCAGATTTATAAATTATGTTTAAACTAGGGTTTTAAGTATCAAAGCATGGATTTTAAGGGTTTTATGAGTTGGAAATTATAGTACTATATTACAGTGTATGAAAATTGAGTACTATGATGTTTATAGTTATGCTTAAGTATGTTTTAAAGGGTTTTAAACATATTATAAGTTGCTGGAATTTTTATTAATATGCTTATGATGGATTTTTGAGGGTTTTTTATGACTAGTATGGTAGTACTATACTAGGAGACATGAATAGTTGAAGTTTTAATGGTTAAAAATGATTTTAGGGAAATTCCCACTGGTAACTCTTTACTATGGAACATTTGCAATGGTAAACCGTTTTTTTTTCTGTTTAAAAAATAACCCTATACTTAGTAATATTATACAAAAGTGACCTTAATGATGGGAAAATTGTTAATCAACCGTTAGTTTTATTGGTAAAAACTGTGGTGGTTGGGTGGGATGTCAGTGGGCTGGGTGGTGGTTGGGGGTTGGGGTTAACCTGGGTTAGATAAACCAATAAAACTAACGGTTGAATTAACGATTTTACCATCATTAAGGTCACTTTTGTATAATATTACTAAGTATAGGGTTATTTTGAAACTGAAAAAAAAAAACGGTTTACCATTGCAAATGTTCCACAGTACAGTGTTACTAGTGGGAATTTCCCATGATTTTAAAGGTATTGTGTTTGGATACTGTTAGATAGCATATATGTTATGGAAACGAGCATATATAAGTCCAAAAACTTAAGAATTATAGTTATTTGGATGTCAATCGAGAATATAATTCATAGTTGTCAAATCCAATCAATGTGGATAGTCTAAAAAACCCGTGAGTCAACCTAAGTACCTTTTTTGGTCTGGGAAACATTTTGAGTAAATAAAAATAACATTCCCATGTAAATAATGATCACAAATTCGAAAAGTACATGACACAATCTATTTTCAAGACCCGGGTACACGTCTGTGTGATATTTTCATCATTGGATCATTATGAGTCAATTTGGTCAATTCAGAGTTTTACGAACACCTTTATTCACCACAAATTAGTCAAAAGTCACGCATATACATATTTGATAAACAGATGACATTGATTCCAAAAAGTGAATGTATTCCCATTTTGAAAACCCGGGTACACGACATCGACTCATGTGAAATAAACGTTTGTTTGACACACAAACATATAAGAAAGAGGGTTAAAAAGTATAATTAAATCATGGAATATTATTCCCATAACCCATGTGTCGTCTCAAAGAGACCGAAGGTTTAGGGAAATAGATTCATGAATTAACGGTTTTCCGTCCCAAAATGTCAAAAGAGCATAGATCGGGGTACACCGCTCGGAGACATTTTTCATGAAGTAAAAAAAAAACTTGTGAAATAAACTCTATTGTGTTTGGATACCGTTACAAAGCATATATGTTATGTAAACGAGCATATATAAGTCGGAAAACATAAGCATTATAGTTATTTGGATGTCAATCGAGAATGTAATTCATAATTGTAAAATTCAATCAATGTGGATAGTCTCAAGAACCCGTGTGTCATCCTAAGTACCTTTTTTGGTCTGGGAAACATTTCGAGTAAATAAAAATCACATTCCCATGTAAATAATGAAAGTTCATGAGACAGTCCATTCTCAAGACATGGATACACGTCTGTGTGACATTTTCATCATTGGATCATTATGAGTAAATTTGGTCAATTCAGAGTTTTACGAACACCTTTATTCACCACAAATTTGTCAAAAGTCTCACATATACATATTTGATAAACAAATTACATTTATTCCAAAAAGTGAAAGTATCACCATTTTGAAGACCCGGGTATACGACGCCGACTCATGTGAAATAAACGTTTGTTTTACACAGAAAACATATAAGAAAGATGGTAAAAAAGTATAATTAAATCAAGGAGTATTATTCCAATAAGCCATGTGTCGTTTCAATAAGTCTGAAGGTTTAGGAAAATAGATTCATGAATAAACGTTTTTCCGTCCCAAAATGTCAAAAGAGCATAGACCGGGGTACACCGCTTGGAGACATTTTTCATTAAAGTCAAAAAAAAACTTGTGAAATAAACTCTATTGTGTTTGGATACCGTTAGAAAGCATATATGTCATGTAAACGAGCATATAGAAGTCGGAAAACATAAGCATTATAGTTATTTGGATGTCAATCGAGAATGTAATTCATAGTTGTAAAATTCAATCAATGTGGATAGTCTCAATAACTCGTGAGTCATCCTAAGTAATTTTTTTGGTCTGGGAAACATTTTCAGTAAATAAAAATCACATTCCCAAAAAAATATTGATCACAAATTCGAAAAGTTCATGAGACAGTCTATTCTCAAGACTCAGGTACACGTCTATGTGACATATTCATCATAGGATCATTATGAGTCAATTTGGTCAGTTTAGAGTTTTACGAACACCTTTATTCATCACAAATTAGTCAAAAGTCTCGCATATACATATTTTATAGACATATGACATTGATTCCAAAAAGTGAAGGTATTCCCAATTTGAAGACCCGAGTACATCACACCGACTCATGTGAAATAAATGTTTGTTTGACACACAACAAATATCAGAAAGAGGCTAAAAAAGTATAATTAAATTATGGAATATTATTCCAATAACCCATGTGTCTTCTCAAAGAATCTGAACGTTTAAGAAAATAGATTCATGAATTAATGTTTTTCCGTCCCAAAACGTCAAAAGAACATAGACTGGGGTACACCGCCTGGAGACATTTTTCATGAAATCAAAAAAATATGTGAAATAAACTCTATTGTGTTTGGACAATGTTAGAAAGCATATATGTTATAGAAACGAGCATATATAATTCCGAAAACTTATGCATTACAGTTATTTGGATATCAATCAATAATATAATTCATAGTTGTCAAATCCAATTAATGTGGAGAGTCTAAAACACCCAGGAGTCATCCTAAGTATCTTTTTTGGTCTGGGAACCATTCCTAGTAAATAAAAATCACATTCCCAAATAAATAAAAATCTCAAATTCGAAAGTTTCTTGAGACTGTCTGTTCTCAAGACCCGGGTATATGACATTTTTATCATTGGATCTTATGGATTCAATTTGGTCAATTCAGAGTTTTACTAACACTTAATTCATCACAAATTAGTCAAAAGTCTCGCATATACATATTAGATAAACATATGACATTGATTCCAAAAAATGAATGTATTTCGATTTAGAAGACCCGGGTACACGACGTTGACTCATGTGAAATAAACGTTTGTTTGACACAAAAAACATAAAAGAAAGAGGGTGAAAAAGTATAATTAAATCAAGGAGTATTATTCCAATAAGCCATGTGTCGTCTCAAAGAGTCTGAAGGTTTAGGGAAAAAGATTCACGAATAAACGTTTTTCTGTCCCAAAATGTCAATATAGCATGGACAGGGGTACACCGCTCGGAGACATTTTTCATGAAGTCAAAAAAACTCTATTGTTTTTGGATACCGATAGAAAGCATATATGTTATGTAAACGAGCATATATAATTCGAAAAACATAAGCATTATTGGCGGGCCGCGGATGCGTCGTTGTGCACCGCCGCCCGTCCAAAGATAAAATTTCTCCTACTCTCTTTTACACTAAACTAGTATAAGGGAAGTAAGGGTCGTATCCACAGGGAAACAGGGACGAGTTTAGTACTTAGTGTGATTCGAAACCTAGATTAAGCTAAGGGCCGAGAAACCTAATAATAATAACAAAGGGGGGTTTCAAGTAGATTATAACTAAACTACAACTAACTAGCATATAAACAAAATGAGAAATCAATTATAGGAAGATCTTGAATCCGGTTAACATGCACTTCAATTCATTATCGATCATTGAACATCCACTCTATTCATTTCCATTATTATCTATTGTCGAGAATTAATCTCGTGCTCTCCTTATTCTTAGTTGAATAGCACGATCAGCGTGACTATAAAACCCTAACTAAAGGATAACCTAGTCCGATCTGCGTCTAAGTTCAATCCGATAGCAGCAATAAACACAGAGAACCAACAGACCTGCTAACGTCATACAAGCGATAAACATTTAACAGTTAATTCAATTTCCCCAAGAAATAACCAAGACGATCTGCATCTAAGTTACTCCCTAGTTTGCTACCAATTGATAAAAGAATAAAACAATCCGATTCTATTCTTAAATCTAGCATTAGATTAATTACACAATCAAACTAGTAATATTCCTAACATAATCATACAAAAACCATAGAAAGCAAGCATAGAAATTAAACCATAATCAAAGAAAATACATAGAGAGGAAAGATCTCACAATAATGCTTGAAGCTCCATATAAATCTCGTTCAAGAACGGTTCAAGCTACAATCGGCATAGCATAAGCCAATCCCATAATTGAAATCTACAAAGACTAAATTAGAAAATAAAAACTAAAAAGAGAAGACAACAAGAGAGGAGTGGAGTTTTGGAAACTCCATCCCCTTGTGGCTGCTGCCCCCCTAGGTCTAAAAACAAAGTTTAGTATTTATACTAAGGCTCAAAAGTCAGCCGACATTTAGACCGACCTAGGGGTCGCGAGGTGCGATACAGGTCGCACTGTGCGATGAGCTACTGCCTTCGCAACGAGCTGAAGAGCTGGGCCAAAACCACGCAGGTCGCACCGTGCGAGATTCCTCGCTAGGTGCGAGATACAGGTCGCGAGGTGCGACCATGATCGCGAGGTGCGAGCTGCTGGGCGTGCGATGGGCGCCGGGCGGCAGGGCGGGCGGGCGTGCGATGGGCGATGCTTCGAGCGCTGGGCAGGCTGGGCGAGCGTTGGACTATGATGCTGTTGGGCGCTGGCACACGATGGGCGAGAGAAGATGGAGCGCTGGGCTGCGATGGCTCACGATGATGGAGCGCTGGCTGGGCAGCTTGCGGTGCTCACGAGAGCTTGGCTTGGCGAGCTCGTCGTGATGCTTAGGCTTGCGGTGATCACGAGTGCTTGGCTCGGATCAAATGCACTTCACCTTGGAAGCTCGGAATGCATGACATTAACACAACTTATATCGCAAAACTCCGAACTTCCGCTAAGGATGATTTATATGCAAACCTTAACAATTACGAACAAATCCCTTAGCAATGTGCACCTAAAATACCACAAGAACATCGTATTACTTGAGCGCATCAAATACCCCCACACTTGAACTTTACTCGACCTCGAGTAAACTCAAAATGAGGATCACCAAATGAATCATCGCCCAAGCTATCGAAACCAACCTACACTCCCCATCAACTACATCATCATCATCACATCTTAACAACATCCGCTCAAAAACCTAAACGTAAGGGACGATGATTCCCCCACACTTAGATTCGAGCTCACCTGAAAAATAAAAAGACGCGACAACAATAATCACCAAACGACAACCAAAATGTGAGCTCAAATCCTGAAGGATCTCAAAGGAATTGAACTCACTCCAACGCCACAATCAAAATGACAACTCGCCTAAAACCTCAAAAGATAAACTAAAACTACTACTACTACAACTAATTTAGAATAGCAAGCCATGGAACAAAGACAAAAAGGGATAAATTCCATGCTTACTCCCAAAAACAAACAATCAACCCAAAAGAATGTGAAAGCCAACTTTAAATAGATCTTCACAAAACAAAGGATGAATTCACTAACCCAACCCGAAAACGCTTTCAACCTTATGACACCATCTCCGGCAAATGAGTTTTCAAAGTGTATAATTCTCTCTTAATCTCTCATTTTGCCTAGGAGCCCTTTCGGGTTTTCATCCTAGCTTCTCACATTTTTTTTCATCTCACCATCTTACCCGCTCAATATAAGCCACTTTTTTGCATAAGTTGCCCTTTCGGGTTTTCAACCTATCCGGGCCCCCATTTTTGCCTGAGTCGCCCACCCTTGTGGGTTTTCAACTCAGCGGGTTTCATTTCATCACTTTTTTTTTTTTTTTTTTTTTTTTTTTTCATTTTTTCATTTCCATTTTTTTTTTCAAATTGAAAGTAATATACACAACATAGATACATGAGAATGAGAATACCCTCCCCCCTACTTTAACTACACATTGTCCTCAATGTGTCGACAATTAGAAGAAAAGTAAACTGAAAATGGGGGGAGAAAATCGAAAATCGGGTAAATCGAAGATCGAATGCTCAAAACTCATGACCAAACAATCCGTCAAACTCAAATTTCTTAACAACACCAACTCAAATCTCGTAAATCAACTCACAAACCTCTCCCTCGAATCACTCAAACAAATGACAAGCTCAAAAGTTTTGAATTTGTGAGATTTGCACCTATCTTAAGAGATCGAAAAGATACATTAACAATCTCAATCCTCTAGTGTACCAACTCCTAGCTATTGAAGTCCTCCCAACGGATTTTCTTTTGTGGATTTTGGTTCCAAGTGGATGAAGATTGGTTGTGGATCTTTTTAGTGGGTGGGTGGTGGGTGAAAGAAAATTTGTTGTGGTGGTGGAAATTTGATGAAAAATAAAGAGAAAGAAAGAAAATAAAGGGGTCTCGAGTTGCCTCCCGAGAAGCGCTGTTGTTTAAAGTCGTGAGCTCGACTTAATACCTTAAGCTTAATCATTGGGTTTGTGCTCCTTGTGTGACAATGGTAGTTCCATGTCAATCTCCACTTCAAGTACCTGCAAAACTGATTGAGAAGAACACTTGCAATGCATCGTTAGTACCTAGCTTACTACATCATGGTTGAGCATATAACATCAGATTATATCCAAAACCTAGCATTAAGTCAACAACAAACATCAACTAGTAGTTGATGTGTTCATTATTCATCGATTATTTACTCTAATCCCCTTAGTTTTGATAGTCGATTTGGGCTCTTTCGAGCCCTTTTCTTGTGGATTTGATGTGTTTGGAGTTCTTGTCGTGTTTTGCAGGTTTTGATGCGAATTTGGTACTCTGTACCTTTATCAGAGTCGCAACACGGAAGTCCAGCAGTCACACAAGGTCCAAGGCGTATCCGGAAGACCGCATGAGCATTTTGGTTGGAATCCACGAAGAAAAAGACAAGCAAATACCTTCGCCCGGCCAACCGAGGCGGAGTGGCCCGACCGGGCGAAGTTTCATACTTAGCCACCAAGCGGCGTTCGAAGAAGAAACCGTTTACGCGCCCGACCAGGGCGGATTCGCCCGGTCGACCGGGCGAACTTCAACACTTGGGATTTTTCATCCTTCATTTCGCCCGGTCAACCGGGCGATCAGACGAAGAAAAACACTTACGCGCCCGACCGGGCGGATTTCGCCCGGTCGACCGGGCGGATTTCGCCCGGTCGACCGGGCGGAATTTTTCCTACGTCGTAAATCTGCGTTCACCGTCGCCCGACCGGGCGGATTTCGCCCGGTCGACCGGGCGGACTCTCAGGACGCGATTTTTCGGTTTTTTTTAGCCGGTTTTGTATTTAGTATAAATAGGTTTTTAGTATTTTCGTGGAGGGGATCTAATTTTTCTACATTTTTTAGGGCAAAACACTTAGTTTATTCTCTCGACTTTCGTTGAACTTTTACATTGGAAGATTATATAGATTGTCGATTTCCTTTTTCATTGTTCTTCAATCATTCGGTATTCTTCTTTACTTTCTTTAATTTAATGAATTCTTTTACTTTGATCCTGTTTATTGAGTTCTTCGTTATAATGAGTGAGTAGTCTATTTCTAGGGTTTAGAGAGGGAAGCCATGTTTATACCTTTTTGATTGTGGTTTGATGTTCTTCAATAATTGGATTGAATTAAAATAATTCCTATTGATTTGTTATACTTGTTTAATTCATGTAATTGCGCAATATCATGAGTTATGTTTAGCTAATAAGAATTAGAATCGAAAGATCATATTCATTAGAGGCTTATTACAATAGGTAGATTTGATTATGTTGAGCGACCGTACTGGCATATGTTAATCTAGGAGTTGTTAATGCCTGACCAAGGATTAGCGAAATACTTCGTTTATTCGAACCTCAATCCAAGTGTTGTTGAACTATATTATATTGATTAAACTGGTATAAGCATGGTGGACCGATCGATTGCCCTAGGTTTTTAATTATTTGATAAATTCTCAGTTTTCTGCATTCTAGTTTACTCTAGCTTAGTTATTAATTCCTCAATTATTTTTCCTCTCTGGAAGTAGTTAGATAATTGAACATAAATCTGTAGAACTCCTCTCCCTGTGGATCGACCCGTATTTGCCAGTTTCTGCCAAGCAGACACCGTGCACTTGCGGTATATTTAAAAACCCATCAAGTTTTTGGCGCCGTTGCCGGGGATCGAACCCGGGTCACCCGCGTGACAGGCGGGAATACTTACCACTATCCTATTACTTCCTCCTTTTGTGAAGTGTGTGGTATTCAAGGTCACTTTGGTCATGATTGTTCCTACAGTCAACCTGATCCTAATCAGATGGAGCATGCCAATGCTTTTCAGCAGAGACCACACAACCCCTATTCCAACACTTACAACCCAGGTTGGAGAGATCACCCCAATTTCTCCTATAAGAGCCACAATGTTCAAAATCCTCAACCTCCACCACAATCTTCCTACCCACCACCACATCAAAACCCACCACAACATGCTGCTAGACCACCATATTATCAAGGGGCTCCTCAGAACCCCCCTCCTGGTTTCAATAGGCCTTCACCCCAAGGCTATCAGCAGCAAGCTCCTCATAATAACAACTCTCAAGAACCTACTATGTCTGATCTAATGAAAATGATGGTTTCTATGCAGAAAAATCATGAGGAGAGCATCAAGGAGCTGAAGAACACCACCAAGCATTTGGAGACTCAACTTGCTCAGGTGGCAGGAAACAATGCACAAAGGCAACCAGGTCATCTCGCCGGGGCAACCGATTCCTAAAGAAACCGCTAATCTTTGTCACTCTTCGAAGCGGTACACAATATGATGCGCCACCTATGCCTACCGATGATTCAATACCTCCAGTTCGGAATGATGATGTGGATGACAATGAAGGTGAGGATAGCTCCGTAACCGAAGTTGAGCGCGGGAAAGTGGATGACGCAGAGAAACGCAAGGAGAAGGTTACCGATTCTCCTACTCCACCACTACCTTTCCCCCATAGGATGCAAAAATCAAAGGTCGATCAACAACTTGGTAAATTTATGTCTATGGTCAAAAATCTTGAGGTAACAGTTCCTTTCACCGATTTAATTTCTCAAGTACTGTGTATGCCAAGTTTCGAAAGATATGATAACCAAAAAGAAAGATTTTGGTGGAATAGATAGGGTTGCTTTAATCGAAGAATGCAAAGGTCTTGTTTTGCAAAATAAAATCCCACCCAAATTAAAAGATCCTGGTAGTTTTTCCATCCCCCTGTCATGTGGGTGCTCTGTTTATAGATAAGGCTTTGTGTGATCTAGGTGCTAGTGTATACGTTATGCCTTTATCTCGTCTGCAATAAACTGAACTTGGGTGCTTTAAAGTGCACACAGATTACTTTTTGAGATGGCCGATCGATCCGTGAAGTATCCTTTGGGTATTCTAGAGGATGTCCCTGTTAGAGTTGGAAAATTTTATATTCCTGTGGACTTTGTAGTACTTGATATGGAAGAAGATAGTCAAATTCCCATTATTTTGGGTAGACCTTTTCTATGTACTGCTGGTGCTGTTATTGATGTAAAATCTGGCTCTCTGACTTTGAGTGTTGGTGATGATACTATTACTTTTCAGTTAACCAATGCTATTAAGTCCCCTATGCTTGAGCACACATGTTGCAGGATTGACATACTCGATGAGATCTCTGGAGTTAGTTTTTCACAATTTCTGTCTGATGAATTATTGGAGACAAGTCTTGATCTCACTGATGATCTTGACATTGATACGGTAGCAGATTGTAAGGTAATGGAGACTATTTGCTCTACTTCCGAACCACAGGTAAAGAAGTTAGAACTTAAACCTTTACCTTCTCATCTCAAATATGCATTTCTTGATGATGATGAGGAATGTCCTGTGATTGTCAGTACTAAACTCACAGATAGCCAGCTTTCACAACTTCTTACGGTGCTTCGCATGCACAAGAAGGCTATTGGGTATAGTATTGATGATCTAAAGGGCATTAGTCCTGATTTCTGCATGCATAGAATTAATTTGGAAGAAAATCACCGCCCTTGCATACAACCTCAAAGACGTTTGAATCCTAATATGCAAGAGGTGGTGAAAAAGGAAATTATGAAACTACTTGACGCGGGCATCATCTACCCCATCTCGATTCTAAGTGGGTGAGCCCTGGTTCAAGTTGTTCCTAAAAAGGGGGGACTACTGTTGTTAAGAATGATAAGGATGAACTAATTCCTACTCAAATGCATTACGGGTTGGCGGATGTGTATTGACTATCGCAGATTAAACATTGCCACTCTGAAAGATCATTTCCCTCTCCCTTTTATTGATCAGATGTTAGAAAGATTAGCAAAACATAACTTTTTCTGTTATTTGGATGGATATTCAGGTTTCTTTCAGATTCCCATTCACCCAGCTGATCAGGAGAAGACGACGTTCACTTGCCCCTATGGCACTTTTGCATATCGCAGAATGCCATTTGGTTTGTGCAACGCCCCTGCCACATTTCAGAGATGTATGATGGCCATTTTTTCTGATTTCATTGAAAATATCATGGAGGTATTTATGGATGATTTTAGTGTTTATGGTTCTGACTTTGATGTGTGTTTGCGTAATCTCTCTCAAATTCTGAAACGTTGTTCTGAAGTTAATCTGGTTCTTAATTGGGAAAAGTGCCACTTTATGGTGAATGATGGAGTGGTACTTGGACATCTCATATCTGAGCGTGGCATCCAGGTGGACAGAGCAAAAATTGAGGTGATTGAGAAACTTCCTCCTCCTGTGAATGTCAAGGGAGTAAGGAGTTTTCTGGGTCACGCGGGTTTCTATCGCAGATTTATAAAAGACTTTTCAAAAATCGCGAAACCCCTTACTCAATTGTTGCTCAAGGATGCCACCTTTGATTTTACTGATGCGTGTGTGGAGTCTTTTGACAGGATTAAGGAAGCATTGATCACTGCCCCTATCATACAACCTCCAGACTGGAGTCTTCCTTTCGAGATCATGTGTGATGCTAGCGATTATGCGGTTGGTGCTGTGCTTGGTCAACGGAAAAACAAAGTCCTCCATGCCATCTACTATGCCAGCAAGACCTTAGATGAGGCCCAGATCAATTATGCTACTACAGAGAAAGAGTTGTTAGCCATTGTGTATGCTCTTGACAAGTTTCGGACCTACCTCATAGGTTCGAAAGTGATTGTTCATACTGACCATGCTGCGCTAAAGTATCTCTTGGCCAAGAAGGAGGCCAAACCACGACTTATACGATGGATATTGTTACTACAAGAGTTTGATCTGGAGATCCGTGACAAGAAGGGTGCTGAGAATGTAGTTGCAGATCATCTCTCCCGGTTGAGGTTTGAGTCAAGTGCTGACGGTCCCATAGATGATGCTTTTCCAGATGACCATCTTTTCACTGTGTCTACTCAATCTCCGTGGTATGCTGATTTTGCTAATTATTGTGTTAGTGGTTCTCATCCTCCTGATTTGACATACCAACAGCGCAAGAAGTTCTATCACGATGCCAAGCATTATTTTTGGGATGACCCCCTCTTATACAAGAAGTGTTCAGATGGCTTGTTCCGACGATGTATAGCTGATTGGGAGATAGTTGGCATTCTCCAACATTGTCATAGTATGCCTTGCAGTGGACATCTGGGCTCACAAGCCACCGCTTATAGAGTTTTTCCGAGTGGTTTTTATTGGCCTACCATTTTTAAAGATGCTCGTATTTTTGTCTCTCTTGTGATGAATGTCAACGAACGGGTAATATTTCAAAGAGGCGGGAGATGCCCCAGGATGGGTATTTTGGAGATTGAACCTTTTGATGTATGGGGTATTGATTGCATGGGACCTTTCCCTTCTTCTTGTGGGAACAGGTACATCTTGGTTCCTGTGGACTCTGTGACTAAGTGGGGTGAAGCTGTGGCTTCCATTACCAATGATTCTAAGGTAGTCATGAAGCTCTTCAAGAAGATCATTTTCCCTCGATTCGGAGTCCCGAGAGTCTTGATCAGTGATGGGGGATCTCACTTTCACCAGCGCACTTTTAAAGCTTTACTGAAGAGATATGGAGTCACTCACAAAGTTGGTTTAGCCTATCATCCTCAGACTAGTGGTCAAGTTGAAGTCTCCAATCGTCAGATCAAGCGCATTTTGGAGAAGGTAGTCAACGTGTCAAGGAAGGATTGGTCACAAAAATTAGATGATACTCGTGGGCTCGAGAACTGCTTTTAAGACACCTCTAGGAACCACCCCATATCGATTAGTCTATGGCAAAGCTTGTCATTTACCAGTTGAAATGGAGTATCTCTCAGCTTGGGCAGTTAAAGAAATTAATTTGGATTTGGAAGCTGCAGGGGAAGCAAGACTTCTTCAATCTGAATGAGTTAGATGAACTTCATTTGGAAGCATATGAAAACCACAAACTCTACAAGGAGCAAACCAAACGCTTTCATGACAAGATGATTGTAAAGCGGGAGTTTCATGTTGGTGACAAAGTCCTATTATACAACTCTAGACTGAGGCTTTTTCCTGGAAAGCTTAAGTCAAAATGGTCTGGACCTTTTGTCGTCACTGACGTGAAAACACATGGAGCAATTGAAGTGGCCAATGCAGCTGGAACGAAGTTCAAAGTGAATGGGCAAGCGCTCGAAACCGTACCATGAGGGCGCCTTCATCGGCCAAGTAGAGGTCATGTACCTAGACACTCCTTGATTTTGAGAAGAGGTACTAAGGTCGTGCGGGACCATCTAAACCAGCGCTTTGCGGGAGGCAACCCGTCTTTTCTTTTCTTCTTTGTTAGTTTCGATTTTTGTTTTTCTTTTGATTTTTTTAGTTAGTTTACTTTCCTAGTGTGGTGAGGGAGAGTGTGCTGATATTTGGACGAGGCTAGTGTGTGCAGGAGGCAAATTTACGGACTTGGGAAACTTTTGACGGAAAAACGCAATAAAATTGAAATCGCCCGGTCAACCGGGCGATCTCGCCCGACCGGGCGCGCAACCATTTTTTCAGCAGAGTGAGAAAAAACGAAAAAAAAAAAGACGTAGTTTTCGCCCGGTCGACCGGGCGAAGCCGCCCGACCGGGCGCGCAAGCGTGTTTTTGGGTTACATTGCCCGGTCAACCGGGCGAAACAAATATGAAAAATCTGGAAACCGCCCGACCGGGCAGATTTCGCCCGGTCGACCGGGCGGAATTTCCTTCGCTTGCGATTGCCCAGCTTCGAGCAAAACCAAAATCCGAAAAAAAAAAAGATTTCGCCCGGTCGACCGGGCGGATCGGCCCGACCGAGCGGATACCCCGACATCTTCTTTAGGGTCTCGATCTCACCCTCCTTTTCATTCTTTCTTTTTCCTTCTCTCACAACTTCATCTTCTCCAAACCCTTGTTTTCTCTCTCCTCACTACCTCCATCTCCATACCTTCTCCTACCTCTCTTCTCTCACCAATCTCATTCCTTCCTTCAAATTTTCTTCACTTTTCTTCATCTTTCTCAAACAAAAGACAAATTCAGAAAATCTCCATCTTTTCTCTCTCTCACTTCCATTCACCTTCCTATCAAATTCAAGCATGTCAAGGCCAAGCAAGAGGCGGCAAAATTCGCAAGGGGAATCAAGCACTCGCATCCCACCGGATTCCAACTTCCCCGAGGTAATCTTCAAATCTTTAGAACAAAAAGAAAAATTTCAGAAATTGAAACATAGAAATATTGTTCCCACTCGATTTGTTGATTCGCAATCTCTACATACATTGGGAATATTTAATGATACAAAGACTTTATTTGAGAAATTGGGTTTGGGTACTATGTTTGGCATGTTTTACTGGACCTATAGGCACCTAACCCTCGAATTTCTGAGTTCCCTAGAAGTAGGGAATAAAAATCAGGTGCTTCATTTTCGCCTCATGAATGAGGATAGGAAATTAACATTGAGCCAACTAGCTGCTATCTTTGGCCTACCCCTAACCGGGGAACATCGTCACCCCCCCGTAACTTCGCATAAACACACTTTGGACGGCCTTTACGGGTGAAGATGAGGTCAACACCCAACATATGTCTCCGCGATCATTTGCACCTTCCCGGTCTTCGCTACTTGCAGCGATTTTCGGGATGCACACTTTTTGGGAGAGGCGAGCCCCACTCCTGTCAAAAACGAGGAGATTTTTTCGATGGGGAGCTATTTGTTTCCCGAGCTTGACTATGCTTTGTGCCTGCCATATTTGTTTGTCTCCCAGCTCAAACGGACCGCCACTAGCTTGCCTGCCCAATTTGAGGATGGTAGTGTCGGGGGGCAACCTATTGTTGTAGGTGGACTTATAACTGCTATTCTTTGTTCACTTTGGTTTTGTGCCCGATGTTAACAATGCAGTAGTTGGCCCTCGAGAGATTGGCATCGATTACATGATCAATGCCAAGTGGATTACTGCCCAGTCGGCCAACAAGTTTAGGTGGTACATTGCCAAGAAGGAGTCCATCCTTCTTCCTGACCGCGCCCAGACCCGCCTTGAGCCTGGAGTAGGTTCCTACCTACTTCCCTTGCGGGGTCAGGAGCCCATTGCTCGCCGACCCTTGAGGACCTACCATAGGCAGTCGGTGGGGGAAGCCTCTTCCTCCGCTCATGAAGACCCTATGATGGCCGCCCTTACTCGCATCGAGCGGGGACAGCAGTCCCTCACCTCACGAGATGGGCCGTCTTGAGTTGGGTCGAGCCACCATTCGGACCCACCGACCTCCTTGGACACACGGTTGACCACCGTGGAGTCCGACATGCACCATGCCCTCTACCCCATCTACCATGACTATTACCACCGGGGGGCTTATCGCCCATGACCATACCCATCCGTCTTGGTATACGCCACACGTACCGACCCCACTAACCATATGGGGGAGGATGCCTTTGGCAATCTTGTTTTTGGTGCTGCAGGTACTTCGGGAGGCGGTTTTACTGCGATATGTCTGCCGATGAGACATGAGTCCTCTCTTCTTCCCTCTTCTTGCCGCAATGAGGTCATTGCCGAGTTTAGCTTGGGGGGAGATTTCTTTGTAAGTACACCCTCTCTCTTTATTGCTTTTTAGTGTAGTCGGTTTAGTTAGTCTGTTTGTCCTAGTTTAGTTTCATTTCAAAAAAAAAAAAAAAAAAAAAAAAAAAAAAAAAAAAAAAAAAAAAAAAATCATATATTCTTTGAAAAAATACCAAAAATACGAATTGACTGGATTGGTGTGATTGTTTCCCTGTGCCCCATGATGTTCTTTGAAAGTATATTTGGGCTCTTTATCCGGATAGTTGGGTATTTGTGATTGTGATCTTTGGAATGTGAACTCTAAAGGCCATGACCCTCAATGAGTTTTGATAATAAAGCGCTTATCTTGATTGCATACTTGATCTGGTTAGACTGTGAGGATTCATTTTTGCTATTGGATTCATTTCTATATCCATTCTGTTTTTCTTGTGTGTTAGTTCCTCATTAGCTGACTGATCTTGACTTTGACATCGTACGCATTGAGATCTGATGACTTGTGGCAATTGCTGTGATAGAGGCGTTCTTTTGTCTGCTTTTTGAACCTTAAAGTGATTTTCATGATATACTTTTATCCTCCTTAGCCCTGCTGAGCCTAATGACTGTTTCATGTTACTTAACCTCATTACATGCCCATACCTCTGTTTTGATACTAATCCCAAGCCTAGCTTGGGGGAGCATATGGTTGAGTTAGCATCTGAGATAGTTTTTATGAGTTACTTTGGATGGAAACGATTGTCTTAAGGTACAAAAATTGAGAAAAAGAAAAGAATGAGCAAAATAAAATACATGTGAATATGGGATTGAAAAAATGCAAAGAGAAAGAAAAAAAAAGAAAAATTGAAAAAGAAGAAACGAAAAGAAATCACGCTGTTTCTAGAATGAGTTCATCGCAGATTGGGTGATTTATAGAATTGGGAAACTATTATTGGCTATATCCAGGTGGATACTTCTAATAACTTGTGCTCCCCTATTCTTGGTTTTCTCCACCACATTTCCCATACATAATCCATACCCGTACCTAAGCCCCATTACAACCCCGAAAAAGTCCTCTTGAGCTTGCGCTTATATTGTCTATCGGATTGATGTGGTCAGTTTGGCAAAGTTAAAGAGTACGTTCGCTACTTGAGTCGACATGATTAGGTTGAGTGATATTATCACCTTTCTAAACACATGAGAGTGTGAGTGGGAAGGGTCATTATGGTTAGGATGGTGAGCGATCGGGCACATCTTTTGCCTGCCACAAAATATCGAGAGGAGTGACACCCCAGTGAGTACCTTTTCAAGATTTGTACGTCATACAAGGCAGCTGCATTGGATTGGTTATTTGGGTGATTGGTAACTAGAGTGATCTGAACAGTTGAACTTGAATTGTGCCTGTTTGAATGATTTGTGAGCCTTATAAAAAAAAAAATTTTTGATCTCTGTTTTCATATTTGAAGGGGTGAGGCAATCATATTCTTGTTCATGTCATGGTTTTGCTTAGGGACAAGCAAAAGGGTTAGCTTGGGGGATTTTGATGTGTTCATTATTCATCGATTATTTACTCTAATCCCCTTAGTTTTGATAGTCGATTTGGGCTCTTTCGAGCCCTTTTCTTGTGGATTTGATGTGTTTGGAGTTCTTGTCGTGTTTTGCAGGTTTTGATGCGAATTTGGTACTCTGTACCTTTATCAGAGTCGCAACACGGAAGTCCAGCAGTCACACAAGGTCCAAGGCGTATCCGGAAGACCGCATGAGCATTTTGGTTGGAATCCACGAAGAAAAAGACAAGCAAATACCTTCGCCCGGTCAACCGGGCGGAGTGGCCCGACCGGGCGAAGTTTCATACTTAGCCACCAGCAGCGTTCGAAGAAGAAACCGTTTACGCGCCCGACCGGGCGGATTCGCCCGGTCGACCGGGCGAACTTCAACACTTGGGATTTTTCATCCTTCATTTCGCCCGGTCAACCGGGCGATCAGACGAAGAAAAACACTTACGCGCCCGACCGGGCGGATTTCGCCCGGTCGACCGGGCGGAATTTTTCCTACGTCGTAAATCTGCGTTCACCGTCGCCCGACCGGGCGGACTCTCAGGACGCGATTTTTCGGTTTTTTTTAGCCGGTTTTGTATTTAGTATAAATAGGTTTTTAGTATTTTCGTGGAGGGGATCTAATTTTTCTACATTTTTTAGGGCAAAACACTTAGTTTATTCTCTCGACTTTCGTTGAACTTTTACATTGGAAGATTATATAGATTGTCGATTTCCTTTTTCATTGTTCTTCAATCATTCGGTATTCTTCTTTACTTTCTTTAATTTAATGAATTCTTTTACTTTGATCCTGTTTATTGAGTTCTTCGTTATAATGAGTGAGTAGTCTATTTCTAGGGTTTAGAGAGGGAAGCCATGTTTATACCTTTTTGATTGTGGTTTGATGTTCTTCAATAATTGGATTGAATTAAAATAATTCCTATTGATTTGTTATACTTGTTTAATTCATGTAATTGCGCAATATCATGAGTTATGTTTAGCTAATAAGAATTAGAATCGAAAGATCATATTCATTAGAGGCTTATTACAATAGGTAGATTTGATTATGTTGAGCGACCGTACTGGCATATGTTAATCTAGGAGTTGTTAATGCCTGACCAAGGATTAGCGAAATACTTCGTTTATTCGAACCTCAATCCAAGTGTTGTTGAACTATATTATATTGATTAAACTGGTATAAGCATGGTGGACCGATCGATTGCCCTAGGTTTTTAATTATTTGATAAATTCTCAGTTTTCTGCATTCTAGTTTACTCTAGCTTAGTTATTAATTCCTCAATTATTTTTCCTCTCTGGAAGTAGTTAGATAATTGAACATAAATCTGTAGAACTCCTCTCCCTGTGGATCGACCCGTATTTGCCAGTTTCTGCCAAGCAGACACCGTGCACTTGCGGTATATTTAAAAACCCATCAGTAGTACTCCTAGCTAATTCAAGTCATGACCATTAATATAAATGTTTAAAGCTAGACAATAACCAAGATATAAAGTATGAGTCAATCAACCATTCCCAAGAGAGTTTAAGCAACAAATTCCATGCTTCTTGTCCAACATACAAAAGTGAAATACACAGAGTTCAATGGAAGATGAAAATTGAAACTAAAGACAAAAAAGGAATTCTTTATATGAGTGGCCAACCAAAAACAAAGAGCACAAGCAATACTATCCAAAAATCACTCTAAATAAAAACAAGTAACACCGTTTCCCCGGCAACGGCGCCAAAATTTGGCGGGCCGCGGATGCGTCGTCGTGCACCGCCGCCCCGGCCAAAGATAAAATTTCTCCTACTCTCTTTTACACTAAACTAGTATAAGGGAAGTAAGGGTCGTATCCACAGGGAAACAGGGACGAGTTTAGTACTTAGCGTGATTCGAAACCTAGATTAAGCTAAGGGCCGAGAAACCTAATAATAATAACAAAGGGGGGTTTCAAGTAGATTATAACTAAACTACAACTAACTAGCATATAAACAAAATGAGAAATCAATTATAGGAAGATCTTGAATCCGGTTAACATGCACTTCAATTCATTATCGATCATTGAACATCCACTCTATTCATTTCCATTATTATCTATTGTCGAGAATTAATCTCGTGCTCTCCTTATTCTTAGTTGAATAGCACGATCAGCGTGACTATAAAACCCTAACTAAAGGATAACCTAGTCCGATCTGCGTCTAAGTTCAATCCGATAGCAGCAATAAACACAGAGAACCAACAGACCTGCTAACGTCATACAAGCGATAAACATTTAACAGTTAATTCAATTTCCCCAAGAAATAACCAAGACGATCTGCATCTAAGTTACTCCCTAGTTTGCTACCAATTGATAAAAGAATAAAACAATCCGATTCTATTCTTAAATCTAGCATTAGATTAATTACACAATCAAACTAGTAATATTCCTAACATAATCATGCAAAAACCATAGAAAGCAAGCATAGAAATTAAACCATAATCAAAGAAAATACATAGAGAGGAAAGATCTCACAATAATGCTTGAAGCTCCATATAAATCTCGTTCAAGAACGGTTCAAGCTACAATCGGCATAGCATAAGCCAATCCCATAATTGAAATCTACAAAGACTAAATTAGAAAATAAAAACTAAAAAGAGAAGACAACAAGAGAGGAGTGGAGTTTTGGAAACTCCATCCCCTTGTGGCTGGCGGCCCCCTAGGTCTAAAAACAAAGTTTAGTATTTATACTAAGGCTCAAAAGTCAGCCGACATTTAGACCGACCTAGGGGTCGCGAGGTGCGATACAGGTCGCACCGTGCGATGAGCTACTGCCTTCGCAACGAGCTGAAGAGCTGGGCCAAAACCACGCAGGTCGCACCGTGCGAGATTCCTCGCGAGGTGCGAGATACAGGTCGCGAGGTGCGACCATGCTCGCGAGGTGCGAGCCGCCGGGCGTGCGATGGGCGCCGGGCGAGCCGGGCTGCCGGGCGTGCGATGGGCGATGCTTCGAGCCGGGCAGGCTGGGCGAGCGTTGGACTATGATGCTGCTGGGCGCTGGCACACGATGGGCGAGAGAAGATGGAGCGCTGGGCTGCGATGGCTCACGATGATGGAGCGCTGGCTGGGCAGCTTGCGGTGCTCACGAGAGCTTGGCTTGGCGAGCTCGTCGTGATGCTTAGGCTTGCGGTGATCACGAGTGCTTGGCTCGGATCAAATGCACTTCACCTTGGAAGCTCGGAATGCATGACATTAACACAACTTATATCGCAAAACTCCGAACTTCCGCTAAGGATGATTTATATGCAAACCTTAACAATTACGAACAAATCCCTTAGCAATGTGCACCTAAAATACCACAAGAACATCGTATAACTTGAGCGCATCAATTATGGTTATTTGGAATTGAATCGAGAATGTAATTCATTGTTGTAAAATTCTATCAACGTGGATAGTCTCAAGAACCCGTGAGTCATCTTAAGTAAATTTTTTGGTCTCGGAAACATTTCGTGTAAATAAAAATCACATTCCCAAGCAAATAATGATCACAAATTCGAAAAGTTCCTGAGACAGTCTATTCTCAAGATCCGGGTACACGTTTGTGTGACATTTTCATCATAGGATCATTATGAGTCAATTTGGTCAATTCAGAGTTTTACAAACACCTTTACTCACCACAAATTAGTCAAAAGTCTCGCATATATATATTTGATAAACATATGACATTGATTCTAAAGAGTGAAGGTATTCCCATTTTGAAGACCCGGGTACATCGCGCCAACTCATGCGAAATAAACGTTTGTTTGACACAAAAAACATATAAGAAAGAGGGTGAACAAGTATAATTAAATCAAGGAGTATTATTCCAATAAGCCATGTGTCGTCTCAAAGAGTCTGAAGGTTTAGGGAAATAGATTCATGAATAAACGTTTTTCTGTCCCAAAATGTCAATAGAGCATGGACCGGGGTACACCGCTCGGAGACATTTTTCATGAAGTCAAAAAAACTCTATTGTGTTTGGATACCGTTAGAAAGCATATATTTTATGTAAATGAGCATATATAAGTCGGAAAACATAAGCATTATAGTTTTATGGATGTGAATCGAGAATGTAATTCATAGTTGTAAAATTCAATCAATGTGGATAGTCTCAAGAACCCATGAGTCATCTTAAGCAAATTTTTTGGTCTGGGAAACATTTCGAGTAAATAAAAATCAAATTCCCAAGTAAATAATGATCACAAATTCGAAAAGTTCATGAGACAATCTATTTTCAAGACCCGGGTACACGTTTGTGTGACATTTTCATCATAGGATCATTATGAGCCAATTTGGTCAAATCAGAGTATTACGAACACCATTATTCACCACAAATTAGTCCAAAGTCTCGCATATACATATTTGATAAACATACGACATTGATTCCAAAAAGTGAAGGTATTCCCATTTTGAAGACCCGGGTACATCGCGCCAACTCATGCGAAATAAATGTTTGTTTGACACACAACACATATATGAAAGAGGCGAATAAAGCATAATTAAATTATGGAATATTATTCTAATAACTCATGTGTCTTCTCAAAGTGTCTGAAGGTTTAGGGCAATAGATTAGTGAATTAACGTTTTTCCGTCCCAAAATGTCAAAAGAACATAGACCGGGGTACACCGCTCGGAGACATTTTTCATGAAATAAAAAAGCTTGTGAAATAAACTCTATTGTGTTTGGATAATGGTAAAAAGCCTATATGTTATGGAAACGAGCATATATAAGTCCGAACACTTATGCATTATAGTTATTTGGATGTCAATCGAGAATATAATTCATAGTTGTCAAATCCAATCAATGTGGATAGTCTCAAACACCCGCGAGTCATCCTAAGTATCGTTTTTGGTATGCGAAACATTCCTAGTAAATAAAAATCACATTCCCAAATAAATAAAAATCACAAATTCGAAAGTTTCATGAGACTGTCTGTTCTCAAGAACCGGGTATATGACATTTTCATCATTGGATCTTAAGGATTCAATTTGGTCAATTTAGAGTTTTACCAACACCTTTATTCACCACAAAATTAGTCAAAAGTCTCGCATATACATATTAGATAAACATATGACATTGATTCCAAAAAGGGAATGTATTCCCATTTTGAAGACACGGGTACACGACGCTGACTCATGTGAAATAAACGTTTGTTTGACACAAAAAAAATATAAGAAAGAGGGTGAAACTGTACAATTAAATCAAGGAGTATTATTCCAATAAGCCATGTGTCATCTCAAAGAGTATGAAGGTTTAGGGAAATAGATTCATGAATAAACGTTTTTCTGTCCCAAAATGTTAATAGAGCATGGACAGGGGTACATCGCTCGGAGAAATTTTTCATGAAGTCAAAAAAACTTGTGAAATAAACTTTATTGTGTTTGGATACTTTTAGAAAGCATATATGTTATGTAAATGAGCATATATAAGTCGGAAAACATAAGCGTTATAGTTATTTGGATGTCATTCGAGAATGTAATTCATAGTTGTAAAATTCAATCAATGTGGATAGTCTCAGGAACCCGTGAGTCATCCTAAGTAAATTTTTTGGTCTGGGAAACATTTCGAGTAAATAAAAATCAAATTCCCAAGTAAATAATGATCACAAATTCGAAAAGTTCATGAGACAGTCTATTCTCAAGACCCGGGTACACGTCTGTGTGACATTTTCATCATAGGATCATTATGAGTCAATTTGGTCAATTCAGAATGTTATGAACACCTTTATTCACCACAAATAAGTCAAAAGTCTCGCATATACATATTTGATAAACATATGACATTGATTCCAAAAAGTGAAGGTATTCCCATTTTGAAGACCCGGGTACATCACGCCGACTCATGTGAAATAAATGTTTGTTTGACACGCAAGACAAATAAGAAAGAGGCTAAAAAAGTATTATTAAATTATGAAATATTATTCTAATAACCCATGTGTCTTCTCAAAGAGTCTGAAGGTTTAGGGAAATAGATTAATGAATTAACGTTTTTCCGTCCCAAAATGCCAAAAGAAGATAGACCAGGGTACACCGCTCGGAGACATTTTTCATGAAATCAAAAAAACTTGTGAAATAAACTCTATGGTGTTTTGATAATGTTAGAAAACATATATGTTACGAAAATGAGCATATATAAGTTCGAAAACTTATGCATTACAGTTATTTGGATGTCAATCGAGAATATAATTTATAGTTGTCAAATCCAATCAATGTGGATAGTCTCAAACACCCGTGAGTCATCCTAAGTATCTTTTTTAGTATGCGAAACATTCCTATTAAATAAAAATCACATTCCCAAATAAATAAAAATCTCAAATTTGAAAGTTTCATGAGACTGTATATTCTCAAGACCCGGGTATATGACATTTTCATCATTGGATCTTAAGGATTCAATTTGGTCAATTCAGAGTTTTACCAACACCTTTATTCACCACAAATTAGTCAAAAGTCTTGCATATAAATATTTGATAAACAAATGACATTGATTCCAAAAAGGGAATGTATTCCCATTTTGAAGACGCAGGTACACGACGCGGACTCATGTGAAATAAACGTTTGTTTGACACAGAAGAAATATAAGGAAGAGGGTGAAAAAGTATAATTAAATCAAGGAGTATTATTCTAATAAGCCATGTGTCGTCTCAAAGAGTATGAAGGTTTAGTGAAATAAATTCATGAATAAACGTTTTTCCGTCCCAAAATGTCAATAGAGCATGGACCGGGTTACACCGCTCGGAGAAATTTTTTATTAAGTCAAAAAAACTTGTGAAATAAACTCTATTGTGTTTGGATACTGATTGAAAGCATATATGTTATGTAAACGAGCATATAAAAGTCGGAAAACATAAGCCCTATAGTTATTTGGAAGTCAATCGAGAATGTAATTCATAGTTATAAAATTCAATCAATGTGGATAGTCTCAAGAACCCGTGAGTCATCCTAAGTAAATTTTTTGGTCTGGGAAACATTTCGAGTAAATAAAAATCACATTCCCAAGTAAATAGTGATGACAAATTCAAAAAGTTTACCAGATAGTCTATTATCAAGACCCGGGTACACGTCTGTGTGACATTTTCATTATAGGATCATTATAAGTCAATTTGGTCAATTCAGAGTTTTACGAACACCTCTATTCACCACAAATAAGTCAAAAGTCTCGCATATACATATTTGATAAACATATGACATTGATTCCAAAAGTGAAGGTATTCCCATTTGAAGACCCGGGTACATCGCGCCGACTCATATGAAATAAATGTTTGTTTGACACACAAGACATATAAGAAAGAGGCTAAAAAGTATTATTAAATTATGGAATATTATTCCAATAACCCATGTGTCTTCTAAAAGAGTCTGAAGGTTTAGGGAAATAGATTAAATAATTAACGTTTTTCCGTCCCAAAATGTCAAAAGAACATTGACCAGGGTACACCGCTCGGAGACATTTTTCATGAAATCATAAAAACTTGTGAAATAAACTCTGTTGTGTTTGGATAATGTTAGAAAGCATATATGTTATGGAAACGAGCATATATAAGTCTGAAAACTTATGCATTATAGTTATCTAGATGTCAATCGAAAATATAATTCATAGTTGTCAAATCTAGTCAATGTGGATAGTCTCAAACACCAGTGATTCATCCTAAGTACATCTTTTTTGGTATGGGAAACATTCCTAGTAAATAAAAATCAAATTCCCAAATAAATAAAAATTTCAAATTCGAAAATTTCATGAGACTGTCTATTCTCAAGACCCGGGTATATGACATTTTAATCATTGGAGCATAAGGATTCAATTTGGTCAATTCAGTGTTTTACCAATACCTTTATTCACCACAAATTAGTCAAAGGTCTTGCATATAAATATTAGATAAACATATGACATTGATTCCAAAAAGGGAATGTATTCCCATTTTGAAGGCCCAGGTACACGACTCTGACTCATGTGAAATAAAGGTTTGTTTGACACAGAAGAAATATAAGAAAGAGGGTGAAAAAGTATAATTAAATCAAGGAGTATTATTCCAATAAGCCATGTGTCGTCTAAAAGAGTCTGAAGGTTTAGGGAAATAGATTCATGAATAAATGTTTTTCTGTCCCAAAATGTCAATAGAGCATGGACCGGGGTACACTGCTCGGAAATTTTTTTCATGAAGTCAAAAAAACTTGTGAAATAAAATCTATTGTGTTCGGATACTGTTAGAAAGCATATATGTTATGTAAACGAGCATATATAAGTCGGAAAACATAAGCCTTATAGTTATTTGGATGTCAATCGAGAATGTAATTCATAGTTGTGAAATGCAATCAATGTGGATAGTCTCAAGAACCCGTGAGTCATCCTAAGTAAATTTTTTGGTATGGGAAACATTTCGAGTAAATAAAAATAACATTCCCAAGTAAATAATGATCACAAATTCAAAAAGCTCATCAGATAGTCTATTATCAAGACCCGGGTACACGTCTGTGTGATATTTTCATCATAGGATCATTATGAGTCAAATTGGTCAATTCAGAGTTTTACGAACACCTCTATTCACCACAAATAAGTCAAAAGTCTCGCAAATACATATTTGATAAACATATGACATTGATTCCAAAAGTGAAGGTATTCCCATTTGAACACCCGGGTACATCGCGCCGACTCTTATGAATTAAATGTTTGTTTGACACAAAAGACATATAAGAAAGAGGCTAAAAAGTATTATTAAATTATGGAATATTATTCCAATAACCCATATGTCTTCTCAGAGAGTCTGAAGGTTTAGGGAAATAGATTGAATAATTAACGTTTTTCCGTCCCAAAATGTCAAAAGAACATAGACCAGGGTACACCGCTCGGAGACATTTTTCATGAAATCATATAAACTTGTGAAAGAAACTCTGTTGTGTTTGGATAATGTTAGAAAGCATATATGTTATGGAAACGAGCATATATAAGTCTGAAAACTTATGCATTATAGTTATCTAGATGTCAATCGAGAATATAATTCATAGTTGTCAAATCCAGTCAATGTTGATAGTCTCAAACACCCGTGATTCATCCTTAGCATCTTTTTTGGTACGGGAAACATTCCTAGTAAATAAAAATCAAATTCCCAAATAAATAAAAATTTCAAATTCGAAAATTTCATGAGTCTGTCTGTTCTCAAGACCCGGGTATATGACATTTTCATCATTGGAGCTTAAGGATTCAATTTGGTCAATTTAGTGTTTTACCAACACCTTTATTCACCACAAATTAGTCAAAAGTTTTGCATATAAATACTAGATAAACAGATGACATTGATTCCAAAAAGGGAATGTATTCCCATTTTGAAGGCCCGGGTACACGACGCTGACTCATGTGAAATAAACGTTTGTTTGACACAGAAGAAATATAAGAAAGAGGGTGAAAAAGTATAAATAAATCAAGGAGTATTATTCTAATAAGCCATGTGTCGTCTAAAAGAGTCTGAAGGTTTAGGGAAATAGATTCATGAATAAATGTTTTTCTATCCCAAAATGTCAATAGAGCATGGACCGGGGTACACCGCTCGGAATTTTTTTTCCTGAAGTCAAAAAAACTTGTGAAATAAACTCTATTGTGTTTGGATACTGTTAGAAAGCATATATGTTATGTAAACGAGCATATATAAGTCGGAAAACATAAGCCTTATAGTTATTTGGATGTCAATCGAGAATGTAATTCATAGTTGTGAAATGCAATCAATGTGGATAGTCTCAAGAACCCGTGAGTCATCCTAAGTAAATTTTTTGACCTGGGAAACATTTCAAGTAAAAAAAAAATTACAGTCCCAAGTAAATAATGATCACAAATTCGAAAAGTTCATCAGATAGACTATTATCAAGACTCGGGTACACGTCCGTGTGACATTTTCATCATAGGATCATTATGAGTCAATTTGGTCAATTCAGAGTTTTACGAACACCTCTATTCACCACAAATAAGTCAAAAGTCTCGCATATACATATTTGATAAACATATGACATTGATTCCAAAGGTGAAGGTATTCCCATTTGAAGACCCGGGTACATCGCGCCGACTCATATGAAATAAATGTTTGTTTGACACACAAGACATATAAGAAAGAGGCTAAAAAGTATTATTAAATTATGGAATATTATTCCAATAACCCATGTGTCTTCTCAAAGAGTCTATAGGTTTAGGGAAATAGATTGAATAATTAACATTTTTCCGTCCGAAGATGTCAAAAGAACATAGACCAGGGTACACCGCTCGGAGACATTTTTCATGAAATCATAAAAACTTGTGAAATAAACTCGTTGTGTTTGGATAATGTTAGAAAGCATATATGTTATGGAAACGAGCATATATAAGTCTCGAAAACTTATGCATTATAGTTATCTAGATGTCACTCGAGAATATAATTCATAGTTGTCAAATCCGGTCAATGTGGATAGTCTCAAACACCCGTGATTCATCCTAAGTATCTTTTTTGGTATGGGAAACATTCCTAATAAATAAAAATCACATTCCCAAATAAATAAAAATCTCAAATTCGGAAGTTCCATGAGACTGTCTGTTCTCAAGACCCGGGTATATGACATTTTCATCATTGGATCTTAAGGATTCAATTTGGTCAATTCAGAGTTTTACCAACACCTTTATACACCACAAATTAGTCAAAAGACCAGTATATGTTATGGAAACGAGCAGATATAAGTCCGAAAAATTATGCATTATAGTTATCTAGATGTCAATCGAGAATATAATTCATAGTTGTCAAATACAATCAATGTGGATAGTCTCAAACACCCGTGATTCATCCTAAGTATCTTTTTTGGTATGGGAAACATTCTTAGTAAATAAAAATCATATTCCCAAATAAATAAAAATCTCAAATTCGAAAGTTTCATGAGACGATCTGTTCTCAAGACCGGGTATATGACACTTTCATCATTGGATCTTAAGGATTCAATTTGGTCAATTCAAAGTTTTACCAACACCTTTATTCACCACAAATCAGTAAAAAGTCTCGCACATACAAATTAGATAAACAGATGACATTGATTCCAAAAAGCGAATGTATTCCCATTTTGATGACCCGGGTGCATGACGCTGACTCATGTGAAATAAACATTTGTTTGACATAGAAAAAATATAAGAAAGAGGGTGAAAAAGTATAATTAAATCAAGTAGTATTATTCCAATATGCCATGTGTCGTCTCAAAGAGTCTGAAGGTTTAGAGAAATAGATTCATGAATAAACGTTTTTCTGTCCCAAATGTCAATAGAGCATGGACTGGGGTATACCGCTCGGAGAAATTTTTCATGAAGTCAAAAAAACTTGTGAAATAAACTCTATTGTGTTTGGATACCTTTAGAAAGCATATATGTTATGTAAACGAGGATATATAAGTCGGAAAACATAAGCATTATAGTTATTTGGATGTCAATCGAGAATGTAATTCATAGTTGTAAAATTCAATCAATGTGGATAGTATCAAGATCCCGTGAGTCATCCTAAGTAAATTTTTTGGTATGGGAAACATTTCGAGTAAATAAAAATCACATTCCCAAGTAAATAATGATCACAAATTCGAAAAGTTCATGAGACAGTCTATTCTCAAGATCAGGGTACACGTTTGTGTGACATTTTCATCATAGGATCATCATGGGTTAATTTGGTCAATTCAGAGTTTTACGAACACCTTTATTCACCATAAATAAGTCAAAAGTCTCGCATATACATATTTAATAAACATATGACATTGATTCCAAAAAGTGAAGGTATTCCCATTTTGAAGACCCGGATACATCACGCCGACTCATGTGAAATAAATGTTTGTTTGACACACAACACATATAAGAAAGAGGCTAAAAAAGTATAATTAAATTATGGAATATTATTCCAATAACCCATGTGTCTTTTCAAAGAGTCTGAATGTTTAGGGGAGTAGATTAATGAATTCACGTTTTTCCGTCCCAAAATGTCAAAAGAACATATACCGAGGTACACCACTCGGAGACATTTTTCATGAAATAAAAAAAACTTGTGAAATAAACTCTATTGTGTTTGGATAATGTTAGAAAGCATATATGTTATGGAAACGAGCATATATAAATCCGAAAACTTATGCATTATGCTTATTTGGATGTCAATAGAGAATATAATTCATAGTTCTCAAATCCAATCAATGTGGATAGTCTCAAACACCCGTGAGTCATCCTAAGTATCTTTTTGGCATGGGAAACATTCCTAGTAAATAAAAATCACATTCCCAAATAAAAAAAAATCTCAAATTCGAAAGTTTCATGAGACTATCTGTTCTCAAGACCTGGGTATATGACATTTTCATCATTGGATCTTAAGGATTCAATTTGGTCAATTCAGAGTTTTACCAACACCTTTATTCACCACAAATTAGTCAAAAGTCTCGCATATACATATTAGATAAACAGATGACATTGATTCCAAAAAGTGAATGTATTCCCATTTCGAAGACCCGGGTACATGACGCTGACTCATGTAACATAAACATTTGTTTGACACAGAAAAAATATATGAAAAAGGGGGAAAAAGTATAATTAAATCAAGGAGTATTATTCCAATAAGCCATGTGTCGTCTCAAAGAGTCCGAAGGTTTAGGGAAATAGATTCATGAATAAACGATTTTCTGTCCCAAATGTCAATAGAGCAAGGACCGGGGTACACCGCTCAGAGAAATTTTTCATAAAGTGAAAAAAACTTGTGAAATAAACTCTATTGTGTTTGGATACCGTTAGAAAGCATATATGTTATGTAAACGAGAATATATAAGTCGGAAAACATAAGCATTATAGTTATTTGGATGTCAATCGAGAATGTAATTCATAGTTGTAAAATTCAATCAATGTGGATAGTATCAAGAACCCGTGAGTCATCCTAAGTAAATTTTTTGGTATGGGAAACATTTTGAGTAAATAAAAATCACATTCCCAAGTAAATAATGATCACAAATTCGAAAAGTTCATGAGACGATCTATTCTCAAGATCCGGATACACGTTTGTGTGACGTTTTCATCATAGGATCATTATGGGTCAATTTGGTAAATTCAGAGTTTTACGAACACCTTTATTCACCACAAATAAGTCAAAAGTCTCGCATATACATATTTGATAAACATATGACATTGATTCCAAAAAGTGAAGGTATTCCCATTTTGAAGACCCGGGTACATCACGCCGACTCATGTGAAATAAATGTTTGTTTGACACACAACACATATAAGAAAAAGGGTAAAAAAAGTATAATTAAATTATGGAATATTATTCCAATAACCCATGCGTCTTGTCAACAAGTCTGAATGTTTAGGGAAATAGATTAATGAATTCACGTTTTTCCGTCCCAAAATGTCAAAAGAACATAGACCATGGTACACCACTCGGAGACATTTTTCATGAAATAAAATAAACTTGTGAAATAAACTCTATTGTGTTTGGATAATGTTAGAAAGCATATATGTTATGGAAACGAGAATATATAAGTCCGAAAACTTATGCATTATACTTATTTGGATGTCAATCGAGAATATAATTCATAGTTGTCAAATCCAATCAATGTGGATAGTCTCAAACACCCGTGAGTCAACCTAAGTATCTTTTTGGTATGGGAAACATTCCTAGTAAATAAAAATCACATTCCTAAATAAATAAAATTCTAAAATTCGAAAGTTTCATGAGACTATATGTTCTCAAGACCCGGGTATATGACATTTTCATCATTTGATCTTAAGGATTCAATTTGGTCAATTCAGAGTTTTACCAACACCTTTATTCACCAGAAATTAGTCAAAAGTCTCGCATATACATATTAGATAAACAGATGACATTGATTCCCAAAAGTTAATGTATTCCCATTTTAAATACTCGGGTACACGAAGCTGACTCATGTGAAATAAACGTTTGTTTGACACAAAAAAAAATATAAGAAAGAGGGTGAAAATGTATAATTAAATCAAGGAGTATTATACCAATAAGCCATGTGTCGTCTCAAAGAGTCTGAAGGTTTAGGGAAATAGATTCATGAATAACGTTTTTTAGTCCCAAAATGTCAATAGAGCATGGACCGGGGTACACAGCTCGAAGAAATTTTTCATGAAGTCAAAAAAACTTGTGAAATAAACTCTATTGTGTTTGGTTACCGTTAGAAAGCATATATGTTATGTAAACGAGCATATATAAGTCGGAAAACATAAGCATTATAATTATTTGGATGTCAATCGAGAATGTAATTCATAGTTGTGAAATGCAATCAATGTGGATAGTCTCAAGAACCCGTGAGTCATCCTAAGTAAATTTTTTGACCTGGGAAACATTTCAAGTAAAAAAAAAATAACAGTCCCAAGTAAATAATGATCACAAATTCGAAAAGTTCATCAGATAGACTATTATCAAGACCCGGGTACACGTCTGTGTGGCATTTTCATCATAGGATCATTATGAGTCAATTTGGTCAATTCGAGTTTTACGAACACCTCTATTCACCACAAATAAGTCAAAAGTCTCGCATATACATATTTGATAAACATATGACATTGATTCCAAAGGTGAAGGTATTCCCATTTGAAGACCCGGGTACATCGCGCCGACTCATATGAAATAAATGTTTGTTTGACACACAAGACATATAAGAAAGAGGCTAAAAAGTATTATTAAATTATGGAATATTATTCCAATAACCCATGTGTCTTCTCAAAGAGTCTATAGGTTTAGGGAAATAGATTGAATAATTAACATTTTTCCGTCCGAAGATGTCAAAAGAACATAGACCAGGGTACACCGCTCGGAGACATTTTTCATGAAATCATAAAAACTTGTGAAATAAACTCTGTTGTGTTTGGATAATGTTAGAAAGCATATATGTTATGGAAACGAGCATATATAAGTCTGAAAACTTATGCATTATAGTTATCTAGATGTCACTCGAGAATATAATTCATAGTTGTCAAATCCGGTCAATGTGGATAGTCTCAAACACCCGTGATTCATCCTAAGTATCTTTTTTGGTATGGGAAACATTCCTAATAAATAAAAATCACATTCCCAAATAAATAAAAATCTCAAATTCGGAAGTTCCATGAGACTGTCTGTTCTCAAGACCCGGGTATATGACATTTTCATCATTGGATCTTAAGGATTCAATTTGGTCAATTCAGAGTTTTACCAACACCTTTATACACCACAAATTAGTCAAAAGACTAGTATATGTTATGGAAACGAGCAGATATAAGTCTGAAAAATTATGCATTATAGTTATCTAGATGTCAATCGAGAATATAATTCATAGTTGTCAAATACAATCAATGTGGATAGTCTCAAACACCCGTGATTCATCCTAAGTATCTTTTTTGGTATGGGAAACATTCTTAGTAAATAAAAATCATATTCCCAAATAAATAAAAATCTCAAATTCGAAAGTTTCATGAGACAGTCTGTTCTCAAGACCCGGGTATATGACACTTTCATCATTGGATCTTAAGGATTCAATTTGGTCAATTCAAAGTTTTACCAACACCTTTATTCACCACAAATCAGTAAAAAGTCTCGCATATACAAATTAGATAAACAGATGACATTGATTCCAAAAAGCGAATGTATTCCCATTTTGATGACCCGGGTGCATGACGCTGACTCATGTGAAATAAACATTTGTTTGACATAGAAAAAATATAAGAAAGAGGGTGAAAAAGTATAATTAAATCAAGTAGTATTATTCCAATATGCCATGTGTCGTCTCAAAGAGTCTGAAGGTTTAGAGAAATAGATTCATGAATAAACGTTTTTCTGTCCCAAATGTCAATAGAGCATGGACTGGGGTATACCGCTCGGAGAAATTTTTCATGAAGTCAAAAAAACTTGTGAAATAAACTCTATTGTGTTTGGTTACCGTTAGAAAGCATATATGTTATGTAAACGAGCATATATAAGTCGGAAAACATAAGCATTATAATTATTTGGATGTCAATCGAGAATGTAATTCATAGTTGTAAAATTCAATCAATGTAGATAGTATCAAGAACCCGTAAGTCATCCTTAGTAAATTTTTTGGTCTGGGAAACATTTCGAGTTAATAAAAATCACATTCCCAAGTAAATAATGATCAAAAATTTGAAAAGTTCATGAGACAGTCTATTCTCGGGATCTAGGTACACGTTTGTGTGCCATTTTCATCATAGATCATTATGGGTCAATTTGTTCGGTTCAGAGTTTTACGAACACCTTTATTCACCACAAATTAGTCAAAAGTCTCACATATACATATTTGATAAACATATGACATTGATTCCAAAAAGTGAAGGTATTCACATTTTGAAGACCCGGGTACATCACGCCGACTCATGTGAAATAAATGTTTGTTTGACACACAACACATATAATAATGAGGCTAAAAAAGTATAATTAAATTATAGAATATTATTCCAATAACCCATGTGTCTTCTCAAAGAGTATGAACGTTTAGGGAAATAGATTCATGAATTAACGTTTTTCCGTCCCAAAATGTCAAAAGAACATAGACCGGGGAACACCGCTCGGAGACATTTTTCATGAAGTCAAATAAAACTTCTGAAATAAATTCTATTGTGTTTGGATACTGTTAGAAACATATATGTTAAGGAAACGAGCATATATAAGTTCGAAAACTTATGCATTATAGTTATTTGGATGTCAATCAAGAATATAATTCATAGTTGTGAAATCCAATCAATGTGGATAGTCTCAAACACCCGTGAGTCATCCTAAGTATCTTTTTGGGATGGGACACATTCCTAGTAAATAAAAATCACATTCCCAAATAAATAAAAATCTCAAATTCGAAAGTTTCATGAGACTATCAGTTCTCAAGACCCGGGTATATGACATTTTCATCATTAGATCTTAAGGATTCAATTTGGTCAATTCAGAGTTTTACCAACACCTTTATTCACCACAAATTAGTCAAAAATCTCGCATATACATATTTGATAAACAGATGACATTGATTCCAAAAAGTGAATGTATTCACATTTTGAAGACTCGGGTACACGACGCTGACTCATGTGAAATAAACGTTTGTTTGACATAGAAAAAATATACGACAGAGGGTGAAAAAGTATAATTAAATCAAGGAGTATTATTCCAATAAGCCATGTGTCGTCTCAAAGAGTCTTAAGGTTTAGGGAAATAGATTCATGAATGAACGTTTTTCTGTCCCAAAATGTCAATAAAGCATGGACCGGGGTACACCGCTCGAAGAAATTTTTCATGAAGTCAAAAAAACTTGTGAAATAAACTCTATTGTGTTTGGATACCGTTAGAAAGCATAAATGTTATGTAAACGAGTATATATAAGTCGGAAAACAAAAGCATTATTATTATTTGGATGTCAATCGAGAATGTAATTCATAATTGTAAAATTCAATCAATGTGGATAGTCTCAAGAACCCGCGAGTCATCCTAAGTAAATTTTTTGGTCTGGGAAACATTTCGACTAAATAAAAATCACATTCCCAAGTAAATAATGATCACAAATTCGAAAAGTTCATCAGATAGTCTATTCTCAAGACCCGGGCACACATCTGTGTGAAATTTTCATTATAGGATCATTATTAGTCAATTTGGTCAATTCAGAGCTTTATGAACACTTAATTCACCACAAATTAGTCAAAAGTCTCGCATATACATATTTGATAAACATATGACATTGATTCCAAAAAGTCAAGGTAATCCCATTTTGAAGACCTGGGTACATCACGTCGACTCATGTGAAATAAATGTTTGTTTTACACACAACACATATAAGAAAGAAGCTAAAAAAGTATAATTAAGTTATGGAATATTATTCCAATAACCCATGTGTCTTCTCAAAGAGTATGAAGGTTTAGGGAAATATATTCATGAATTAATGTTTTTCTGTCCCAAAATGTCAAAAGAACATAGATCGGGGTACACCGCTCGGAGTCAATTTTCATTAGTCAAATAAAACTTGTGAAATAAACTCTATTGTGTTTAAATACTGTTAGAAAACATCTATGTTAAGGAAACGAGCATATATAAGTCCGAAAATTTAAGTGGAGTATTTCTGAAAAAATGTTTGATTTCTCAGAAAATGGCACTGTAAACCACATTGACCGAAAGGGCCCCAAATAGTAAAAGCCAAAGTCTTCCAAATGTTTCGTGTTGCCTTTTTAGAATGGTTTTAAGTAATCACGAAATAAGTCTCACAGGCGTGTACTGGGGTCACTGAACATATATATTTTTAAGAATTGTAGAAATCGTTAGAAAAATGGCATAAGAATGAACTTCTACCGTCTAGAAATCAATGCACAGGAACCCTAAGTCTACTAAGGGACCAGAAGAGGCATCCTTTGTTTGATTTTATGAAATCTCCGAAATAACACTCAGGCGTGTACCCCGGTTCACTAACTCGGAGTATGTTTGAAAATATGTTTGATTTCGAAGAAAATGGCACTGTAAAGCACATTTGACCGAAAGGGCCCCAAATAGTGAAAGCCAAAGTCCTCCAAAGGTTTCGTGTTGCCTTTTTAAGATGGTTTTAAGTAATCACGAAAAATGCCTCACAGGCGTGTATCGGGGGTCACCGAACATAGAGATTTTAATGAATTGTTTAAATCTTTAGAAAAATGGCATCGGAATGAACTTCAACCGTCTAGAAATCAATGCACATGAGCCATAAGTCTACTCGGGTACCAGAAGAGGCATCCTTAGTTTGATTTTGCAAAATCTCCGAAATAACACTCAGACGTGTACCCCGGTTCACTAACTTGAAGGATTTTTGAAAATACGTTTAATTTCTCAGAAATTGGCACTGTAAAGCACATTTGACCGAAAGACCCCAAATAGTGAAAGCCAAAGCCTTCCAAAGGTTTCGTGTTGCCTTTTTAGGATGGTTTTAAGTAATCGCGAAAAATCCCTCACAGGCGTGCACCGGGGGTCACCGAACATAGAGATTTTAAAGAATTGTTTAAATCTTTAGAAAAATGGCGTCGGAATGAACTTCGACGGTCTAAAAATCAATGCACCGGAACCCTAAGTCTACTCGGGGACCAGAAGAGGCATTCTTAGTTTGATTTTATGAAATCTCCGAAATAACATTGAGGCGTGTACCCCGGTTCACTAACTCGGAGTATTTTTGAAAATATGTTTGATTTCTCATAAAATGGCACTGTAAAACACATTTGACCAAAAGGGCCCCAAATAGTGAAAGCCAAAGTCTTCCAAAGGTTTCGTGTTGCACTTTTAGGATGGTTTTAAGTAATCACGAAAAATGCCTCACAGGCGTGTACTGGGGTCACTGAACACAGAGATTTTAAAGAATTGTTGAAATCTTTAGAAAAATGGTGTCGGAATGAACTTCGACCGTCTAGAAATCAATGCACCGGAACCCTAAGTCTACTCGGGAACCAAAAGAGGCATTCTAAGTTTGATTTTATGAAATCTACGAAATAACACTCAGGCGTGTACCCCGGTTCACTAACTCGGAGTGTTTTTGAAAATATGTTTGATTTCGAAGAAAATGGCACAGTAAAGCACATTTGACCGAAAGGGCCCCAAATAGTGAAAGCCAAAGTCTTCCAAAGGTTTCGTGTTGCCTTTTTAGGATGGTTTTAAGTAATCAAGAAAAATTCTTCACAGGTGTGTATCGGGGGTCACTGAACATAGAGATTTTAAAGAATTGTTGAAATCTTTAGAAAAATGGCGTCAGAATGAACTTCGACCGTCTAAAAATCAATGCACTGGAACCCTAAGTCTACTCGGGTACCAGAAGAGGCATCCTTAGTTTGATTTTGCAAAATCTCCTAAATAACACTCATGCGTGTACCCCGGTTCACTAACTTGGAGGATTTTTGAAAATACGTTTCATTTCTTAGAAATTGGCACTGTAAAGCACATTTGACCGAAAGGCCCCAAACAATGAAAGCCAAAGCCTTCGAAAGGTTTCGTGTTGCCTTTTTAGGATGGTTTTAAGTAATCACGAAAAATACCTCACAGGCGTGTACCGGGGGTCACTGAACATAGAGATTTTAAAGAATTGTTGAAATCTTTAGAAAAATGGCATCGAAATGAACTTCGACCGTCTAAAGATCAATGCACCGGAACCCTAAGTCTACTCGGGGACCAGAAGAGGCATTCTTAGTTTGATTTTATGAAATCTCCGAAATAACACTCAGGCGTGTACCCCGGTTCATTAACTCGGAGTATTTTTAAAAATATGCTTGATTTCTCAGAAAATGGCACTGTAAAACACATTTGACCGAAATGGCCCCAAATAGTGAAAGCCAAAGTCTTCCAAATGGTTCGTGTTGCCTTTTTAGGATGGTTTTCAGTAATCACGAAAAATGCCTCACAGGCGTGTACCGGGGGTCACCGAACATAGAGATTTTAAAGAATTGTTGAAATCTTTAGAAAAATGGCGTCGAAATGAACTTCGACCGTCTAAAAATCAATGCACCGGAACCCTAAGTCGACTCGGGTACCAGAAGAGGCATCCTTAATTTGATTTTTTAAAATCTCCTAAATAACACTCAGGCGTGTACCCCGGTTCACTAACTTGGAGGATTTTTGAAAATACGTTTTATTTCTTAGAAATTGGCATTGTAAAGCACATTTGACCGAATGGCCCCAAATAGTGAAAGCCAAAGCCTTCCAAAGACTTCGTGTTGCCTTTTTAGGATGGTTTTAAGTAATCACGAAAAATGTCTCACAGGGGTGTACCGGGGGTCACCGAACATAGAGATTTTAATGAATTGTTGAAATCTTTAGAAAAATGGCGTCGAAATGAACTTCGACCGTCTAAAAATCAATGCACCGAAACCCTAAGTGTACTCGGGGACCAGAAGAGGCATCCTTAGTTTGATTTTGTAAAATCTCCTAAATAACACTCAGGCGTGTACCCCGGTTCACTAACTTGGAGGATTTTTGAAAATACGTTTGATTTCTTTGAAATTGGCACTGTAAAGCACATTTGACCGAATGTCCCCAAATAGTGAAAGCCAAAGCCTTCCAAAATTTCGTGTTGCCTTTTTAGGATGGTTTTAAGTAATCACGAAAAATGTCTCACAGGCGTGTACCGGGGGTCACCGAACATAGAGATTTTAATGAATTGTTGAAATCTTTAGAAAAATGGCGTCAAAATGAACTTCGACCGTCTAAAAATCAATGCACCGGAACCCTAAGTCTACTCGGGGACCAGAAGAGGCATTCTTAGTTTGATTTTATGAAATCTCCGAAATAAGAATCAGGCGTTTACCCCGGTTCACTAACTCGGAGTATTTTTGAAAATATGTTTGATTTCTCAGAAAATGGCACTGTAAAACACATTTGACCGAAAGGGTCCCAAATAGTGATAGCCAAAGCCTTCCAAAGGTTTCGTATTGTCTTTTTAGGATGGTTTTAAGTAATCACGAAAAATGCCTCACAGGCGTGTACCGGGGGTCACCGAACATAGAGATTTTAAAGAATTGTTGAAATCCTTAGAAAAATGGCGTCGGAATGAACTTCGACCGTCCAAAAATCAATGCACCGGAACCCTAAGTCTACTCGGGTACCGGAAGAGGCATCCTTAGTTTGATTTTGTAAAATCTCCTAAATAACACTCAGGCGTGTACCCCGGTTCACTAACTCGGACTATTTTTGAAAATATGTTTGATTTCTCAGAAAATGGCACTGTAAAACACATTTGACCGAAAGGGCCCCAAATAGTGATAGCCAAAGGCTTCCAAAGGTTTCGTGTTGCCTTTTTAGGATGGTTTTAAGTAATCACGAAAAATGCCTCACAGGCGTGTACCGGGGGTCACCGAACATAGAGATTTCAAAGAATTGTTGAAATCTTTAGAAAAATGGCGTCGGAATGAACTTCGACCGTCTAAAAATCAATGAACCGGAACCCTAAGTCTACTCGGGTACAAGAAGAGGCATCCTTAGTTTGATTTTGTAAAATCTCCTAAATAACACTCAGGCGTGTACCCCGGTTCACTAACTTGGAGGATTTTTGAAAATACGTTTGATTTCTTAGAAATTGGCACTGTAAAGCACATTTTACCGAATGGCCCCAAATAGTGAAAGCCAAAGCCTTCCAAAGATTTCGTTTTGCCTTTTTAGGATGGTTTTAATTAATCACGAAAAATACCTCACAGGCGTGTACCGGGGGTCACCGAACATAGAGATTTTAAAGAATTGTTGAAATCTTTAGAAAAATGGCATCGAAATGAGCTTCGACCGTCTAAAAATCAATGCACCGGAACCCTAAGTCTACTCGGGGACCAGAAGAGGCATTCTTAGTTTGATTTTATGAAATCTCCGAATTTGAAAATTTGTTTGATTTCTCAGAAAATGGCACTGTAAAAAACATTTGACCGAAAGGACCCCAAATAATGATAGCCAAAGCTTTCCAAAGGTTTCGTATTGTCTTTTTAGGATGGTTTTAAGTAATCACGAAAAATGCCTCACAGGCGTGTACCGGGGGTCACCGAACATAGAGATTTTAAAGAATTGTTCAAATCTTTAGTAAAATGCCATCGGAATGAACTTCGACCGTCTAAAAATCAATGCACCGGATCCCTAAGTCTACTCGGGTACCAGAAGAGGCATCCTTAGTTTGATTTTGTAAAATCTCCTAAATAACACTCAGGCGTATACCCCGGCTCACTAACTTGGAGGATTTTTGAAAATACGTTTGATTTCTTAGAAATTGGCACTGTAAAGCACATTTGACCGAAAGGCCCCAAGTAGTGAAAGCCAAAGACTTCGAAACGTTTCGTGTTGCCTGTTTAGGATGGTTTTAAGTAATAACGAAAAATACCTCACAGGCGTGTACCGGGGGTCACCGAACATAGAGATTTTAAAGAATTGTTGAAATCTTTAGAAAAATGGTGTCGAAATGAACTTCGACCGTTTAAAAATCAATGCACCGGAACCCTAAGTCTACTCGGGGACCAGAAGAGGCATTCTTAGTTTGATTTTATGAAATCTCCGAAATAACACTCAGGCGTGTACCCCGGTTCACTAACTCGGAGTATTTTTGAAAATATGTTTGATTTCTCAGAAAATGGCACTGTAAAACACATTTGACCGAAGGGGCCCCAAATAGTGAAAGCCAAAGTCTTTCAAAGGTTTCGTGTTGCCTTTTTAGGATGGTTTTAAGTAATCACGAAAAATGCCTCATAGGCGTGTACCGGGGGTCACCGAACATAGAGATTTTAAAGAATTGTTGAAATCTTTAGAAAAATGGCGTCGAAATGAACTTCGACCGTCTAAAAATCAATGGACCGGAACCCTAAGTCTACTCGGGGACCAGAAGAGGCATTCTTAGTTTGATTTTATGAAATCTTCGAAATAACACTCAAGCGTGTACCCCGGTTCACTAACTCGGACTATTTTTGAAAATATGTTTGATTTCACAGAAAATGGCACTGTAAAACACATTTGACCAAAAGGGCCCCAAATAGTGATAGCCAAAGTCTTCCAAAGGTTTCGTGTTGCCTTTTTAGGATGGTTTTGAGTAATCACGAAAAATGCCTCACAGGCGTGTACCGGGGGTCACCGAACATACAGATTTTAAAGAATTGTTGAAATCTTTAGAAAAATGGCGTCAGAATGAACTTCGACCGTCTAAAAATCAATGCACCGGAACCCTAAGTCTACTCGGGTACAAGAAGAGGCATCCTTAGTTTGATTTTGTAAAATCTCCTAAATAACACTCAGGCGTGTACCCCGGTTCACTAACTTGGAGGATTTTTGAAAATACGTTTGATTTCTTAGAAATTGGCACTGTAAAACACATTTGACCGAATGGCCCCAAATAGTGAAAGCCAAAGCCTTCCAAAGATTTCGTTTTTTGCCATTTTAGGATGGTTTTAAGTAATCACGAAAAATACCTCACAGGCGTGTACCGGGGGTCACCAAACATAGAGATTTTAAAGAATTGTTGAAATCTTTAGAAAAATGGCATCGAAATGAACTTCGACCGTCTAAAAATCAATGCACCGAAACCCTAAGTCTACTCGGGGACCAGAAGAGACATTCTTAGTTTGATTTTATGAAATCTCCGAAATAACACTCAGGCGTGTACCCCGGTTCACTAACTCGGACTATTTTTGAAAATTTGTTTGATTTCTCAGAAAATGGCACTGTAAAACACATTTGACCGAAAGGGCCCCAAATAATGATAGCCAAAGTCTTCCAAAGGTTTCGTATTGTCTTTTTAGGATGGTTTTAAGTAATCACGAAAAATGTCTCACAGGCGTGTACCGGGGGTCACCGAACATAGAGATTTTAAAGAATTGTTGAAATCTTCAGTAAAATGGCGTCGGAATGAACTTCGACCGTCTAAAAATCAATGCACCGGAACCCTAAGTCTACTCGGGTACCAGAAGAGGCATCCTTAGTTTGATTTTGTAAAATCTCCTAAATAACACTCAGGCGTATACCCCGGCTCACTAACTTGGAGGATTTTTGAAAATACGTTTGATTTCTTAGAAATTGGCACTGTAAAGCACATTTGACCGAAAGGCCCCAAGCAGTGAAAGCCAAAGCCTTCGAAAGGTTTCGTGTTGCCTGTTTAGGATTGTTTTAAGTAATAACGAAAAATACCTCACAGGCGTGTACCGGGGGTCACCGAACATAAAGATTTTAAAGAATTGTTGAAGTCTTTAGAAAAATGGCGTCGAAATGAACTTTGACCGTTTAAAAATCAATGCACCGGAACCCTAAGTCTACTCGGGGACCAGAAGAGGCATTCTTAGTTTGATTTTATGTAATCTCCGAAATAACACTCAGGCGTGTACCCCGGTTCACTAACTCGGAGTATTTTTGAAAATATGTGTGATTTCTCAGAAAATGGCACTGTAAAACACATTTGACCGAAGGGGCCCCAAATAGTGAAAGCCAAAGTCATTCAAAGGTTTCGTGTTGCCTTTTTAGGATGGTTTTAAGTAATCACGAAAAATGCCTCACAGGCGTGTACCGGAGGTCACCGAGCATAGAGATTTTAAAGAATTGTTGAAATCTTTAGAAAAATGGCGTCGAAATGAACTTCGACCGTCTAAAAATCAATGCACCGGAACCCTAAGTCTACTCGGGTACCAGAAGAGGCATCCTTAGTTTGATTTTGTAAAATCTCCTTAATAACACTCAGTCGTGTACCCCGGTTGACTAACTTGGAGGATTTTTGAAAATACGTTTTATTTCTTAGAAATGGGCACTGTAAAGCACATTTGACCGAATGGCCCCAAATAGTGAAAGCCAAAGCCTTCCAAAGATTTCGTGTTGCCTTTTTAGGATGGTTTTAAGTAATCACGAAAAATGCCTCACAGGCGTGTACCGGAGGTCAGCGAACATAGAGATTTTAAAGAATTGTTGAAATCTTTAGAAAAATGGCGTCGAAATGAACTTCGACCGTCTAAAAATCAATGCACCGGAACCCTAAGTCTACACGGGGACCAGAAGAGGCATTCTTAGTTTGATTTTTTGTAATCTCCGAGATAACACTCAGGCGTGTACCCCCGTTCACTAACTCGGAGTATTTTTGAAAATATGTTTGATTTCTCAGAAAATGGCACTGTAAAACACATTTGACCGAAGGGGCCCCAGATAGTGAAAGCCAAAGTCATTCAAAGGTTTCGTGTTGCCTTTTTAGGATGGTTTTAAGTAATCATGAAAAATGCCTCACAGGCGTGTACCGGGGGTCACCGAGCATAGAGATTTTAAAGAATTGTTGAAATCTTTAGAAAAATGGCGTCGAAATGAACTTCGACCGTCTAAAAATCAATGCATCGGAACCATAAGTCTACTCGGGGACCAGAAGAGGCATTCTTAGTTTGATTTTATGAAATCTCCGAAATAACACTCGGGCGTGTACCCCGGTTCACTAACTCGGTGTATTTTTGAAAATATGTTTGATTTCTCAGAAAATGGCACTGTAAAACACATTTGACTGAAAGGGCCCAAAATAGTGAAAGCCAAAGTCTTCCAAAGGTTTCGTGTTGCCTTTTTAGGATGGTTTTAAGTAATCACGAAAAATGCCCCACAGGCTTGTACCGGGGGTCACCGAACATAGAGATTTTAAAGAATTGTTGATATCTTTAGAAAAATGGCGTCGGTATGAACTTCGACAGTCTAAAAATCAATGCACCGGAACCCTAAGTCTACTCGGGTACCAGAAGAGGCATCCTTAGTTTGATTTTGTAAAATCTCCTAAATAACACTCAGGCGTGTACCCCGGTTCACTAACTCAGAGTATTTTTGAAAATATGTTTGATTTCTCAGAAAATGGCACTGTAAAACTCATTTGACCGAAAGGGCCCCAAATAGTGAAAGCCAAAGTCTTCCAAAGGTTTCGTGTTGCCTTTTTAGGATGGTTTTAAGTAATCACGAAAAATGCCTCACAGGCGTGTACCGGGGGTCACCGAACATAGAGATTTTGAAGAATTGTTGAAATCTTTTGAAAAATGGTGTCGGAATGAACTTTGACAGTCTAAAAATCAATGCACCAGAACCCTAAGTCTACTCGGATACCAGAAGAGGCATCCTTAGTTTGATTTTGTAAAATCTCCTAAATAACACTCAGGCGTGTACCCCGGTTCATTAACTTGGAGGATTTTTGAAAATACGTTTGATTTCTTATAAATTGGCCCTGTAAAGCACATTTGACCGAAAGGCCCCAAATAGTGAAAGCCAAAGCCTTCCAAAGGTTTCGTGTTGCCTTTTTAGGATGGTTTTAAGTAATCACGAAAAATGCCCACAGGCGTGTACCGGGGGTCACCGAACATAGAGATTTTAAAGAATTGTTGAAATCTTTAGAAAAATGGTGTCGGTATGAACTTCGACAGTCTAAAAATCAATGCACCGGAACCCTAAGTCTACTCGGGTACCAGAAGAGGCATCCTTAGTTTGATTTTGTAAAATCTCCTAAATAACACTCAGGCTTGTACCCCGGTTCACTAACTTGGAGGATTTTTGAAAATATGTTTGATTTCTTAGAAATTGGCACTGTAAAACACATTTGACCGAAAGGGCCCCAAATAGTGAAAGCTAAAGTTTTCCAAAGGTTTCGTGTTGCCTTTTTAGGATGGTTTTAAGTAATCACGAAAAATGCCTCACAGGAGTGTACCGAGGGTCACCGAACATAGAGATTTTAAAGAATTGTTGAAATCTTTAGGAAAATGGCGTCGAAATGAACTTTGACCGTCTAAAAATCAATGCTCCGGAACCCTAAGTCTACTCGGGGACCAGAAGAGGCATTCTTAGTTTGATTTTATGAAATCTCCGAAATAACAATCGGGCGTGTACCCCGGTTCACTAACTCGGTGTATTTTTGAAAATATGTTTGATTTCTCAGAAAATGGCACTGTAAAACACATTTGACCGAAAGGGCCCAAAATAGTGAAAGCCAAAGTCTTCCAAAGGTTTCGTGTTGCCTTTTTAGGATGGTTTTAAGTAATCACGAAAAATGCCCCACAGGCGTGTACCGGGGGTCACCGAACATTGAGATTTTAAAGAATTGTTGAAATCTTTAGAAAAATGGTGTCGGTATGAACTTCGACAGTTTAAAAATCAATGCACCGGAACCCTAAGTCTACTCGGGTACCAGAAGAGGCATCCTTAGTTTGATTTTGTAAAATCTCCTAAATAACACTCAGGCTTGTACCCCGGTTCACTAACTTGGAGGATTTTTGAAAATATGTTTGATTTCTTAGAAATTGGCACTGTAAAACACATTTGACCGAAAGGGCCCCAAATAGTGAAAGCTAAAGTTTTCCAAAGGTTTCGTGTTGCCTTTTTAGGATGGTTTTAAGTAATCACGAAAAATGCCTCACAGGAGTGTACCGAGGGTCACCGAACATAGAGATTTTAAAGAATTGTTGAAATCTTTAGGACAATGGCGTCGGAATGAACTTTGACCGTCTAAAAATCAATGCTCCGGAACCCTAAGTCTGCTCGGGTACCAGAAGAGGCATCCTTAGTTTGATTTTGTAAAATCTCCTAAATAACACTCAGGCTTGTACCCCGGTTCACTAACTTGGAGGATTTTTGAAAATACGTTTGATTTCTTAGAAATTGGCACTGTAAAACACATTTGACCGAAAGGGCCCCAAATAGTGAAAGCTAAAGTTTTCCAAAGGTTTCGTGTTGCCTTTTTAGGATGGTTTTAAGTAATCACGAAAAATGCCTCACAGGAGTGTACCGAGGGTCACCGAACATAGAGATTTTAAAGAATTGTTGAAATCTTTAGGAAGATGGCGTCGGAATGAACTTTGACCGTCTAAAAATCAATGCTCCGGAACCCTAAGTCTACTCGGGTACCAGAAGAGGCATCCTTAGTTTGATTTTGTAAAATCTCCTAAATAACACTCAGGCTTGTACCCCGGTTCACTAACTTGGAGGATTTTTGAAAATACGTTTGATTTCTTAGAAATTGGCACTGTAAAGCACATTTGACCGTAAGGCCCCAAATAGTGACAGCCAAAGCGTTCGAAAGGTTTCGTGTTGCCTTTTTAGGATGGTTTAAAGTAATCACGAAAAATGCCTCACAGGCGTGTACCGGGGGTCACCGAACATAGAGATTTTAAAGAATTGTTGAAATCTTTAGGAAAATGGCGTCGGAATGAACTTCGACCGTCAAAAAATAAATGGACCGGAAACCTAAGTCTACTCGGGTACCAAAAGAGGCATCCTCAGTTTGATTTTGTAAAATCTCCTAAATAACACTCAGGCTTGTACCCCGGTTCACTAACTTGGAGGATTTTTGAAAATACGTTTGATTTCTTAGAAATTGGCACTGTAAAGCACATTTGACCGTAAGGCCCCAAATAGTGAAAGCCAAAGCATTCGAAAGGTTTCGTATTGTCTTTTTAGGATGGTTTAAAGTAGTCACGAAAAATGCCTCACAGGCGTGTACCGGGGGTCACCGAACATAGAGATTTTAAAGAATTGTTGAAATCTTTAGGCAAATGGCGTCGGAATGAACTTCGACCGTCTAAAAATCAATGCACCGGAACCCTAAGTCTACTCGGGTACCAGAAGAGGCATCCTTAGTTTGATTTTGTAAAATCTCCTAAATAACACTCAGGCGTGTACCCCGGTTCACTAACTTGAAGGATTTTTGAAAATACGTTTGATTTCTTAGAAATTGGCATTGTAAAGCACATTTGACCGAAAGCCCCAAATAGTGAAAGTCAAAGCCTTCCAAAGGTTCCGTGTTGCCTTTTTAGGATGGTTTTAAGTAATCACGAAAAATGCCTCACAGTCGTGTACTGGGGGTCACCGAACATAGAGATTTTACAGAATTGTTCAAATCTGTAGAAAAATGGCGTCGAAAAGAACTTCAACCGTCTAAAAATCAATGCACCGGAACCCTAAGTCTACTAGGGTACCATAAGAGGCATCCTTAGTTTGATTTTGTAAAATCTCCTAAATAACACTCAGGCGTGTACCCCGGTTCACTAACTTTGAGGATTTTTGAAAATGCGCTTGATTTCATAGAAATTGGCATTGTAAAGCACATTTGACCGAAAGGCCCCAAATAGTGAAAGCCAATGCCTCTGAAAGGTTTCGTGTTGCCTTTTTAGGATGGTTTATTGTAATCACGAAAAATGCCCACAAGCGTGTACCGGGGGTCACCGAACATAGAGATTTTAAAGAATTGTTGAAATCTTTAGAAAAATGGCGTCGAAATGAACTTCGACCGTCTAAAAATCAATGCACCGGAACCCTAAGTCTACTCGGGGACCAGAAGAGGCATTCTTAGTTTGATTTTATGAAATCTCCGAAATAACACTCAGGCGTCTACCCCGGTTCACTAACTTGGAGTATTTTTGAAAATATGTTTGATTTCTTAGAAAATGGCACTGTAAAACACATTTGACCGAAAGGGCACCAAATAGTGAAAGCCAAAGTCTTCCAAAGGTTTCGTGTTGCCTTTTTATGATGGTTTTAAGTAATCACGAATAATGCCCCACAAGCGTGTACCGGGGGTCACCGAACATTGAGATTTTAAAGAATTGTTGAAATCTTTAGAAAAATGGCGTCGGAATGAACTTCGACAGTCTAAAAATCAATGCACTGGAACCCTAAGTCTACTCGGGTACCAGAAAAGGCATCCTTAGTTTGATTTTGTAAAATCTCCTAAATAACACTCAGGCGTGTACCCCGGTTCACTAACTTGGAGGATTTTTAAAAATACGTTGGATTTCTTAGAAATTCGCACTGTAAAGCACATTTGACCGAAAGGCCCCAAATAGTGAAAGTCAAAGCCTTCCAAAGGTTCCGTGTTGCCTTTTTAGGATGGTCTTAAGTAATCACGAAAAATGCCTCACAGGCGTGTACCGGGGGTCACCGAACATAGAGATTTTAAAGAATTGTTGAAATCTTTAGAAAAATGGCGTCGAAATGAACTTCAACCGTCTAAAAATCAATGCACCGGAACCCTAAGTCTACTAGGGTACCAGAAGAGGCATCCTTAGTTTGATTTTGTAAAATCTCCTAAATAACACTCAGGCGTGTACCCCAGTTCACTAACTTGGAGGATTTTTGAAAATGCGTTTGATTTCTTAGAAATTGGCACTGTAAAGCACATTTGACCGAAAGGCACCAAATAGTGAAAGCCAAAGCCTTGGAAAGGTTTCGTGTTGCCTTTTTAGGATGGTTTCAAGTAATCCCGAAAAATGCCCACAGGCGTGTACCGGGGGTCACCGAACATAGAGATTTAAAAGAATTGTTGAAATCTTGAGAAAAATGGCTTCGAAATGAACTTCGACCGTCTAAAAAACAATGCACCGGAACCCTAACTCTACTCGAGCACTAGAAGGGGAATTCTTAGTTTGATTTTATGAAATCTCCGAAGTAACACTCAGGCGTGTATCCCGGTTCACTAACTCGGAGTATTTTTGAAAATATGTTTTATTTCTCAGAAAATGGTACTGTAAAACACATTTGACCGAAAGAGCCCCAAATAGTGAAAGCCAAAGTCTTCCAAAGGTTTCGTGTTGCCTTTTTAGGACGGTTTTAAGTAATCACGAAAAAGGCCTCACAGGCGTTTACCGGGGGTCACCGAACATAGAGAATTTAAAGAACTGTTGAAATCTTTAGGAAAATGGCATCGGAATGAACTTCGACCGTCAAAAAATCAATGCACCGGAACCCTAAGTCTACTCGGGTACCAGAAGAGGCATCCTTAGTTTGATTTTGTAAAATCTCCTAAATAACACTCAGGCCTGTACCCCGGTTCACTTACTTGGAGGATTTTTGAAAATACGTTTGGTTTCTTAGAAATTGGCGCTGTAAAGCACATTTGACCGAAAGGCGCCAAATAGTGAAATCCAAAGCCTTCCAATGGTTTCGTGTTGCCTTTTTAGGATGGTTTTAAGTAATCACGAAAAATGCCTCACAGGCGTGTACCGGGGGTCACCGAACATAGTGATTTTAAAGAATTGTTGAAATCTTTAGAAAAATGACGTCGAAATGAACTTCAACCGTCTAAAAATCAATGCACCGGAACCCTAAGTCTACTCAGGGACCAGAAGAGGCATTCTTAGTTTGATTTTATGAAATCTCCGAAATAACACTCAGGCGTGTACCCCGGTTCACTAACTCGGAGTATTTTTAAAAATATGTTTGATTTCTCAGAAAATGGCACTGTAAAACACATCTGACCGAAAGGGCCCCAAATAGTGAATGCCAAAGTCTTCCAAAGGTTTCGTGTTGCCTTTTTAGGATGGTTTTAAGTAAACACGAAAAATGCCTCACAAGCGTGTACCGGGGGTCACCGAACATAGAGATTTTAAAGAATTGTTGAAATCTATAGGAAAATGGCGTCGGAATGAACTTCGACCGTCTAAAAATCAATGCACAGGAACCCTAAGTCTACTCGGGTACCAGAAGAGGCATCCTTAGTTTGATTTTGTAAAATCTCCTAAATAACACTCAGGCCTGTACCCCGGTTCACTTACTTGGAGGATTTTTGAAAATACGTTTGGTTTCTTAGAAATTGGCACTGTAAAGCACATTTGACCGAAAGGCCCCAAATAGTGAAATCCAAAGCCTTCCAATGGTTTCGTGTTGCCTTTTTAGGATGGTTTTAAGTAATCACGAAAAATGCCTCACAGGCGTGTACCGGGGGTCACCGAACATAGTGATTTTAAAGAATTGTTGAAATCTTTAGAAAAATGACGTCGAAATGAACTTCAACCGTCTAAAAATCAATGCACCGGAACCCTAAGTCTACTCGGGGACCAGAAGAGACATTCTTAGTTTGATTTTATGAAATCTCCGAAATAACACTCAGGCGTGTACCCCGGTTCACTAACTCGGAGTATTTTTAAAAATATGTTTGATTTCTCAGAAAATGGCACTGTAAAACACATCTGACCGAAAGGGCCCCAAATAGTGAATGCCAAAGTCTTCCAAAGGTTTCGTGTTGCCTTTTTAGGATGGTTTTAAGTAAACACGAAAAATGCCTCACAGGCGTGTACCGGGGGTCACCGAACATAGAGATTTTAAAGAATTGTTGAAATCTATAGGAAAATGGCGTCGGAATGAACTTCGACTGTCTAAAAATCAATGCACAGGAACCCTAAGTCTACTCGGGTACCAGAAGAGGCATCCTTAGTTTGATTTTGTAAAATCTCCTAAATAACACTCTGGCGTGTACCCCGCTTCACTAACTTGGAGGATTATTGAAAATACGTTTGATTTCTTAGAAATTGGCACTGTAAAGCACATTTGACCGAAAGGCCCCTAATAATGAAAGTCAAAGCCTTCCAAAGGTTCCGTGTTGCCTTTTTATGATGGTTTTAAGTAATCACGAAAAATGCCTCACAGGCGTGTACCGGGGGTCACCGAACATAGAGATTTTACAGAATTGTTCAAAACTTTAGAAAAATGGCGTCGATATGAACTTCAACCGTCTAAAAATCAATGCACCAGAACCCTAAGTCTACTAGGGTACCAAAAGAGGCATCATTAGTTTGATTTTGTAAAATCTCCTAAATAACACTAAGGCGTGTACCCTGGTTCACTAACTTGGAGGATTTCTCAAAATACGTTTGATTTCTTAGAAATTGGCACTGTAAAGCACATTTGACCGAAAGGCCCCAAATAGTGAAAGCCAAAGCCTTCCAAAGGTTTCGTGTTGCCTTTTTAGGATGGTTTTATGTAATCACGAAAAATGCCCACAGGCGTGTACCACCGGGGGTCACCGAACATAGAGATTTTAAAAAATTGTTGAAATCATTAGAAAAATGGCGTCGAAATGAACTTCGACCGTCTAAAAATCAATGCACCGGACCCCTAAGTCTACTCGGGTACAAGAAGAGGCATCCTTAGTTTGATTTTGTAAAATCTCCTAAATAACACTCAGGCGTGTACCCCGGTTCACTAACTTGGAGGATTTTTGAAAATACGTTTGATTTCTTAGAAATTGGCACTGTAAAGCACATTTGACCGAATGGCCCCAAATAGTGAAAACCAAAGCCTTCCAAAGATTTCATTTTTTGCCATTTTAGGATGGTTTTAAGTAATCACGAAAAATACCTCACAGGCGTGTACCGGGGGTCACCGAACATAGAGATTTTAAAGAATTGTTGAAATCTTTAGAAAAATGGCGTCGAAATGAACTTCGACCGTCTAAAAATCAATGCACCGGAACCCTAAGTCTACTCGGGGACCAGAATAGGCATTCTTAGTTTGATTTTATGAAATCTGCGAAATAACACTCAGGCGTGTACCCCGGTTCACTAACTGGGAGTATTTTTGAATTTATGTTTGATTTCTCAGAAAATGGCACTGTAAAACACATTTGACCGAAAGGGCCCCAAATAGTGAAAGCCAAAGTCTTCCAAAGGTTTCGTGTTGCCTTTTTAGGATGGTTTTAAGTAATCACGAAAAATGCCTCACAGGCGTGTACCGGGGGTCACCGAACATAGTGATTTTAAAGAATTGTTGAAATCTTTAGAAAAATGACGTCGAAATGAACTTCAACCGTCTAAAAATCAATGCACCGGAACCCTAAGTCTACTCGGGGACCAGAAGAGGCATTCTTAGTTTGATTTTATGAAATCTCCGAAATAACACTCAGGCGTGTACCCCGGTTCACTAACTCGGAGTATTTTTAAAAATATGTTTGATTTCTCAGAAAATGGCACTGTAAAACACATCTGACCGAAAGGGCCCCAAATAGTGAATGCCAAAGTCTTCCAAAGGTTTCGTGTTGCCTTTTTAGGATGGTTTTAAGTAAACACGAAAAATGCCTCACAGGCGTGTACCGGGGGTCACCGAACATAGAGATTTTAATGAATTGTTGAAATCTATAGGAAAATGGCGTCGGAATGAACTTCGACCGTCTAAAAATCAATGCACAGGAACCCTAAGTCTACTCGGGTACCAGAAGAGGCATCCTTAGTTTGATTTTCTAAAATCTCCTAAATAACACTCTGGCGTGTACCCCGCTTCACTAACTTGGAGGATTTTTGAAAATACGTTTGATTTCTTAGAAATTGGCACTGTAAAGCACATTTGACCGAAAGGCCCCTAATAGTGAAAGTCAAAGCCTTCCAAAGGTTCCGTGTTGCCTTTTTATGATGGTTTTAAGTAATCACGAAAAATGCCTCACATGCGTGTACCGGGGGTCACCGAACATAGAGATTTTACATAATTGTTCAAAACTTTAGAAAAATGGCGTCGATATGAACTTCAACCGTCTAAAAATCAATGCACCAGAACCCTAAGTCTACTAGGGTACCAAAAGAGGCATCATTTGTTTGATTTTGTAAAATCTCCTAAATAACACTCAGGCGTGTACCCTGGTTCAATAACTTGGAGGATTTTTCAAAATATGTTTGATTTCTTAGAAATTGGCACTGTAAAGCACATTTGACCGAAAGGCCCCAAATAGTGAAAGCCAAAGCCTTCCAAAGGTTTCGTGTTGCCTTTTTTGGATGGTTTTATGTAATCACGAAAAATGCCCACAGGCGTGTACCGGGGGTCACCGAACATAGAGATTTTAAAGAATTGTTGAAATCTTTCGAAAAATGGCGTCGAAATGAACTTCGACCGTCTAAAAATCAATGCACCGGAACCCTAAGTCTACTCGGGGACCAGAATAGGCATTCTTAGTTTGATTTTATGAAATCTGCGAAATGACACTCAGGCGTGTACCCCGGTTCACTAACTGGGAGTATTTTTGAATTTATGTTTGATTTCTCAGAAAATGGCACTGTAAAACACATTTGACCGAAAGGGCCCCAAATAGTGAAAGCCAAAGTCTTCCAAAGGTTTCGTGTTGCCTTTTTAGGATGGTTTTAAGTAATCACGAAAAATGCCCCACAGGCGTGTACCGGGGGTCACCGAACATTGAGATTTTAAAGAATTGTTGAAATCTTTAGAAAAATGGCGTCGGAATGAACTTCGACAGTCTAAAAATCAATGCACCGGAACCCTAAGTCTACTCGGGTACCAGAAGAGGCATCCTTAGTTTGATTTTGTAAAATCTCCTAAATAACACTCAGGCGTGTACCCCGGTTCACTAACTCGAAGTATTTTTGAAAATATGTTTGATTTCTCAGAAAATGGCATTGTAAAACTCATTTGACCGAAAGGTCCCCAAATAGTGAAAGCCAAAGTCTTCCAAAGGTTTCGTGTTGCCTTTTTAGGATGGTTTTAAGTAATCACGAAAAATGCCTCACAGGCGTGTACCAGGGGTAACCGAACATAGAGATTTTGAAGAATTGTTGAAATCTTTTGAAAAATGGCGTCGGAATGAACTTCGACAGTCTAAAAATCAATGCACCGGAACCCTAAGTCTACTCGGGTACCAGAAGAGGCATCCTTAGTTTGATTTTGTAAAATCTCCTAAATAACACTCAGGCCTGTACCCCGGTTCACTTACTTGGAGGATTTTTGAAAATACGTTTGGTTTCTTAGAAATTGGCGCTGTAAAGCACATTTGACCGAAAGGCGCCAAATAGTGAAATCCAAAGCCTTCCAATGGTTTCGTGTTGCCTTTTTAGGATGGTTTTAAGTAATCACGAAAAATGCCTCACAGGCGTGTACCGGGGGTCACCGAACATAGTGATTTTAAAGAATTGTTGAAATCTTTAGAAAAATGACGTCGAAATGAACTTCAACCGTCTAAAAATCAATGCACCGGAACCCTAAGTCTACTCAGGGACCAGAAGAGGCATTCTTAGTTTGATTTTATGAAATCTCCGAAATAACACTCAGGCGTGTACCCCGGTTCACTAACTCGGAGTATTTTTAAAAATATGTTTGATTTCTCAGAAAATGGCACTGTAAAACACATCTGACCGAAAGGGCCCCAAATAGTGAATGCCAAAGTCTTCCAAAGGTTTCGTGTTGCCTTTTTAGGATGGTTTTAAGTAAACACGAAAAATGCCTCACAAGCGTGTACCGGGGGTCACCGAACATAGAGATTTTAATGAATTGTTGAAATCTATAGGAAAATGGCGTCGGAATGAACTTCGACCGTCTAAAAATCAATGCACAGGAACCCTAAGTCTACTCGGGTACCAGAAGAGGCATCCTTAGTTTGATTTTGTAAAATCTCCTCAATAACACTCAGGCGTGTACCCCGGTTCACTAACTTGGAGGAATTTTGAAAATACGTTTGATTTCTTAGAAATTGGCACTGTAAAGCACATTTGACCGAAAGACCTCAAATAGTGAAAGCCAAAGCCTTCCAAAGGTTTCGTGTTGCCTTTTTAGGATGGTTTTAAGTAATCACGAAAAATGCCCAGAGGCGTGTACCGGGGGTCACCGAACATAGAGATTTTAAAGAATTGTTGAAATCTTTAGAGAAATGGCGTCGAAATAAACTTCGACCGTCTAAAAATCAATGCACCGGAATCCTAAGTCTACTCGGGGAACAGAAGAGGCATTCTTAGTTTGATTTTATAAAATCTCCGAAATAACACTCGGGCGTGTACCCCGGTTCACTAACTCGGTGTATTTTTGAAAATGTGTTTGATTTCTCAGAAAATGGCACTGTAAAAGACATTTGACCGAAAGGGCCCAAAATAGTGAAAGCCAAAGTCTTCCAAAGGTTTCGTGTTGCCATTTTAGGATGGTTTTAAGTAATCATGAAAAATACCCCACAGGCGTGTACCGGGGGTCACCGAACATAGAGATTTTAAAGAATTGTTGAAATCTTTAGAAAAATGGCGTCGGTATGAACTTCGACAGTCTAAAAATCAATGCACCGGAACCCTAAGTCTACTCGGGTATCAGAAGAGGCATCCTTAGTTTGATTTTTTAAAATCTCCTAAATAACACTCAGGCGTGTACCCCGGTTCACTAACTTGGAGGATTTTTGAAAATACGTTTGATTTCTTAGAAATTGGCACTGTAAAACACATTTGACCGAGAGGGCCCCAAATAATGAAAGCCAAAGTCTTCCAAAGGTTTCGTGTTGCCTTTTTAGGATGGTTTTAAGTAATCACGAAAAATGCCTCACAGGAGTGTACCGGGGGTCACCGAACATAGAGATTTTAAAGAATTGTTGAAATCTTTAGGAAAATGGCGTCGGAATGAACTTTGACCGTCTAAAAATCAATGCTCCGGAACCCTAAGTCTACTCGGGTACCAGAAGAGGCATCCTAGTTTGATTTTGTAAAATCTCCTAAATAACACTCAGGCTTGTACCCCGGTTCACTAACTTGGAGGATTTTTGAAAATACGTTTGATTTCATAGAAATTGGCACTGTAAAGCACATTTGACCATAAGGCCCCAAATGGTGAAAGCCAAAGCCTTCGAAAGGTTTCGTGTTGCCTTTTTAGGATGGTTTTAAGTAATCACGAAAAATGCCTCACAGGAGTGTACCGGGGGTCACCGAACATAGAGATTTTAAAGAATTGTTGAAATCCTTAGGAAAATGGCGTCGGAATGAACTTCGACCGTCTAAAAACAATGCACCAGAACCCTAAGTCTACTCGGGTACCAGAAGAGGCATCCTTAGTTTGATTTTGTAAAATCTCCTAAATAACACTCAGGCTTGTACCCCGGTTCACTAACTTGGAGGATTTTTGAAAATACGTTTGATTTCTTAGAAATTGGCACTGTAAAGCACATTTGACCGTAAGGCCCCAAATAGTGAAAGCCAAAGCCTTCGAAAGGTTTCGTGTTGCCTTTTTAGGATGGTTTTAAGTAATCACGAAAAATGCCTCACAGGCGTGTGCCGGGGGTCACCGAACATAGAGATTTTAAAGAATTGTTGAAATCTTTAGGAAAATGGCGTCGGAATGAACTTCGACCGTCTAAAAACAATGCACCGGAACCCTAAGTCTGCTCGGGTACCAGAAGAGGCATCCTTAGTTTGATTTTGTAAAATCTCCTAAATAACACTCAGGCTTGTACCCTGGTTCACTAACTTGGAGGATTTTTGAAAATACGTTTGATTTCTTAGAAATTGGCACTGTAAAGCACATTTGACCGTAAGGCCCCAAATTGTGAAAGCCAAAGCCTTCGAAAGGTTTCGTGTTGCCTTTTTATGATGGTTTTAAGTAATCACGAAAAATTCCTCACAGGCGTGTACCGGGGGTCACCGAACATAGAGATTTTAAAGAATTGTTGAAATCCTTAGGAAAATGGCGTCGGAATGAACTTCGACCGATCTAAAAACAATGCACCGGAACCCTAAGTCTACTCGGGTACCAGAAGAGGCATCCTTAGTTTGATTTTGTAAAATCTCCTAAATAACACTCAGGCTTGTACCCCGGTTCACTAACTTGGAGGATTTTTGAAAATACGTTTGATTTCTTAGAAATTGGCACTGTAAAGCACATTTGACCGAAAGGCCCCAAATAGTGAAATCCAAAGCCTTCCAAGGGTTTCGTGTTGCCTTTTTAGGATGGTTTTAAGTAATCAACAAAAAATGCCTCACAGGCGTGTACCGGGGGTCACCGAACATTGTGATTTTAAAAAATTGTTGAAATCTTTAGAAAAATGGCGTCGGTATGAACTTCGGCCATTTAAAAACCAAAGCACCGGAACCCTAAGTCTACTCGGGTACCAGAAGAGGCTTCCTTAGTTTGATTTTGTAAAATCTCCTAAATAACACTCAGGCGTGTACCCCGGTTCACTAACTTGGAGAATTTTTGAAAATACGTTTGATTTCTTAGAAATTGGCACTGTAAAGCACATTTGACCGAAAGGCCCCAAATAGTGAAAGTCAAAGCTTTCGAAAGGTTCCGTGTTGCCTTTTTAGGATGGTTTTAAGTAATCACGAAAAATGCCTCACAGGCGTGTACCGGGGGTCACCGAACATAGAGATTTTACAGAATTGTTCAAATCTTTAGAAAAATGGCGTCGAAATGAACTTCAACCGTCTAAAAATCAATGCACCGGAACCCTAAGTCTACTAGGGTACCAGAAGAGGCATCCTTAGTTTGATTTGGTAAAATCTCCTAAATAACACTTAGGCGTGTACCCCGGTTCACTAACTTGGAAGATTTTTTAAAATACGTTTGATTTCTTAGAAATTGGCACTGTAAAACACATTTGACCGAAAGGGCCCCAAATAGTGAAAGCCAAAGTCTTCCAAAGGTTTCGTGTTGCCTTTTTAGGATGGTTTTAAGTAATCACGAAAAATGCCTCACAGGAGTGTACCGGGGGTCACCGAACATAGAGATTTTAAAGAATTGTTGAAATCTTTAGAAAAATGGCGTCGAAATGAACTTCGACCGTCTAAAAATCAATGCACCGGAACCCTAAGTCTACTCGGGGACCAGAAGAGGCATTCTTAGTTTGATTTTATGGAATCTCCGAAATGACACTCAGGCGTGTACCCCGGTTCACTAACTCGAAGTATTTTTGAAAATATGTTTGATTTCTCAGAAAATTGCACTATAAAGCACATTTGACCAAAAGGGACCCAAATAGTGAAAGCCAGAGTCTTCCAAAGGTTTCGTGTTGCCGTTTTAGGATGGTTTTAAGTAACCACGAAAAACGCCTCACAGGCGTGTACCGGGGGTCACCGAACATAGAGATTTTAAAACATTGTTGAAATCTTTAGAAAAATGGCGTCGAAATGAGCTTCGACCGTCTAAAAATCAATGCACCGGAACCCTAAGTCTACTCGGGGACCAGCATAGGCATTCTTAGTTTGATTTTATGAAATCTTCGACATAACACTCAGGCGTGTACCCCGGTTCACTCACTCGGAGTATTTTTAAAAATTTGTTTGATTTCTCAGAAAACGGCACAGTAAAACACATTTGACCGAAAGCGCCCCAAATAGTGAAAGCCAAAGTCTTCCAAAGGTTTCGTGTTGCCTTTTTAGGATGGTTTTAAGTAATCACGAAAAATGCCTCACAGGCGTGTACCGGGGGTCACCGAACATAGAGATTTTAAAGAATTGTTGAAATCTTTAGAAAAATGACGTCGAAATGAACTTCGACCGTCTAAAAATCAATGCACCGGAACCCTAAGTCTACTCGGGGACCAGCATTGGCATTCTTAGTTTGATTTTATGAAATCTCCGAAATAACACTCAGGCGTGTACCCCGGTTCACTAACTCGGAGTATTTTTAAAAATATGTTTGATTTCTCAGAAAATGGCACTGTGAAACACATTTGACCGAAAGAGCCCCAAATAGTGAAAGCCAAAGTCTTCCAAAGGTTTCATGTTGCCTTTTTAGAATGGTTTTAAGTAATCACGAAAATGCCTCACAGGCGTGTACCGGGGGTCACCGAACATAGAGATTTTACAGAATTGTTCAAATCTTTAGAAAAATGGCGTCGAAAAGAACTTCAACCGTCTAAAAATCAATGCACCGGAACCCTAAGTCGACTAGGGTACCATAAGAGGCATCCTTAGTTTGATTTTGTAAAATCTCCTAAATAACACTCAGGCGTGTACCCCGGTTCACTAACTTTGAGGATTTTTGAAAATGCGCTTGATTTCTTAGAAATTGGCATTGTAAAGCACATTTGACCGATAGGCCCCAAATAGTGAAAGCCAATGCCTTCGAAAGGTTTCGTGTTGCCTTTTTAGGATGGTTTTATGTAATCACGAAAAATGCCCACAAGCGTGTACCGGGGGTCACCGAACATAGAGATTTTAAAGAATTGTTGAAATCTTTAGAAAAATGGCGTCGGAATGAACTTTGACCGTCTAAAAATCAATGCTCCGAAACCCTAAGTCTACTCGGGTACCAGAAGAGGCATCCTAGTTTGATTTTGTAAAATCTCCTAAATAACACTCAGGCTTGTACCCTGGTTCACTAACTTGGAGGATTTTTGAAAATACGTTTGATTTCTTAGAAATTGGCACTGTAAAGCACATTTGACCGTAAGGCCCCAAATTGTGAAAGCCAAAGCCTTCGAAAGGTTTCGTGTTGCCTTTTTATGATGGTTTTAAGTAATCACGAAAAATTCCTCACAGGCGTGTACCGGGGGTCACCGAACATAGAGATTTTAAAGAATTGTTGAAATCCTTAGGAAAATGGCGTCGGAATGAACTTCGACCGATCTAAAAACAATGCACCGGAACCCTAAGTCTACTCGGGTACCAGAAGAGGCATCCTTAGTTTGATTTTGTAAAATCTCCTAAATAACACTCAGGCTTGTACCCCGGTTCACTAACTTGGAGGATTTTTGAAAATACGTTTGATTTCTTAGAAATTGGCACTGTAAAGCACATTTGACCGAAAGGCCCCAAATAGTGAAATCCAAAGCCTTCCAAGGGTTTCGTGTTGCCTTTTTAGGATGGTTTTAAGTAATCAACAAAAAATGCCTCACAGGCGTGTACCGGGGGTCACCGAACATTGTGATTTTAAAAAATTGTTGAAATCTTTAGAAAAATGGCGTCGGTATGAACTTCGGCCATTTAAAAACCAAAGCACCGGAACCCTAAGTCTACTCGGGTACCAGAAGAGGCTTCCTTAGTTTGATTTTGTAAAATCTCCTAAATAACACTCAGGCGTGTACCCCGGTTCACTAACTTGGAGAATTTTTGAAAATACGTTTGATTTCTTAGAAATTGGCACTGTAAAGCACATTTGACCGAAAGGCCCCAAATAGTGAAAGTCAAAGCTTTCGAAAGGTTCCGTGTTGCCTTTTTAGGATGGTTTTAAGTAATCACGAAAAATGCCTCACAGGCGTGTACCGGGGGTCACCGAACATAGAGATTTTACAGAATTGTTCAAATCTTTAGAAAAATGGCGTCGAAATGAACTTCAACCGTCTAAAAATCAATGCACCGGAACCCTAAGTCTACTAGGGTACCAGAAGAGGCATCCTTAGTTTGATTTGGTAAAATCTCCTAAATAACACTTAGGCGTGTACCCCGGTTCACTAACTTGGAAGATTTTTTAAAATACGTTTGATTTCTTAGAAATTGGCACTGTAAAACACATTTGACCGAAAGGGCCCCAAATAGTGAAAGCCAAAGTCTTCCAAAGGTTTCGTGTTGCCTTTTTAGGATGGTTTTAAGTAATCACGAAAAATGCCTCACAGGAGTGTACCGGGGGTCACCGAACATAGAGATTTTAAAGAATTGTTGAAATCTTTAGAAAAATGGCGTCGAAATGAACTTCGACCGTCTAAAAATCAATGCACCGGAACCCTAAGTCTACTCGGGGACCAGAAGAGGCATTCTTAGTTTGATTTTATGAAATCTCCGAAATAACACTCAGGCGTGTACCCCGGTTCACTAAATTGGAGTATTTTTGAAAATATGTTTGATTTCTCAGAAAATGGCACTGTAAAACACATATGACCGAAAGGGCCCCAAATAGTGAAAGCCAAAGTCTTCCAAAGGTTTCGTGTTGCCATTTTATGATGGTTTTAAGTAATCACGAAAAATGCCCCACAGGCGTGTACCGGGGGTCACGGAACATGGAGATTTTAAAGAATTGTTGAAATCTTTAGAAAAATGGCGTCGGAATGAACTTCGACCGTCTAGAAATCAGTGCGCCGAAACCCTAAGTCTACTCGGGGACCAGAAGAGGCATTCTTAGTTTGATTTTATGGAATCTCCGAAATGACACTCAGGCGTGTACCCCGGTTCACTAACTCGAAGTATTTTTGAAAATATGTTTGATTTCTCAGAAAATTGCACTGTAAAGCACATTTGACCAAAAGGGACCCAAATAGTGAAAGCCAGAGTCTTCCAAAGGTTTCGTGTTGCCTTTTTAGGATGGTTTTAAGTAACCACGAAAAACGCCTCACAGGCGTGTACCGGGGGTCACCGAACATAGAGATTTTAAAACATTGTTGAAATCTTTAGAAAAATGGCGTCGAAATGAGCTTCGACCGTCTAAAAATCAATGCACCGGAACCCTAAGTCTACTCGGGGACCAGCATAGGCATTCTTAGTTTGATTTTATGAAATCTCCGACATAACACTCAGGCGTGTACCCCGGTTCACTCACTCGGAGTATTTTTAAAAATATGTTTGATTTCTCAGAAAACGGCACTGTAAAACACATTTGACCGAAAGCGCCCCAAATAGTGAAAGCCAAAGTCTTCCAAAGGTTTTGTGTTGCCTTTTTAGGATGGTTTTAAGTAATCACGAAAAATGCCTCACAGGCGTGTACCGGGGGTCACCGAACATAGAGATTTTAAAGAATTGTTGAAATCTTTAGAAAAATGACGTCGAAATGAACTTCGACCGTCTAAAAATCAATGCACCGGAACCCTAAGTCTACTCGGGGACCAGCATAGGCATTCTTAGTTTGATTTTATGAAATCTCCGAAATAACACTCAGGCGTGTACCCCGGTTCACTAACTCGGAGTATTTTTAAAAATATGTTTGATTTCTCAGAAAATGGCACTGTGAAACACATTTGACCGAAAGAGCCCCAAATAGTGAAAGCCAAAGTCTTCCAAAGGTTTCATGTTGCCTTTTTAGAATGGTTTTAAGTAATCACGAAAAATGCCTCACAGGCGTGTACCGGGGGTCACCGAACATAGAGATTTTACAGAATTGTTCAAATCTTTAGAAAAATGGCGTCGAAAAGAACTTCAACCGTCTAAAAATCAATGCACCGGAACCCTAAGTCGACTAGGGTACCATAAGAGGCATCCTTAGTTTGATTTTGTAAAATCTCCTAAATAACACTCAGGCGTGTACCCCGGTTCACTAACTTTGAGGATTTTTGAAAATGCGCTTGATTTCTTAGAAATTGGCATTGTAAAGCACATTTGACCGAAAGGCCCCAAATAGTGAAAGCCAATGCCTTCGAAAGGTTTCGTGTTGCCTTTTCAGGATGGTTTTATGTAATCACGAAAAATGCCCACAAGCGTGTACCGGGGGTCACCGAACATAGAGATTTTAAAGAATTGTTGAAATCTTTAGAAAAATGGCGTCGAAATGAACTTCGACCGTCTAAAAATCAATGCACCGGAACCCTAAGTCTACTCGGGGACCAGAAGAGGCATTCTTAGTTTGATTTTATGAAATCTCCGAAATAACACTCAGGCGTCTACCCCGGTTCACTAACTTGGAGTATTTTTGAAAATATATTTGATTTCTTAGAAAATGGCACTGTAAAACACATTTGACCGAAAGGTCACCACATAGTGAAAGCCAAAGTCTTCCAAAGGTTTCGTGTTGCCTTTTTATGATGGTTTTAAGTAATCACGAATAATGCCCCACAGGCGTGTACCGGGGGTCACCGAACATTGGGATTTTAAAGAATTGGTGAAATCTTTAGAAAAATGGCGTCGGAATGAACTTCGACAGTCTAAAAATCAATGCACCGGAACCCTAAGTCTACTCGGGTACCAGAAAAGGCATCCTTAGTTTGATTTTGTAAAATCTCCTAAATAACACTCAGGCGTGTACCCCGGTTCACTAACTTGGAGGATTTTTAAAAATACGTTGAATTTCTTAGAAATTCGCACTGTAAAGCACATTTGACCGAAAGGCCCCAAATAGTGAAAGTCAAAGCCTTCCAAAGGTTCCGTGTTGCCTTTTTAGGATGGTCTTAAGTAATCACGAAAAATGCCTCACAGGCGTGTACCGGGGGTCACCGAACATAGAGATTTTAAAGAATTGTTGAAATCTTTAGAAAAATGGCGTCGAAATGAACTTCAACCGTCTAAAAATCAATGCACCGGAACCCTAAGTCTACTAGGGTACCAGAAGAGGCATCCTTAGTTTGATTTTGTAAAATCTCCTAAATAACGGTCAGACGTGTACCCCGGTTCACTAACTTGGAGGATTTTTGAAAATGCGTTTGATTTCTTAGAAATTGGCACTGTAAAGCACATTTGACCGAAAGGCCCCAAATAGTGAAAGCCAAAGCCTTGGAAAGGTTTCGTGTTGCCTTTTTAGGATGGTTTTATGTAATCACGAAAAATGCCCACAGGCGTGTACCGGGGGTCACCGAACATAGAGATTTTAAAGAATTGTCGAAATCTTGGGAAAAATGGCTTCGAAATGAACTTCGACCGTCTAAAAATCAATGCACCGGAACCCTAACTCTACTCGGGGACTAGAAGGGGCATTCTTAGTTTGATTTTATGAAATCTCCGAAATAACACTCAGGCGTGTACCCCGGTTCACTAACTCGGAGTATTTTTAAAAATATGTTTGATTTCTCAGAAAATGGCACTGTAAAACACATTTGACCGAAAGAGCCCCAAATAGTGAAAGCCAAAGTCTTCCAAAGGTTTCGTGTTGCCTTTTTATGACGGTTTTAAGTAATCACGAAAAATGTCTCACAGGCGTTTACCGGGGGTCACCGAACATAGAGAATTTAAAGAACTGTTGAAATCTTTAGGAAAATGGCATCGGAATGAACTTCGACCGTCAAAAAATCAATGCACCGGAACCCTAAGTCTACTCGGGTACCAGAAGAGGCATCCTTAGTTTGATTTTGTAAAATCTCCTAAATAACACTGAGGCGTGTACCCCGGTTCACTAACTTGGAGGATTTTTGAAAATACGTTTGATTTCTTAGAAATTGGCTCTGTAAAGCACATTTGACCGAAAGGCCCCAAATTGTGAAATCCAAAGCCTTCCAATGGTTTCGTGTTGCCTTTTTAGGATGGTTTTAAGTAATCACGAAAAATGCCTCACAGGCGTGTACCGGGGGTCACCGAACATAGTGATTTTAAAGAATTGTTGAAATCTTTAGAAAAATGGCGTCGAAATGAACTTCAACCGTCTAAAAATCAATGCACCGGAACCCTAAGTCTACTCGGGGACCAGAAGAGGCATCCTTAGTTTGATTTTATGAAATCTCCGAAATAACACTCAGGCGTGTACCCCGGTTCACTAACTCGGAGTATTTTTAAAAATATGTTTGATTTCTCAGAAAATGGAACAGTAAAACACATCTGACCGAAAGGGCCCCAAATAGTGAATGCCAAAGTCTTCCAAAGGTTTCGTGTTGCCTTTTTAGGATGGTTTTAAGTAAACACGAAAAATGCCTCACAGGCGTGTACTGGGGGTCACCGAACATAGAGATTTTAAAGAATTGTTGAAATCTATAGGAAAATGGCGTCGGAATGAACTTCGACCATCTAAAAATCAATGCACAGGAACCCTAAGTCTACTCGGGTACCAGAAGAGGCATCCTTAGTTTGATTTTGTAAAATCTCCTAAATAACACTCTGGCGTGTACCCCGCTTCACTAACTTGGAGGATTTTTGAAAATACGTTTGATTTCTTAGAAATTGGCACTGTAAAGCACATTTGACCGAAAGGCCCCTAATAGTGAAAGTCAAAGCCTTCCAAAGGTTCCGTGTTGCCTTTTTAGGATGGTTTTAAGTAATCACGAAAAATGCCTCACAGGCGTGTACCGGGGGTCACCGAACATAGAGATTTTACAGAATTGTTCAAATCTTTAGAAAAATGGCGTCGATATGAACTTCAACCGTCTAAAAATCAATGCACCAGAACCCTAAGTCTACTAGGGTACCAAAAGAGGCATCATTAGTTTGATTTTGTAAAATCTCCTAAATAACACTCAGGCGTGTACCCTGGTTCACTAACTTGGAGGATTTTTCAAAATACGTTTGATTTCTTAGAAATTGGCACTGTAAAGCACATTTGACCGAAAGGCCCCAAATAGTGAAAGCCAAAGCCTTCCAAAGGTTTCGTGTTGCCTTTTTAGGATGGTTTTATGTAATCACGAAAAATGCCCACAGGCGTGTACCGGGGGTCACCGAACATAGAGATTTTAAAGAATTGTTGAAATCTTTAGAAAAATGGCGTCGAAATGAACTTCGACCGTCTAAAAATCAATGCACCGGAACCCTAAGTCTACTCGGGGACCAGAATAGGCATTCTTAGTTTGATTTTATGAAATCTCCGAAATAACACTCAGGCGTGTACCCCGGTTCACTAACTTGGAGTATTTTTGAAAATATGTTTGATTTCTCAGAAAATGGCACTGTAAAACACATTTGACCGAAAGGGCCCCAAATAGTGAAAGCCAAAGTCTTCCAAAGGTTTCGTGTTGCCTTTTTAGGATGGTTTTAAGTAATCACGAAAAATGCCCCACAGGCGTGTACCGGGGGTCACCGAACATTGAGATTTTAAAGAATTGTTGAAATCTTTAGAAAAATGGCGTCGGAATGAACTTCGACAGTCTAAAAATCAATGCACCGGAACCCTAAGTCTACTCGGGTACCAGAAGAGGCATCCTTAGTTTGATTTTGTAAAATCTCCTAAATAACACTCAGGCGTGTACCCCGGTTCACTAACTCGAAGTATTTTTGAAAATATGTTTGATTTCTCAGAAAATGGCACTGTAAAACTCATTTGACCGGAAGGTCCCCAAATAGTGAATGCCAAAGTCTTCCAAAGGTTTCGTGTTGCCTTTTTAGGATGGTTTTAAGTAATCACGAAAAATGCCTCACATGCGTGTACCAGGGGTCACCGAACATAGAGATTTTGAAGAATTGTTGAAATCTTTTGAAAAATGGCGTCGGAATGAACTTGGACAGTCTAAAAATCAATGCACCGGAACCCTAAGTCTACTCGGGTACCAGAAGAGGCATCCTTAGTTTAATTTTGTAAAATCTCCTCAATAACACTCAGGCGTGTACCCCGGTTCACTAACTTGGAGTATTTTTTAAAATACGTTTGATTTCTTAGAAATTGGCACTGTATAGGAAGTTCCCCGCTTCCCCTTATAGATCTGTGTTATTGTGCTGGCCTCACTCTTTCATTATCAACTTCTCTTCTCTCAACTGAAGGACTAACGTACTGTGATTTTCTCCAAATCATCGTCGTCAAGGTATTTCTCTCTCTCAGATATAAATTTCAGAGTTAATTTTTAGGCATTTGTATGATAGTAACTGACACCTGTATAGGGAATTTAGAGATTAGGTGTCATTATGTTGTTTCATTTATTGAGATCAATTGATTGTGTGCGGGGCTAAAAATTTTAACTTTTATGCATCTATAATTCTCTATTGAAGCAGGGAGTTGATGAATTTGTGACTCAAGCTCAATTAAGCTTGGTGATAAATATTTACAATCTTTTTTTATCAGTTATAAGCTTGTATTATTCTGGAATTAATTTAATCTTGTTTTGATTGAAACAGGGAAATTTTCTTAGTAATTTGTCAAGGTATTAAGCTGTGGAGATTCTGTAAGGAATTTGGATTTAGCCTAATTAAGTTTGGTTAGCAGAGATTGATTTCGTGACAAAAAACAAAACTCTACTCATTTATTTATTTATCAAAGTGGGGCATGGATTTGGACATGAGGTTGAAACCTTGTGCTTCTGTTGCTGCTTCTGCTTCTGCTTCTGCTTCTGCTTCCTTGCAGGATACTCGTACTCGCAATGATAGACTGGTAGTTGATAGGCTTAGCAATTTACCTGATGAATTGTTAATTCGCATACTTTCGTTGCTTCCTACTAAGGATGCTGCTGCTATGTGCGTGTTGTCTAACAGGTTGAGGCGTGTTTTACCTAGGATAACAAGCCTCGACTTTGATAGCTCACCTATATCATTTTGTTTGGGAAGTCCATATAGAATTGAACAGTTCCCCTCTTTTGTGACCTTTGTGGATACTGTCCTGCAAACGCATCAATCTCAGTATCTCACCAGGTTTAGACTTGGAGTGGGTGTGGACTTCGCTGAGGAGCGCTACTACGGTTGCAATCCTTATCGAGATGGATGTCCAAAAGCTTGTTACCCAGACTTAAAATACACCCTGATTACCGCGTGGATCTCTTTTCCATTAACCCGTTGTGGCCTCAGGGAGCTTGACCTCTGCATTCCTCTCAAGGAACCAGGTGCTGATATTCAGCTGCCCCCTGAAATATTCACTTGTCAATCTTTGGAGGTGTTAAAGCTTTATGTCGACCTTCGTCTTGACCAAGCTTCCACCATGCCCTCCTTTCATCTCCCAAACTTGAAGCTACTCCATTTAAATGTATATTTCATTCCCAACGACGAGTTCCTGCCTAGGCTAATTTCAAGCTGCCCTATACTTGAAGACCTCACGGTAGAAGCCTATTGGAACCAAGTCCATTACATCAATATCTCTTCGCCTTCTCTTCGAAGATTGTGCTTTCATGTGATTAGACGTGATATTCGTCATAACACTGACTTTGTGCTAATTCATACTCCTAATTTGGAGTATCTTGAGTACCATGATGAATTGGCATTGCAGTATGCTATCTCAAACATGGAATGTCTTGTTAAAGCACACATCCACCCGATACGTATGTTGAGAGGGGTAACATGTGAGGTTTCTCGTCAGCAAATGCTTAGGCTTGTCAGATCCTTGTCTAATGTTCAGCATTTAGTTTTGTCCGGCATTTCCACAAAGGTTTGTCTCAACTTCCAACTTTGTTGTTTTTATATAAAGAATTACAATATTTGTCTTTAGTTTATGAATGGTGAAATTAACTGGCGGCTTGTTAATTTTGTCTTTGAAGAAATTAAACTTTGTTGGAGTTATGGATCAACTGCCTGTGTTTCATAATTTGAAATATCTAGAGCTCCGATATTCATCAACTTATTGGGATGAAGTGTTGTTGGCGTTTCTTGAATGTTCACCTGTCTTAGAAACACTTGCATTTCCGTGGGTTAGTGTGTGATTTCTTCTCTTATACCGACCTCCGTTTCTAAATAAGTGCAACAGTTTGATTTTCACACTTGCCAACGCAAAATTTTGACTATTAGTATCTCTAATTTTTTATTTGTACAAGTTATAAAAAGTTGATATTATGAAAATATTATTGAAACAAATCCAACAACATTTTTATATGAACATTTTTGTTTTTATATATTAATAAAAAAAATACGGTCAAAGTAAGGTGTGTGAATAGTACAAAAATCAAAGTGTTGCACTTAAAAAGAAATAGAGGAAGTATTATATTTCATATGTTGATTAAATTTATGCATTGATATAACAAATTAACTTTTTATCATCTACATTGCAGGGAATGGTTTCAAAGCCATTTGATTCCAATTCTGATACATGTGAGGTGGAACGAGAGTTTTGCAGTACAACTCTAGCAATTATACCTTCGTGTTGCAGATATTACCTTAAAAGAATTCTTATAAAATTAGGAATTGGTAATGAAAGAGAAATAGATCTGATTCAGTTTCTGTTGAGACATGCCTTAATTTTGGAGGAATTGGTCATCTCTCTATCTCCAGGTGACGCAATTGTAGATCGATTGGTTCTAGAGAGCATTTTGCAGAATTTACCGAGGGCCTCAATGACCTGCTCAATTCAAGTCCAAGTCCAAGACTAAGCTTCCTAATTAAATATTTTGTCGTAAATTTGTTGTATTGTCGTGACGTACCTTTGAGGTTTAGTGAATTAGTCAAAATACCTTTATTGAGTTTTGAAGTTCATACGAACAAGTTTTAAGGATATCTCATGATATTAAAGTAGTTGAATTTTTGTTTATAGTAACAGTATTTTGAGGAAAGTATCAAACCTCAAGGGTATGTGAAAAATTCCAAGTATGTGAAATGCATTTTAAAAATTATGCCAAACTCAGTACTTGGGGACATTTCCCATTTTTTTTATAAGGATTTTGGTTTTAGCAAAAAAACAAAGATAACTAGAAATTTACAAGGCTTGATTAACTCTCCTAGTTTAGATTTATGATTGTATATTTGTTACGTGATGTGTTGTTGTCGTTGGCTTTGCAATAAAAAGGAATGACCCCGTCAACCATAAAGAAAAGTCTAAAAACACTTTAAGAAAACTGTTTTTTCATCAGGTACCCCTGAGGTTTAACAAAATGTACATACCCTCTTTTGGAAAATGTCGGACAAAGTTTTTTTTTTAAATAACAAAAGGACATTGCCCCCATATGAGAAGTTTTTGCATGATTAGATTGTTACCTCTTGCGAGTTTTTTGTTGGACTTTTATTTTTCCCATTATGACATCATTATGTATACTTATATAGTTATATTGAACTTATATAGTCGTTCCAATTTCAAAATTTATGTATATTAAATTGAATCATGTCCCTATACTAATTTCAAAAAAGAAAATAAATCTTGATGTCTAATATTATCAAGCGAACACAATTTATAGTGAACCAAATTATTTCTAATTAAAAAGTTTCCTCTAGGATTTCCCCTTAGGAGGATTTTTTTCCTAGCTTCTATAACTAGATTGTTTATGCTTTTTTAAAGGTCTTTCCTTTATTATTTACCCTTCTTTCTCTTTGTCTTTCTCTTTCATCTTTTTTCTTCTTGGCCTCAATTGTGAATCATTATAGGGACTTCCACTAGTGTTCTTACCGGTAAGCCCCAAAAAATCCTTTAATTGCTTCCAATAAGTATATCTCATCCTTAAGATGGTACTTATTCTAATGTGTTCATTTTCTTCTTTTTTTTTGTCGTCTGATAAAAGAGGAAGATCTAACAATCTCTATTCTCTGTAAGAATCTAGAAGACCACAAAAGTATTTTCACCCAAACGACTATGTATCAGTGGAAGTTAAGTCGTATCAGAGCAAACTCACAGATTGTATTGCTTCGGATGAAGTGTTTTATTAAAGTTGTTTTTAATTGAATCTGCTATGTAACTAATTCTAAGGTGTTATGTACTTGTTTTGGAATTTTTTATTTTTTAGGTTTTCATTGTAATGTTTGGCTATCCCTTATGAATGAAATCCTTTTTTCTTCCTGTAAAAAAAAATATTATCAAGCGACATTTACTCAAAGAAAAGACAGCATCTACATATGAGAAATATTAATGTCAACGGATCCATTTTTCGTTACACACCCTGTTCTCAATAGAAAGCAAAATTGTATTATTACATTTGAAAACCTCAAATAAAATCGGTAAGAAAAATTGGTCATGAAATTTCTCTAAAGAAAAATTTGACATCATTTCTATTTAGCAAACATTAAACAATCACGTATAGGTGACGAAATTTGTTGATCAAACAATATTTCCATCATTTTTTAATTAATTTAATTAAATTATTATGTAAGTGAGGATATATTACTCATTTATTGTGGATACCAAACTCTTATGAAACAGAGATAGACAGTTATTAAGACACTCTAGGCATAACACAAATATATAATAGGACTGATCTTCAAAAAAAAGAAGATATAATAGGCCTAATGAATTCCCCTAGAAGACTTGAATTCCTCAGCGTCGCGGGTCCTTGCTTCGGTATTAATAACAAGATTAAAGCGTGGGATTATGTAAGCAATCAGAAGCTAAGAAAACATCTTCGTGATTCAAAATTGGGCCATTCACTATGTGCTTTCCTTTATTCTCAATCAGCTTTATAACAGGAACTACAACACTACACCTATGCTCAACCTTTGTGAATCTATACAACAATATCCCATCTGAATGAAAAAAACAAAGTGATGGATGGGGAAAAAAATCTCAGCTTCTGAAGTATTTCTAAGCAACCTCACTTAAGATCCTTTTCTTGTCTATTGAGATTTGAGATACTTGCAACTTCTTCCTGTTCATTTATAACAGGAACTACAACACTACACCTATGCTCAACCTTTGTGCATCTATACAACAATATCCCATCTGAATGAAAAAAAAAGTCATGGACGGGAAAAAAAATGTCAGCTTCTGAAGTATTCCTAAGCAACCTCAGTTAAGATCCTTTTCTTGTCTATTAAGATGCTTGCAACTTCTTCCTGTTCATTTTCTAACCCTCGATTGAACTTCTCTCTGAGGAATTCTACTGGCATGAGTGTCAGAGCAGATGCTGGTACATACCGTATCATCCTTGGGATGCTACCTCTGAACTCCCCCTTAGCACCTTCAATCATCCATGTCCTGTGGATGGCGTGGAACCAGCCTTTGTACCTACATGGAACACACGGTTATTGTATATGTGGAGTTGTTCTCACTAGTTATTCAACAGAAACAAAAGCCTAAGCACTACAGATATGCCTATAGATGGAGATTATGATTTATGAGTGACTTCACAAGTACATAAAAATGGTAGAAATTGATACAATGGGAACCATAACTCGCATTTACTCTTTTATCCATATATCCAAGCGATGTTAAATATGTAGCACTGTCGCACGCCAGATGAAACTTCCTAACTGTCTTGTTTTCTTCTGTTCTCTGCCTATTTCAGGTCATCCTCTAGCAAATTCCCCCTCAATTCCTACTTTATGATTGACTTCGACAATTATAAGCCATAAGTTTATCATAAATTCATAATGGGAGCTCCTATTAACTTGTACAAACTTCAAACTGTCTTCGCAGCACCAGTGACATCTAATTCATCTAGCAGTAAGACGAACTGCATAAACCCCCACTGGCCCACCCACCCCCACACCTCAAAAAGACAACTACGAAAACAGAGAAATATACTTAACAGGATATTTAAATTGAACATTCCTACAGTAGTTACAGAACATGGAAGAGAAACAAGTATAGTTTGAGCCTGAATATACCTCAAATCGGTCCTTGGACTTGCAATCGAGTTTTGATAACATCTAATGGAGTAGTCACATAAGCACTCAAACCTGCAAAGTTTCATAGTTCTTTCTGGTTTGAGCTGAGCTTTCTGACAACTTCAATGTAATATCTAATATTCCAACCACAAGGCAAAATAGAGAAATAACCAGAAATTATACCTCCAGCTACTCCTCCTAGCACCAATCCCTCAAGAGTAGTATTGATTTGGTAATCCGCATCAAGTGTCCACTTCTTCATCCCATAATCTGTCAATTCTTTCAGTGCTTCATAGAACATTACCTGCAAAATGGAGAAAAGCTTCTCATAGCACCATGTAATCTGAGTAAAACTCAAGCCAAGCACACCTAACCCTCAAAAGCAAACCATACATGGCAGAACTTTTATTAAGAATGAAGCATACGGCATAGACAGCTTAGTCAGAAACAAATAGTAGATTGTTACCTAACATGTACTAATCATGGGGAACAAAATAGAAAGAAGATGTAAGGATATTTATGGGAGTACCTACCATCAAATCAGCAAAAGGCGCATCCCTTGCCAGTGTAGACCCATACCTGCCGAAAGAACCGAGAATCAAGAAATTCCAAGTAAAATAACAATTTGAAAGGAAATTCTGCAGAAAGAGTAGAAAAATGTTGGGGTCTGGGGCATTAAACTTCCAGTGTAGTTGCATTATCCCAAGCCTGTCTTTTATCAACATACTCAACAAAGACGGAGGGGGGAGTTGAGCTAAACAACAATAAACCCCTTCATGAAGAGAAAGTGCTAGAAACAAGCAGGATTTTATCCCCCCCCTTCCCCCAATTACACACAAATAAATGTCCAACCAGTCAAAAGCAAATCAAAGTAGTACCAAACTGGAAAGTGTTATCCTCTTATCCTACTGGTAGTTTAAGAGACAGTCTGGAAAAACCAACTTAGTGAATCAACAGCAAACATACCAAGTATATAGACCCTTTTGCCCCTGTTCTTTCCATATTGAGTGGGCAGCATGAAACATCCCATTATAATAACCATACATCTGCACTCCAGGAATTTTACCACACTGAGTTTTTGTGATCACAACACTCCAAGAATCACTTGTGCCCTGAACCTGCATCCGTTGCTTTATCACTTCACATGGAACATATAGAAACGAGCCAAGTGTGTCCCCTGCAACATTTTCAGGAGAATGAATGGAAAATTACAAAAATCAATCGGAGTTTATTTCAGTCTTTGATCAAAAGAACATAGTGACAGTCATTAACATCAAGAAACAGATAGAAGAAACATATTCATGCAGATGAACCAAGCACTGATGAACACATCTAGCTTTACCATAAATTATACTACACTAAAACACAAGCTTATCATGAATACACATTTGCTTTGAAAAGCTTACGAGTTATGTAAATTTGTTCAAAAATCAAAGATAAAACCAATAGTGACAAACAAACTTGCTAATCTGAGAATACAGGAAACAAGTTTCAAATGATATGAAATTTATGTAAAGAATAAATGAAAACAAAGTTAATTAGAGATTCAAACTTCAAAAAAACAGTCCTTAACCTCATTTGCAAATGTATTAATTTGACATGACAAGTTTCCCAGCTTTCTTATTGGCAGGGAATCAGATATTACGGTAATTCTTATTTGTAGGGAGCTAATATTGCCGGATGTGCTCGTGTGCATGGGGAGCTAACACATATCGGTCTCATTCTTCTAAAAGACAGTGAAATGTACAACTAATAGGTAAAGGCAAAGCTAATTAAATCCCACTCACAAAGTTTTCTAATGGAGAAAGATAGCACATGTCTTAGTCCAACTGTGAGTGTCAATTTCTGGCATTCACTGCCAGACTCAAGCCCGGAGGAAGAAAGAGAGACGTGGTAGGCCCGTGGCGGCCAGACTAAAAACTTAAGTCACATCTAATGGACATGAACCGGACTTCGTCGTATTGTGGATCATTGTACCTTACATATTACCAGCTAAAGTTTTGGGACATTAAGCAAAGTGACAAATAATTTATTAGGCATTACTTCAACCCACAAAAATGGATGCACTCAAAATTTAGTAAAGCGAAATGTACATCAAACATGCCCACATCCCATAAATAAGTAGAAAATAAAAATGAAACAGTCGATTTAAAAAGTCGAAAACTGGAAAAACAAAGAAGATGTTTAAGAATAACATTCATAATGTTTAAAACATACCCATTCCTCCAGCAAGAAAGTGGGCCCAATGAACATAACATAGCAGACTTAGTCCATCAGCAGCCGATACAGTTATAATCATTTGCAACACAGTTTCTTGGTGCTACAAGTAAACAGATACTATATTAACAAAAATTGAAAAGAAGGAAAGTTAGCACAGATTTATCTCTGCATACCTCAGATCCACTCACAATAGCTTGACTTTGAATTGGTCTCCATCCTGAAAAATTAATAGAAAACAACCAAAACCCAACTAATTATCAGCAAACCCTAGATAAAAAAAAAATCAAAAACCCCCCCAAAAAAAAAATCATACCTGACGGGGGAAGTCCGGCTTTCCTCTTCTTGAGAGGTAGTGTTTCATTTTATAGGATTTATTTATAAAATGTAAATAATTAATTTTGTTAGTTAGTTGAGGGTTAGCTGATGTGAGTTAGTTAATGTCTAATTGTATATAAGTCTAACCTCTCTCATTTTGTAATGACTGATTCATTTTGTTATAACAGAAGATATTTTCTTCTTTCTCTCTCTAAACCTCTTTCACTGTGAGCTTCCATAGCTGAAGTTTAGCTTCTTCATGGTATCAGAGCTCAATCTCTTTCATGAGATTGAGGTTTAAACCTAATTTTCATGATTTCATATTCAATTCTTAGAATTTTCGCAGTTGTAATTAACAATTGCTTGAAAATTCTGAATTGAAGTTTTGAATTGAGGTATAGTTTTGCAAACTGATTTGCGATTTACTTTTCTTGCAAATCGTTCGATTTTCTTCGAGAATTGTTTGCGACTTCGGGTTTTTCTGAGAACTGTTTGATTTCTATACAAATTAATGACGCAAGATTCTGAGGTTTCGATAAATGGCGAAACTAATGGAGCTGGAATTAGAGTTAATGGTGATAATGGAGGTAATATTGATCCTCTATTCATTTCAAACTCAGATAATCCTAATTCTTCACTTGTTGCTGCTATATTTTCTGGTAATAACTTCATGAGATGGAGTAGAAATGTGAGGAGAGCATTAATTGCGAAAAATAAAGAAGGTTTCATCAATGGAGGTTTAAAAATGCCAGATGAAAAGGATAAGAACTTCAATAAGTGGAAACGTGCTGATTACATGGTAATGAGCTGGATTTTGAGTTCTATGAGTGCTGATTTAGCTGATGAGTTTGGATTTATGGAAAACTCAGCTGAATTGTGGTTAGAATTGCAAGAAAGATTTGGTCAAAGTAATAGACCTTTGATCTATCAACTGAAGAAGGAGATAGATAATCTGAGACAGGAGAATTTAAGTATTGTTGCCTATTATGGCAAAATTAAGAAGCTATGGGATGAATTACAGAGTTTGAAGATGTTTCCAATCTGTAGTTGTGGTGCTGTGAACAGTTGTACATGTAATTTCTTAAAGAAATTGCAAGATCTGGAGGCGGAAGACAAACTTATGCAATTCTTGCTTGGTTTGAATAGTGGCTTTAATTCCACTATTTCTAACATTCTGTCCATGGATCCTCTCCCTACAATAAATCGTGCTTTCTCAATTGTTCAACAAATTGAGAAACAGAAAGAGGTTAGTGCTGATAATAATGAGATAGTTGCAGAAAGTAGTGCTATGGCTGCTCAAAGAGTATACAAACCAATGAATACACAAAGATCTTTTCCTAATTCTGTTAACAAAGATTGGAAAAAGGAAAAGATGGATAAAACTTGTGATCATTGTAAGGGACGAGGACACACTGTTGATCAGTGTTTCAAGATCATTGGATACCCTGAGTGGTATAACACAATCAAGGCAGGAAAGAAGCAAAATCAGAGAATGGCTGCTAATGTGCAAACTGAATATGAAGCTGCTACTGTGGAGAACAATGTTACTAATCAGAATCAGTCTATGACTGGAATTAATTCTGAAATGCTAGTTGTGATTTGTCAGCAAATAATGAGATCCATGAAAAGCAAGTAAGTAGCAGAAGAAGGCGATACTTCCAGTTTTGCAGGTATTGATTCTTTCATTGGTTTTGTTTTAAAGCAAAATAATTCTGTCAATTGGATAATTGACTCTGGTGCTTGTGACCATATGGTATTTGATGAACAAATATTAGTAAACAAAACAGTATTAACTTCACCAATAAAGGTGGGATTGCCTGATGGGAGTTATAGATTGGTAAAAATGACTGGCAAAGTGATATTGAGTGATGCATTGATTTTGCATAATGTACTGTTGGTTGAAGGGTTCAGACATAATCTTATGTCAATTGGTCAACTTATTGATAAGTCTGGAGTTACAGTGGTGTTTAATGAAGATGGTTGCTGTTTTCAGGACCTTACTAGTAAGAATGTGATTGCTGTTGGCCATAAACACAATGGATTATATTACTTCAATGCACATTCATAGCTGAATTCAAGGGAATATGAGGTATCAGAAGTTGGTAATTCATGTAATGCTGCAGTTACTGAATTAGTTGTACAGAATAAAGTTCTCCCTTCTAAGACTAGTACAAGCATAAAGAATAAAGGCATTTCTGAGATGAATTTAGAAATAATGCATGCAAGATTAGGACATGTTTCATTGTCCAAAATGCAGCATATACCTATGTGTAATTGCAAAGGCTTGAAAGAGTATAATTGCACTGTGTGTTTTCATTCTAAACAACACAAGTTGCCTTTTTCCATTAGTCATAGTAGAGCTGATGCATGTTTTGATTTGATTCATCTCGATTTGTGGGGTCCTTATAAGGTGGTTACTTTGAATGGTGCTTCTTACTTTCTTACTGTGTTGGATGACCATAGTCGAGTTGTATGGACATTCTTATTACACAATAAGCAACAAGTTGCTAAGGCTGTTGCTGATTTTCTGGCTTTGATTGACACTCAGTTTAGCAAGAAAATAAAGCACATTAGATCAGATAATGGTATTGAAGTGATTAAGGAACAGTGTTTGAGACTTTTTGCTGAAAAAGGTATAGTTCGTCAACGCAGTGTGCCTTATGTTCCTCAGCAGAATGGTAGAATTGAAAGAAAACATAAGCATCTATTGGAGATGACTAGAGCTTTCAGGTTTCATGCTAATCTTCCTAAAAAATTTTGGGGAGATTGTCTTCTGACAGCTACACATGTTATTAACATGTTACCTACTAAGGTGTTGAATTGGAAATCACCTTATGAGGTTATGTTAAATAAACTTCCTTCTTATCACAATCTGAGGGTGTTTGGTTGCCTATGCTATGCGTATAACATGAATATGCATAGAGATAAACTTGATACTAGAGCTCAAGAATGCATCTTCTTGGGGTACCCATATGGACAGAAGGCATACAAGATGTATGATTTGCATACTCATACATGCTTTGTATCTAGAGATGTGATATTTTTTGAAAAGGTTTTTCCTTATCCTATTACTTCTCAAAATAATGTTTCACTTACTATTCCTCTTGTGAATTTTGGTGTTGATTGTGATATTAGTGAACTAGTTTCTGATGCTAGTCATACTTCTAATACTGATACTGATGATTTTTCTCTTAATTCTCATCATCAGTACTCATCTCCTTCAGATACTATTCCTCTTAATTCTTCTAGTTCTTCTCTTTCATCTTCTATACCACCTTCTCCTTCTCCCACTATTAATCCTCGACAGTCTTTAAGACATGTTAAACCATCCACCAAATTTACATACTTTGTAAACACATACATTCCTCACAAAAATGTTTTACCTGCTACCCATAATTCTACCAATGAGTCAGCTTCTAATGTTGTTAACTCTCATCACATTATTGAACCAAAACACTATAATCAAGCCAAACACAACCCTCACTGGATTCAAGCCATGGCTAAAGAATTAGAAGCTTTAGAAGCCAATGAAACTTGGGAACTTACTTTTCTTCCTGCAGGCAAGAAGGCTATTGGTTCAAAATGGGTCTATAAGACCAAATTGAAACCTGATGGCAGCATTGATAGGTATAAGGCTCGTTTAGTAGCTATTGGATACCAACAGATTGAAGGCCAGGATTTTACTCAAACATTTGCACCAGTAGCAAAATTGGCTACTGTGAGAGTGCTCATTGCAGTTGCTGTTGCACAGAACTGGCCTTTGTGTCAGTTAGATGTAAATAATGCTTTTTTACACGGGTTTTTGGATGAAGAGGTATATATGTTACCTCCTGCTGGCTATGATAAAGCTTGTCTTGGTCAAGTTTGCAAGCTAAAAAAGTCTATATATGGACTTAAACAGGCTTCTAGACAATGGAACAAAGAATTATCAAAATTCTTTAAGGGTATTGGTTTTATTCAATCCAAACAGGATTACTCTTTATTCACTAGACGCTTGGCAGGAGAATTTCTTGTTATTTTAGTATATGTGGATGATATGATGGTTACAGGCACCAATATGCAACAGATCAATGATGTTAAGCAAGCTCTTGATCAAGCATTCACTATCAAAGATCTTGGTGATCTCAATTACTTCTTGGGTGTCCAAATTTCCAGAACATCTAATGGTATCTTCTTATCTCAACAGAAATACATTAGAGATATTATTACTGATTGTGGTGTGGAAACTTGTGATGTTTCTCCTGCTCCTTTACCTACTGGTTTGAAACTTTCCACTGAAGTTGGTGATGTTCTTGATGAACCTGATATTTACAGAAGACTCATTGGCAGATTACTTTATTTAGGTCTTACTAGACCTGATTTATCATATCCTGTACAACATCTTAGCCAGTTTTTACACCAACCAAGAGTGCCACATCTCAGGGCTGCTTTGCATATTGTGAAGTACTTACAAGGCACTATTGACTATGGCTTATTTTACCCTGCTGCTAATGACTTACAGATTACTGCTTATAGTGACTCAGACTGGAGTGCATGCCAATTTAGTAGTCGATCTCTTAGTGCCTATGCAGTATTTTTTGGAGATAGTTTGGTCTCATGGAAGACCAAGAAACAAACAACAGTCAGCAAATCTTCAGCAGAAGCAGAATACAGAAGTATGTCTGCCACTGCTAGTGAAATAGTGTGGATACATGGTTTATTAGAAGATCTTGGAGTTCATGTTCAGCTTCCTATCACTATGTGTTGTGACAACACTTCTGCAGAGCATCTTGCACAAAATCCCAAATTTCATGAGAAGACAAAGCATCTAAAAAGGGATATGCATTATGTTCGAGAACAAGTAGAAGATGGTTTCATTTCTACCACTCATGTCAAGAGTTCTGATCAATTAGGTTGAAGGAGTTCCATTGTTCATCATCAAAATGCGGTTCAAAGAAAGTGTAGAAATTTTCGACGCTCACAGTTCTGTCGATGTCTATAATGATTTCATCCTCCGCCATTTTTACTCTAATCTTCTTTGCTCGATTCTAACAAATGTAAAGTTGAGAGAAGTGACTTTTTGTCTTTTTTGGGTTTGCGAGTAAGCGGCTCAAGATAGTTTTTTTATTTTCCAGTTCTTAGGTAAGGATTAAAGTAAGAGTTTTGTGGTGCTTGAAGTTTTCCTCAGTTGCTTTTAATATTAGGGTCGTAGGAGTATATCAGAAGAATTTTATTGCATGTGTCAGGCAAGGTGGTGGTATAAAATGTTTGTTTGAGTTAGTTTTTACAAGTGTCTTTTCTTCTAAAAGTAGTTAGTGGTATTATCATCTCATAATTATGACATGGGAAAATTCTCATTTCATTGCCCAATTTGTGATATTTCATCGTAATAAACAAGATAACTGATATCAGAATTTTTTCCTTCAATAATGCTAAAATGGGTATTAATTCTTAAAATGTGCCGAAGTTTAAATTAATTCCCTGGGTACCGTCCACGTAGGGCGGCATGCCAGAATTTTGTTTTTTTAACAAAACCGCTACACCAAGTAGCAGTTAATACTAATAATGTAAAGTTGACCGCTACTTCAAATAGCGGTTATATTATGTCCCTAAGACAAGTTATAAGGCATGCATATAAACCGCTACTCAGAGTAGTGATTTATTATGAAACAAAAAAAAAAAAAAAAAAAAAAAAAGAAGGGGAACGCAGCAGCTAGCAGCGCAGCCAGATGTGTGCTACGAAATAAGATCCATTTTACAATAGAACTTTTGAATGAACAACCTAAATTATTATATTATGTAAATTTTGTATAACTCTTGCTACGTAATTCGGAATATTATAATTTTTGTACCATTGGATAGTGCTCGAAATATGCTATGAAATAAGATCCATTTACAATATAGTTCTGCAACTTATGAACTAGAGAGAGCCACGTAGGATTGTCATGTCATTAATTTTTAAGTTAAGTATTTTAAAAAATAGAGTTCTACATATATTTAAATACATAAAAGGAGTTTTGGGTAGGGAGAAATTAGAGTTTCGTTTTGCTGTATATGATTATTAAACCACAAAAGATCTTTACACCTTAAGGGTGTTTTTCCATTCAACGTAATTTGACTTATCTAAAGTATATGATTATTAGCCTCGTCCCATATCAATTGCAAGTTTGCAAACTGGCACATTTATCAATGTACAACTTTGACAACTAATATCTTTAATTACTCATTGTGTTTCAAAATATAAGTCACACACGATATTCAAGGTCGAACTTTATTTTAACCGTTAGTTACTTTTCATCACATGTTGATAAAAAATAATAAGAAAATATAATTATAGTATTTTTCAAGATAAAACTAATTATTTTTTATCAACATGTGATGAAAAGTATTTGACAAATTTATTTTCATCAAAATATATTATTTGATAATTTGATAATATTTGATAATATTCGACAAAGTACAATTCATATAGTATTTGACAAAATATATTATCATTCTTGACCCCCTCTCTCTCTCCCTTGCTCTTTATGTGATCTCCTTATTGTGATTAAGTGTAATAAACCCACACTCATTGCCCTCAATAAGTATTGTAAACAAAGCATGTGGACACATCTTTCCCCTTGCATAGAAGTGCACTAGTCTTATATGCACGAGATGCGTGCGTTAATTTCAAAACTTGTTATTATATATTTCATCCGTACTATAGGTATGATCACTCCTAAAATGTGAAAGATTAATAGTTAAATTAATCTAGATATGTTGATTCGCTAATATAAAACTAACAAAGGTTGTGAGTAATTTTAAATATTAATTTTTTGTAAATGAATTTGGATATATTAATTCTTAAGATCACTGAACATATATAGAACATTACACATACTTTTATTTTCAATAACGAACTGTATACCTGATTAACAGTAAAGTATCCGCAAATTTGAGAATGTCGTGAAGCTCCAATCTATGAAGAGAACTGTTTTTTTTTTGGTTTGGAGTTTGTGTTTGTGTTATGGAAAAATTATTTTGAATTTGATTTGAGCTGTCTATGTAATGAGAATGTCGTGTATATATATATATATATATATATATATATATATATATATATATATATATATATATATATTTTGTCATTGTATGTGGTATTAATGTTTGGTAAGTTCTTGATTATGAATCTTTTTGATTGAATTTTTTTTGTTGGCAAGTTTATGTGATTGAGCTTTTATATGAGTTGATTGGGTTTAATATAGATTTGATTGATTTTATTTTTTGGCGAGTTTATGCGTTGAATTGGTTTTGAATAACTAGTAGAAGCTGTGTGTAGAAATTTGAAATCTAATATGTTGTGGAGGGGTAATTAAGTAAATTCCAAAGGGGACACCATTGCTCATCCCTTGGCTTATACTCCCTCTGTTTCATTTTAATTTACTCACTTTACTTTGGGGGATAACCAAGGAGGAAGTACAAAAGTATGAGAGAGAAACTGAAAAGGTGGAGAGAGAAACTGGAAAGTGAGAGAGAGAAAGTAAAAAGTGGGTTAAAATATTAAAAAGTGGATGACATGGGTGGAAAAAGAGGAGAAAGTAGATGTGATATGTTACCTAAAATAGAAAAAGCAACAGTGTGTAGATTAAAAAGAAACAGACCAAAAAGAAAAGTGTGTAGATTAAAAGGAAACGGAGGGAGTATAATAGAGACATATACAATGAGTCTTGTAGGTTAAAAATTGATCAACCTGCTCGGAGATAACCCATTGGAGATAGACAATCATGAGTCCGACTTATTATTTAGACAATCATGTTCTTTTGTTTTTTGTGCCAAAAAATATATTTACCTTATCATAAAACTGAATTAGTGAAAAACCTTCTAATGAATCATATACTATATTAGAATATCCCCCCTTAAAATAATAATAATAATAATAATACCATTACTTAACTCCCTCTATTCTTATTAAATAATTACACTTGATTTTTATGCTTGCCAATGTAAAAATTTAAGTATCTATACTAATATATTAAAAAGTGTCCCTATCAAAGGAACGGTGTCACGTGTCACTATTCACTATATATGCGCCATGTAGCTAGATTGTTACGTCATCTTACAAAATAAATATTGTTTGCCACTAGATTTGAACATGCGACCTCTTGCAAAGAGAAGTTTGTTTTTACCATCTCAACCAACTTTTTTTAGTGCTTCATAAATCCACATAATGTTATATATTCATTGCAAACATAAAGTAAATTAAATGTTAGATTTTTTTTAAAATTAATTTTTACAAGAGTGGAAAAAATACATATCAATTGTGAAGAAGAAAAAAGGTAACACCCGGGGCAACGCCCGGGCCAACGCACTAGTTAGTATCTCAAATTACGTGATTGTAAAAATTATACGAAGTTGTTATTTCAAAAATTCATATAAGAGTTGACATATATTTCAGACAAAAATAATTATTTTTAGATGAAAATATATCTCTATTATATAATCCAATTCTTAAAGAGTTCGATGTCTACATAAAAGGACTAAAATACCTTAACTCACATAGTTATTAAATTTGGTCCATGGAGGATATTGAGAACATAATAATCGAATGTTTGCAGAACAGAAATGTTGTCAAACTTTTCTTCACGTGAATAATTTATCTTACCAATTAGTTAACATATATTATTAGACTTAATAATTCAATTTTGCTTTTTGTTTACTTCCACACACATGACTTGTATATAAATATTATGTCGGGTTGAACTAAAAGAAATTAAAATTATAAGAGAAAAGTAGCTAATATAAACTGAAGTCAACTGCAATACTGCATTAAAAGTTTGAAACTGTATCCACAAGAACCAGGGAGGAGAGAAAAAAGAAATGAATGTAAGAAAATGGAAATAAACCGAGCAAAATCTTGCGTGGAACAGTGGAACGATGTAACTTGTAAGGCCACCTTTAAAATACAAAAATAACACACCACGTCACCACCAACACCAAAACCAAACATAAAAAAATTACGTCCACTATTCCCATACTTACCGCGTCTTATATGAGTCCAACCAAAATCCATTCTTTCTCTCTCCTCTTTCTCTGAACTTTTCTTCTTCACTGCTGTTCTTCTCTTCATTCATTCTCCGAATCCTTCAAATTAGTCACAAAATCCAATCTTTCACTCAATTTCCCTAAATCCTTTCAATCTCTCTTTTTCTCTCTCCAAATTTCCACACCCAGAAAAATTCTGCTTTCTTTTGTTACACACAAAGTACAATTTCCCCTTTTTTCTCTCTTTCTTTTTTCAAACCAAAATCATGAACTCCTAAATTCTCTATTCTTTTGATTCGAAATCTTAGTGCAAAGCTCGCTTTTCTCATTTTGGCTTTTAATGGCGAAACGTGGATATAAGCTCCGTATCCTTTACCATGTGTTAAATTGTTGCTTCTTGCTCCCTATTTTTCTTCGGGTTTGATTTATTTAATAAATATATCTGATGGGTTTTTGATTAAATGTACTACTACATTTGTTGTTATTATTTTGATCTAAGCTCTTAAGGAACATTCGTTTAATTATGCCATGAATTTGTTTGATCTACATATAATAATTGTTTTCTGTTGAATTTAAATAATTAGGAGTTTTTTTTTTTTTTTTTTTTTTTTGGCGTTTTCTTCTGTTTCCACCGACTTGCCCATGTTTCTGTTGAATTTAAATAATTAGGAGTGTTACTTTTTTTTTTCCTTTCATTTTTTGTTTAGATTATTTTTTGGGTGAATTGAGATGATGGGTTAGCTTCTGATTTGTTAAATTTTTTTTTTTTTAAATGTGGACCAAAACATATCTTTTTTCCCCCCTCTTGGTTATTAGCTGTTGAGAGTTGAGACAAATTTAATGATTTATGATTATGGGTTTGATTATGTTATTTGAGAATTTTTCTTGACTCAATTTAAAAATTCGAAGAAGAATTTGTGGCTCACTCAGCAAATGTGAACTGTCTTCGAATTGGAAAGAAAGCATGCCGCCTTCTTCTGACGGGTGGAGATGATCACAAAGCTAATTTGTGGGCAATTGGCAAACCCACTTCTTTGATGGTTGGTGCATTTCTTTCAAAAACATTTTCCCACCTTATTTTTTAATTGGTTTTTTTATATTATGAAATTAATGTGATTGGAAATTAAGTGCCTTTTCTTTTTGTAATTATCTACGTCCTCCCTAACAAAATAGATGTTACACTCTGACTTTCACGCTTGTTGATGCAATACTTTGACCATTAATAACTTTAATTATGTATTAGAAAAAATTATAAGAAGTTAATATTATGAAAGTGTAGATTGAGACGAATCCAACAACATATCATATAGTAACTGATGATTTTATCTAAAACTAAAAAATGCATGGTCAAATGTAGTAGGTGAATAGTGCAATTTTTAAAGTGTAACATCTATTTTGTTACGGATGAAGTATTTTATATTTTGTTGGATGACATTGTATTTGTAGAGATTAGACTTTGGAGTTTGGAGCTATGTGTATGGTAATGTTGAACTAGTGTCGTTTTACCCATATTTTGATGTGTGTGTATTAGTTTCAGTTTTAATGAAGCTTTCTGAATTTAGTAAATATGGTAAGGGGATAGTTTGTTGATATTAACCATTTTTGGTGTGTTGCTTATTAGGATCTTGATTTGGAGATATGCATTGTTAAATTTGTAGATAGTTATAATGCGCCGCAATACCTTTATATAGGTGCAAGTTAAGAGTAAGATTATCATTGCGGAACACAAGTTTCATAGATCTCTTTTTTGGTTGTACACAAGGGGGGAAAGAAAACTTTTAATTGCAAATGTAGGTTGGGAGTATGTTGCTTGTGTAAGGAGAAATTGAAAGGGTGAGGTTAGAAACTAGTATAAAATTACCATTGAACTTATGGTCCGCTTGGTAGATAGTACGAATGGTGGCAATGATAATAAATTAATATCTAATTTATAGAGAAAGCATTAAGTCAATATCTATGGTAATACTTGTGCACCCCACCCCCCACCCCCCACCCCCACCCCCATGGCCCCCCCCCCCCCAAAACTTGTGTAAAATCTCATTTTGTATCTATTAACACTGTAGTCTGTAGATATGGTATTGAGTGGGAATGGAAATTTCTCAGGAAATCACATGTTTGGTGAGGAATTTCTTTATGTTGTGACAGATGCAATTAACAAAACAAATAACAATGAACAATCGACAATCGACACAAGAATTAACGTGGTTCACTAACAATATGTTAGCTACGTCCACAGACAAAGGAGAAACGGTTTTATTAGGTTTAGGAGAGAGTACAAATTTCAGAATAATGAGGCAGGGGTTAATAATAGGGTTTATATAATACCCTACTAATTAACCTAAACAAATGGGCCAAAGCCCGAAAATAAAACAGACTCGATATATTAAATAACATATATCGAAAAGTTCGGGGGCGTATCCCCCTAACCCCCACCAGGGCGTTTCACCCCTGGACCCCGACTTGCTGACCCCCGTGCTAGATTAATCCTAGCGCCACATAAATAATTCAAGGCACATTTCAACACTTCACCATGGTAATGAATAGGAGTTCATCCTTGCAAATTACAGACAATTTCATTGCCATTAGTGCCATTTAGTACACCTATCAAATGGGCCATTGATGTAGTGATCGCGAGTAATTGCATGCCTTTTGTAATAATAGTAATTGAAATTCAATTGAGATGTTCTATTGGGGGAGGATGCGATTCCTTATCTTTGTTATGAAGTACTTTCGATGATGCTTAATTGTGATGTCTGTTTGTCACATGCGGATTCTGTTACTGCTTTAAGATGTCCTTCCTGTGTTTGTTTTAAGTTTAGAATTAAATGGTTGATATGTGATTATTGTAGCTATTGCTTTCGAGTTCTGCAGAGCCTGTGTGGTCATACAACTCCAGTTGAAAGCTTGGCCTTTGATTCGACGGAGGTGTTGGTGCTTGGTGGAGCTTCTTCTGGTACAGTGAAATTGTGGGATTTGGAAGAGGCAAAGAGTGAGTTTTGTCAATTCTACCTGCTTTCTTTTATCTATTTGTGGACAGTATACCTCTTGGTGATGTAGGATATAGGCATCAGGTGGCCAATCAACTCTAGGATAATAGTTACTTTATTGATATGACTCTTTGATCCTTCATTGCAGTCAAATGGGCATTGATTGCAATCTCTAGCTCTACAATTTAGAACTATCTGGGCTTGTGTTACTGGTGAGGATCACTGTTCCTTTAATGGATATTCTAATCTTGTCAATGCTGTTTTGAAGTGTAGTGGTTCGAACTCTTACTGGTCATAGATCCAACTGCACTTCTGTTGAATTCCACCCATTTGGAGAATTTTTTGCTTCTGGTTCAGCAGACACGGACCTAAAGATTTGGGATATAAGAAAGAAAGGATGTATTCATACGTATAAGGGCCACAATCTCGGAATCAATACTATTAAGTTCACACCTGATGGTCGATGGGTTGTTTCTGGTGGTTTTGATAATGTTGTAAAGGTAAGATAAGAGCTTGACATAGACACTTGGTATCTATTGAGCTTATAAATTTATGGTGGGTCTGATTTCTTAATTTATATATTTCCTGCACAGGTATGGGATTTGACTGCTGGAAAATTGCTGCATGATTTTAAGTTTCACGATGGTCCCATCAGATCCTTAGACTTCCATCCTCTTGAGTTCCTCCTAGCCACAGGTACTAGTCCATTTGTTACAAGTGCTTACTGTGAAGATGCATATGATACTGCCTTTAAGTTTAGTTCTCTATCTAAAGTAGTGAACATATCTAAGGTGGCAATTAATTGCTAAATTGATTCTTAGCTTTGTCATAATGTTCATAGCATTTGCCTTCACCAACCCACTTGATTTTATTCATTTGAGCAGACATTGAAATGAAAGGAGAAACATATGCTTTTATTGATTTTTGGACTTTAGAGTCAAGCGCAGTTTCATGTGGGAGTCATGTTATAGGATATCTTTCTGCGTAAGACCCTAGCACCTAGGTTAAGGGCGACTCAATAAACGGGTATATACATAATACTTCCTCAATTCAAGATAATTGCAACATATTGCTTTCCAGGTTGTTTCAAATAATTGCCTACCTTATTTTGTTAACTAATTATCTTATCTCTCCTCATGAAATGGGCCCTTTTTCTCATGTTTCTCTATCTCTCTAGTCTCTCCTCATTGCATGTACTTCATAAATCTAGTGCCTTCCGCCCAATGTTGGAATTATTTCGGAATAGAGGATGTATATAATATGCTTGAGAACTCAACATGGATTTGATTTGTATAGAAGCCTCCTACTCAGTCAAGTTTTGAAGTCTTTGATGTATATTTCTTCCCATGATAATTGTATATCTCAAATTGTTCTCTTTTACTTAACTTTTTCTCTCTATACAAATCTAAGTATGATTTCAATTTTGGGTTACCAGCAACAACCACTCTCATGTTTGTTGATTCTGGCTGATTTATATCTGCACTAGGATATGTCAAATTGAATGAATGGTGCCTTGTTTTACCCTTAATCAAATTTGGCTCTATGTGCTAGATGAATCTTACGTAAAGTCAAAATGTGTCTTGCTGTTACAGCATATATTTCCTTCTTTCACTTTCTATTCTTTGCACCTTCTGGCCTTATATGCTACTCCCTGTGTCCCTTAATGTTGCCCCATTCTCTTTTGGTTAGTTTTTTAAGAGTTGCATTGAATGGGTAGGTAGTTTTGTATTTGTGTGTGTGGGACCATATTAACCAAAAGGAAAGTGGAGCATTCTTTTATGGACAAAGGGAGTATATCCTTTGAGTTAGTGCTAATGCAGCGGTGCTGAGATGTTCCCTTTCAGCTTCTAATCTTATCTTTTCATACTCTAATTATTCCAAGCAATTTTCAGGTTCTGCAGATAGAACTGTTAAATTCTGGGATTTGGAAACTTTTGAAATGATTGGATCTACCAGGGCTGAGGTAATAAAGTTTCTCATGACTTAAAGATTCTATAGTTTTTTTTTTTAATAAGAAGAGAATTGTTATTGTAATTGATTGAACGATTATTACAGAGATCATATCTCCATTTATACAATGCAAATCAATTAGAATTTAGCTACAATAGAATAAAACAAACTCCTAAAACTTCTAACAGATTTCTTACTAACTAACTAACACTCCTAAACCTCCTGTAACAAGTAGCAGCCTCATTCCGAGTTTCTGTAGAATTTTAGGCTGTGATTTGTGGAAGGTGCAAGTACCAGGGGTAGACTGGTTCTGGTTGAGGTATTTTCTTTAACACTAATATTTTTTCAAAGTTGGTTACTAAAGCAATCTGGGACCTGTTGAGACATCGAAGTAGTTGGAAATATTAGGGGTCATCATGCCCCATCCCTACACTGTTTGCCATCTGAGGATCTTATGTCTTATATATATCATGATACACAATTCAAAGTTGTACCTCACTGCTGAAGTTGTAACATTAGTATCATCCAGGCTGCAGGAGTACGTGCACTAACCTTTCATCCTGATGGGAGGACCCTCTTTTGTGGATATGACAATAACGCGAAGGTCAGAGTTCTAACAAAATTGTTGCGGGGTCATTTCTTCTTCATTTTCTTTTTGAGTAATTCACAATCTATATTTATGTACCGTACAATTATAGGTTTATTCATGGGAGCCTGTAATATGTCATGATGCAATTGACATGGGATGGTCGACAGTGGGTGATCTCTGCATTAATCAAGGAAAGCTTATAGGTTGTTCTTACTATCGGAACTCCATAGGCGTATGGGTGTCTGATCTGTCGGTACGTGACTTGTTGCTGCTTCTGTCTTAGCTACTTTACATAAGTAGGTGCATATACACAGTGTCATGCGTATAAATTTCTGGAAGCAGATTTAAACTGCATTTTTATTTTTGCTTGTAGCATGTTGAGCCATATGGGTCTTGTGGTACCGGTGCACCTCGAGAGAGAAGCCCTGTTGACCTGAATGTTGATATGCGAGCATGCCAGTCTTCTGAAGAAGTAGTGTCAGCTGTTGGGTCCTCCTTCAGTTCGCGTTCCACAACCCCAGATGCTGATGCTAAAGAAATTAAGAATATATATGTGGACTGTAAGTCATATCTCGCCTTTAAACTTTACTGAAGTTGCAATCCTTTTCGATGGTTCATCTAACTAATACTGCTCCATTTTCCAGTGAAGATTTTGTAAATATGATAATAGCTGTGCTTGCATACTTGCACTTTGAGATGATTAAGAGTTTATGTGCGTTTCAGGAATAGATTATGATATTAACTCCGTTCCACTTATGCTCAGCTCTTGCTCATAGATGATATTTTCTTCTTCAAGTACTAATGATGCTGAAGCCAAACTAAAAATTGACAACAAAGATTGAGTAGTATAGCTTTGTTTTTAATTGTTATTGTTTTTCTATATTAGTTCTTTTTTATTTCTTTGAAGCAGGATACAATGAGGACCAAGGAGAAGTGGAGATGTTTACAATGCATAAGTGGGAAGAGTTATTAGAACTATATTGGACTTACCTAGGGGCTTGATTGGCTGCAGTTTTTGGGGTAGCTTTTTGTCAAATTTAAAAATTCAACTAAGTCCAAATTTGAGTGTTTGGTGAAGTAGTTGTAGGCACTAGCTGTTGACACCGTAAAATTTAGGGTAATTCTTTGTAAAAGCTACCCGAATTAGGTTTTTAGAGTAATGTTCTATAAGAGCTACCGAAAATAGATTTTTAGGGTATCGTTTTGCAGAAGTTATCAAAATCAGTTTTATTTCTTTTCTTTTGTTACTTCAAAAGTTAGTTGTGTCCAGCGATTCCGATAAACAATTACTTTCAGAGCTAACCGAGTTAGTATAACAACTTATAACTGCTAGAATAGCTAACAATTACGGGAATAGCTAATTTGCCAAACAAGCTCCATATCTTTTTTTTCCCTATCAAATCGAGCTATCAAAATACGTGTTTAGCAGCAAAACTTACCAAAAAAAAAAACAATTTGAAAGATTTTGTCTTAATTACTTGTATAATGCAAGGAAAGATAACTGCTGTGATGCTGCCAATGACTAAATTAAGTAATTTTTAAACAGCTTTAATCATACGAATAGCACGTCAAATAGAATAATCTAACCTGCTAGGCACTTTGGGTGGGGCTGTGTTGGGCCAAGGTCCCACGATGACCTGTACACTGCCTGCTGTAATCAGATTTAGTAGGTAATATATTCATATATCTTCAAAATTTAGCTCCATTTAGTTTGGGATTTTCGAGTCACTGTGTGGTGGTCGATTGGGATATCTTCTTTCCATTTGGTTGAGATCATTAGCAAATTTTCGATGCCTTAATGAGTGGTCGGCTCACAGTCCCAAAACATTTTAATCAATAGCTGAGGAAAGAAGCATTGCAAAAGAATTCTTGTTTGATACCATCTAATCTTGATCCACATGACAAGTGCAAGGATTTCCTTACAACTTGAATTGCCTTGACTAGATGGTAAAATATTGTTCAATTTGAGTCTATGGTCTATACATACTAGGCCAAATGGCATGGTGCTGATGTCTTTAGTATGTACTTCTTGCTATTAAGGGATTGATGGGGTATATACTTCCTATTGTTCAATTTGAGTCTATGGTCTATACATGCTTTCATCCATATGCCTAATCTTCACACTTTTAATACACAGTTTATAATGCAAGTTTCTTGTGCGAGTATCAATGTATGTATGTTTCTTAAACTGTAGATGAGAAGCCAATCAGCTCTCGCAAAACACGCTCTTTAAGTACATCAAAAGTCGTGTCATCGTCTGACTTGAAGGAAACTCGCAAGTTATCATCTAAAAAACAGAATGTTCCTGGTGCTACATCTGGGAAATCTAATGTCCACACTGGTGGTAGATCGTTTATTGTCCCAAGTATTGTTCCTAGAGACAGTTCAGGTGGCAAAAGTTTCGCCAACACTAGAAGAGAGTCAATTGCACCTACAAGGCCTGGTAGTGGGGGTTCAATCAAGTCTACACAAATGAGGAAGTCATCCAGGAGCAAATCTGATACAGAAGATGCAGATTTAAATATCCTAGATAGGCTTGTACAGGAAGTGGGAGCTAGAGATAATTCAGGCGGCAAAAGTTTTGCCAATTCTAGAAGAGAGTCACTTACAACTGTGAAGACAGGTAGTGGGGAGTCGATCAAGGCCACACACATAAGAAAGTCATCCAAGAGCATGTTTGATATAGATGAATTGAATACAAATTGTCTTGATCAACTTGTACTGGAAGCGGGAGCTAGGAAATCAGAAGAAGATAAGAATCCTACACCGGAAAGTGTTGAGAAGTTTGAGAAAAAGCAATCTCCTCCAATTTCTAATCCGCAGAGTGGTAAGATTCTACCTCTTCCCATACCAAATAGATGCATGTGTTTGTGAAATTGTTTCTCTGTAGCCATTATCTTCATTATTTCTTTGCATCATTAGTAAAGCAGTTTTGCCTATGTTTGGCATTTGCAGTAATTTCTATTTAAGCACTTTAGTTGCCATCTTGAATTCCTGTTAATCATGTATTAAATTTGTTTTTTTTTTTTCTTTCTTTCAGGATTTTTTTCTGACATATCTTTATACCTCTGTAATCATTTTGTATTTGGTAATTTATGCATACGGATATGTTAAGCATCATCTTATTTGATTTTGTTGAGTTTATTGCTAGTTTAAGTACGTTGGCTTCTGATCATCAATTAATAATAATTCAACAATGAGAAACTAAGAATCCTTCTGTAAAATGGATCTCATCAATTGATGGGGGGCTGTCTACGAATAGGAAGGTCCAGTAATTCATATTCTCAAAGCCTTACCCTCTAACCTAATGGGTAAGTGCTATTGTCCTTAATGCTTGTTCATGTTTGTTTGTCATCCCATCAGCTTGATTACCCCTGGTTGTGCACTTCATTGCAAAATTAATGTACTCAGTGGCTCCACGGTTGTTAAGTGCGTTTTCTCCACACACACACAAACCAGAACTCACCTAGACACCTGCACACCTGCATGTGAACGTGTCTATGAGTGGAGGGGTGTACCTCAGTGTGTTTCTTTTGGTTCCCTTCTTTTATGTGCTTGCTTTTTATTCTTAGTTTCTTTTTCTTGTTTTGTTCACAGTAGATGCTGACCCCATTAACCGAGAAGAGATACAAAATGTAAAAGTGGTGGAAGGAGGTGAAAAATCTCACCCTGGCAGTTTTATTGTGGATGAATTGAGATGTTGTCGAACCTAACTAAAAGTTGTTTGTGCTTTAGCAGTGGCAGTTGCTTATGGAAGGACGCGTTCTCTTGTTGAGAGATTTGAAAGACAGGGACGTTTTGAGGGCAGCGAGGATCAAACATTCAGCATAACCAATGATGATGTTGCTGATAGGATTAGTAGCTCCGCCATGCCGGTACATTTATACCCAGCTTGTTACAATGTTACAATTTTTGTCCTTATAATTAAGGTAGTCCCCTCCCATATTGATGTGACACAGCTTGTTGCCATATAAATATAAGAATCTTTACAGTGGTTAGCTGAATTTCGCTTAGTGGTCTATCTACTATGATAGCGAATGATATCTTGGGCCACTACGGGATTAAAAGTGTAAGATGCAATTATTGTTCACCCTTGTCCAAGAAAGGGAAGCAAAACTGGGTATAAATCCCAATATGCATACAAAAAGAAAGATAAGCCTCAGATGGTTTTATCATCCTTTGATCTGTGGTTGATTATTAATGTGACCTTTAAGTTTGTGGATAACTCAAAGGCATTCTAGGATATCTCATTCTGGTTATCCTATCTGCTGAATTTATGTAGTACTTTATCACTTTTTTTCGTCATATTAGATCCTATATTTGTGATTGTCATTTGCGATGTTTCAAATTGATGGTCTTAGCTCCTTATTATCACTTATAGGATTAATGCATTACTCCACTACAGTATGTTACAATTGGTCCACTTTAGCTCTCCTTAGTGTGCATTTTTTTTTTCCAGCTAGGATACTCCTTGCAAAATGGTGTTTTTGGGCGTATACAAAGCTCATGACTAAATTATTATGTGGATTATTAAGAGAAAAACTCACATGTGAGTTTGTCTCACATTGAAGAAGGAAAACGAGGATGACTTACGTATAAGTTCAGTGGGCTACTCCACCAATTGCCAATTGGTTTTAGGATGGACATGGACCTCCACTAGGCTTATATAGGGTTGGACTCTCCTCTATTGAAGATTTATGATAGTTATAAAATTAATCACTAGGCTTGTTTGTTGTCTCTAAAAAGTTTGGATACGACTATAAAAGTGGTTCCTACATGTGTTTGTGTTTCAATAAGTTAAATTATACTTTCCCCATTCCAAATTAGTTGCAACGGGTGCTTATTGAGTGATCAGAGCTCTCTGAGCAACTAGCTCAACTCGAATGCTCATTGAGACGTTAATAGTATAAAATTCTTTTTAGATTGATTTTCTACATAAATTTTGAAGAATTTTTTTTTTACCACAACAATATTAGTGGTGTTAATATTGAAATATTTTTAGCAATAGATGAAGTAAACAATTGTTCAAGGTTCCTCCATCTAAAAACGTTAAACAAACAGAGAACACAAATTACAAAGTATTTCTCAAGCCATAGACATCTCTATGTAAATAATATGATCCAAAGAGAGACATTCACAAAGACATAACAAACACCCTCTTACAAAACAATCTCAAAGTCAGCGTGACTTTTAGGAAAGAGGGAGAAAGGACAACGCTGGTCACTGGTGAGTGGGTGAAGTGTTGGGTTTTCCTTTCACCCTAAATCATTTGTTCATTTATTCATTTCCCTAAAACATTTAGAAAAATCTGTTTTTCATGCACACGGTCCATGACCATGAGTATATCCTTATTGGGCTTAGTGACTTGGTTCATATTTTTTTTCTAACTCAGCTTTTTAATAAACTATTAAATAAAATAAATTCTAGAAAAAAAGTATATATGTAAAAATTATCGTGCTGCTTGCTAGCTTATCGAGTCGAGTTGGGTCATGCTCAACTCATGCTCGTTAGTCGAGTTGAGCCAACCCGAGTCGAGTTTTGACCGAGTCAAATTTGAGTTGCTCACGAGCTGCTTAACTCGATTAGCATCCGTAGGGGGAACACAAGTTTTAATTAGTGCATGTGAAGAGGAGAGAGACAGAGAAATAAAAAGCGGGACCCATGTAATAAGGTGAGAGATAGAATCCCTTTCCAAATAAAGTAATGTTGCAACTGAAACTTTTTGAAAAGGGAAGTGTTGCAACTAGTTTGGAATAGAGGAAGTACAGGTAGAGAAATACAAGTTTCCAGCCTTGTTGTGAACTATTCTAGGTTCAATTGGTAGTTCAAGGTTCAATTGAAACTTCTCGGTTCTTTCTAAACTTATTGAGTCTTAAAATCTTTTTTTTTTTTTTTGCTTTGATATCAGAAAGAACAACCTCAAGTTTCTGGTAGAGAGTTGGATTCGGCAGATGCATCTGTTATTGAAGCTCTTATGGAAAATCATGAAGTTCTGCTAAGTACTCTTCGTTCACGCCTCACAAAGCTCCAGGTAATTTGCTGATTTACACTTCCGGGAGTTGAGGACTAGCTTTTCCCGTCCTCCTGTTGTGGAGGAAGCCTTTTCTCTGTGTTTGTGTGTGCGTATGTCTGTCGGATGTTTTATTCCATATGCAGGTTGACATGGAGAAACAGCTCTCCAGTGGACATCTTAGCTATATGTCTTGGCATGGTCACTATTCTCTCCTTTTCCATGCTTAGTATGGAATGGCTCATATAGCGTCATTGTTCTCATGAATATTAGACTTGGATATGATAGTTAAAACATTACAAACATAAATAAACTACAATTCGTGATTTACTTGAATGAAATTTCAGATGGTGCGGCACTTGTGGGAACGAAATGATGTAAAAGATGCCATTATTGCATTGAGGAAGTTACCTGATCATTCTGTGAGTACTTCGTATACTTGTGTCAGGTTAAAAGTTGATTTTGTTGATTATTCTATGGTTTTAAACTCATTTGAAATTAGCTTTTTTTTTTAAAAAATTCCTCCTTGTGGTTCAGGTCCAAGCTGATGTAGTTAGTGTTTTCATGGAGAAGATGGAAATTATTAATATGGACTTGCTCTCCTGTATGCTACCTGTACTGGTGGGTCTCCTGGACAGCAAGATGGAAAGGTGATTCTAATATTCTATTTGCTTCTGTGTGTCAATGTTGTTTACTAAAAATGCCAGCGTGGGAGGGTGAGGAAGAGAGATCACCTAGGCTCCATTTGATTGGACGGAAAAGATTTCAACGAAATTTTTTTTTACCTTGAAAAATATATTTCCCAAGGGAAAACACAATTGCAAATTATATTTTCTTTGTTTGGTTCCTTGCAAAAGAAGGTAGAAAGAAGAGGAAGAATGAAAATGTAAGGGGGAGGATGGAAGGGAGTAAGGAAGGAGGAAAATGAAGAATAGGGAGGAAAATGTGGCATCACTTCCTTTACGAAGGAATATGATATCTACGCTTGGAAGAACTATACTCCACCACGTGGAAAACTATTTTCCACCCTTTACTATCCAAACAAAAGAAATGTGAGCTTACTATTCCAGGATCATGTTCTCATAACACTCCTAATGTGCAGTGCCACAGAAATGATTCTGGAATCGTATATTAACTATCTTGTTCTTAGCTTGTCATAAACTAGGGAGAGGGGGATAAGGCAAATGTTCTAATATTTTTTCGTACTCCAATTTTTGCAGGCATGCCAAAATGTCTTTGGACATGTTGCTTAAACTTGTTGCAGCTTTTGGGCCTACAATTCGCTCAACAATCTCAGCGCCTCCTGCTGTGGGTGTTGATCTTCATCAAGAAGAAAGGTATATCCTTCAATCTCTAACTTGCCAAGCGAACCTTCTTCATGTTTCTTCTTTTACTCGGAATGCAGACTGTGGGAATTACGCCACAGCCCTTATCAGTATTACATGTCAATGCATGTTAAATTTTGTATGTACTTCAAAATTCAACAGGATTGCGTGCTGCAAACAGTGTTTTGTCCAGCTGCAGCAAATTCAAGGACTTCTTTCTGCACTTGCTAGGTAATTGCATTCTTGGACATAATATTTTTGAAGGAGTGAGGATGAATTTGTTCCATGAGTTCTAACTCTAAAGTTGATTATTTTCTGCAATACAGGAGGGGTGGATCACTTGCTAGATCTGCTCTGGAATTGAATCTAGTTCTTCGAGATCACAGTATATAATTCTCGCCATAATATTTTGTAAGAGTGAGGATGAATTTGTTTCCTTTTCGTGATTAGTCGGAGATTTTGATGATTCTGACGTGCTGGTTTTTGCTCTTCTGGCATCGTCTGTTAATCTCTTTGGATGGCCAAACACCAGGAATCAGTAACCATAAATGATCATGTAGTATTCTTGTATCAAGTCCTTCGAGAGGATGCATGAGATTTTTATTTAATGTTGTTCTTTTAGATGGGCGTTGTGCCTGTAATTTAGCTATCAATTGTAATGTAAACTATATTTATGTATTTTACACTTCATATTCAATGAAACAATCCCGTCCCCATCATTATCATGTTGGGCTATTCTTGAGACTTTGTTAGAATATACTATACAAATTCTGAGAACAGTAAAGATAATACTTCATGTCACCTGCCAGTTTCATCTGTGTAGTAGCTCAAAAACTCACCAGTCACTTTTTAGGAACATTTTCATGCTACATTGCAGAAATGAGACTCTTATTTCAATTTAATTGATATGAGTTTTCTTTTAAGATGATTGTCCTTTGGAAAGGAAGAGCATAATGCATAAGCTAAATATTTTAATGTTGCACATGTTAGTGATAGATGGACAATTCACAGTTGGACTTTGACTGCTGGGAATGTTTGTCTTGGTGAGACATATCGAGATGCTTTCCTCTAATTAACCCACATATTTAGGTTTTCGTGGACCATCTTGAGGGGAGGGGGGTAATATTTAAAATATATAATCTATTTATTTAATTAGTGTGACTATATTTAGGGGGCGTTTGGTTCATATAGTGGTATGAGTTTGGAATCAGAAATGAATCAAGGTGGTATAAGTTTGGAACTTGATACCTAATACCATGTGTTTGGTTTTATTTGAGAATGACATTTTTTTTTTCTATTTAATACCTAGAGGTATGAGCCAAACCCACCTCCCCCTTGGGTTTCTAAACCCCGTACCTTATGTGTTTGAGGTATGGGTTTTAGATCTATCAAATTATTAAACAAACACTGGGTATGAGTTTTGCTCATTCGAAACCCATACCTCATACCAGAATCATATGAACCAAACACTCCCTTAAAGGATAGAGTTTTCCTTATCAGGACTGAGGAGGACCTTCTAATGTTTATTTTCTTATCCTAAATTAATTGTTGGAAGGATTGAGGAGGGCCTTCAGTACAATTTTTAGATTATTAGATTAAAAAAGATACAACCTTACATCATATCACATATTAGAATCAGTATCTAAAATCCAAAATTAATATCCATATAACAAATATGAAAATCCAAAATCAACATCCAAAGTAATATTCATTATCCTGAAAGTTCGAAATTGGATGTTCCACCATGGTGGAAACTTCCAAAATTTTCTGATTTAAATTAATTTATGTTCCAGCTCAAATAAGGTTCTTATGATCATTTCAAATAGAAAAGACAATGTATTATACTTCAAAAAAAGATGATTACTTATGCAAAATAAATATTAATCAATAAGAAATTGTAAATTCATGATTGGGCATAAAATCTCTACCCAAAAGATGACAACATACAGTATTATAATCATTAATTACAAAATGGATAAAATGAAATGGATAATTGCAAAATTGGGATGGTTCATAACTTAAATTCTAATTAAAGAGATATTTTAAAACATCACCCATATATTTAAAATTTTTTTTTTAATGATTGCTATATGTCTAAAACTTACTTGGATCACGTATTCAACTATTTATAAAAGTATTAAAGAATAAGGGATAAAAAGTCAGGGAAAATCAAATAAACAATAATAGCTTAATGAAAGATTCAACTAGGTTTATCTTTCTTAAAATAAAATGAAGGATTCAACTATAGTCATTAGAATAAAATAATAATAATAATCCACTTCCTCAATTTATGTCTCTCCATCATCCACATTCTCTGACATTCTCTCTCTACACCCTTCTTCTATTTCTCTAAATTTTCAAAATCAAATTTCAAAAAGTTAGTACTATAGTAATAGAATCTGTCAACCCCTTGTCTTACGCTCACAGAATTCTTCCTCATTTTCTTTTTTTATTATTAGCCATCTAACACATTAAAAACAACATCCAAAAGAAAAAAAACCAAAAATAGGAGTAAAAAAATAGGCAACCAAAAAAAAAACATTTTCATTGAAATGGAAAGGTGACCGGTATTGTCAATACCAGTAAACCGGAAAACCGCTTTCAGTTTAGCCTATAAACCGCTTTTTCTTCATTCTTTATCAAGAAAAAAATTTAAAACTTTATCTTTGTTTTAAACAGTTTTTTTGGTTTCTCGGTCTTCGAAATCTGGTTGAAGTTTTGATTTTTTGTTATTTTTTTGATCTGGGTATTTAGAATTTTAGGGGAAAGAGGTAGTGGTAGATGCTAAAGTGCGCCAGGGTTGCGTAGGGTAATGGTGGAGGATGATGCAGTATGGTGGGGTACATGGGAAGAGCTTATATTATGTGGGTCTGTTCTTAGGCATGGTTCTCACAATTGGGATGCTGTTGCTTCGGAGCTCCAAACCCGGACCCTTTACCCGTACCATTTCACCCCTCAGGTATATGAATCTCACTCTTATCTCCCCGGATTTGAATTTTTTTGGGTAGGTAAGACGAAGGGTCCTACTGGATTAGAACCTCTTGCAGGTCAACCTGGCCGTGTTAGCGGGGTAGTAGGTTAATCATTAATGTTTGAGGATTGTTATATGAATACCTTGGTTGTTTAAGATATTGTCATTGATGTTTAGTATATGAGGATTTGTCCTATGATTGGTAACATGACTGGATTTGGTGCTGCTTTTTTTTTGTTCTTCTTGTTATAATTTTTGTATTCTTTTGTTATTCTGGTTTTACCCCACTAATGCGTTGCTAGATTTACCCGGTAATTTATCCATATTTAGAAAAATCATCTAATATTTTTGTAGGTAAATTTGTTGCAATAATTTCTTTTTGTAGCTGTATAACCTATACCAATTGGGTTGAAGAGTGCTGAAGGGTCTGTTCTGGATTTGTTGGTTTCCAGTTTTTGGTTTTTTATGAATGTAAAAATCATACAATATAAGGGGTATAATGAACTTAAAATTAGTCATACGTATATTGAACATGTCAATCATAAAAATTGACAACGGAAAACTGATAACTGATAATTGGAAACTACATTTTCATGTTTCCATATTTGTATTTTTAGTTTTCATAAAAACTGAAAATTGAAAACAAAAAATGACAACGGATAAGCCCAAATTTCGGTTTATAGTTCCTTGCCGGGTTTGTCCGGTTCGGGTTATTGGATATATTAGAAATATAAACTATATGTCTAACTTGCTCATGATACCGTGATAAAATTGATATTCCTAGACGATCCCAAGATCTAACTTGCTCCTGAGTCTTGATACCATGATAAATATGGAGAAGGATAGGAGTAAAGTAGGCTAAATAGGTAACCTACCAGAATGAGGAAACTAGGAACAAGATATAATCCTATCCTCTTTGTTTCCCTAACGTAACATTTTAACATATATACTATATATCTCTAATATCTCCAATACGGTCCAACCTATTGGGTGTTCAATCTTTTCAGCTGGTTGTAAAATTTTGATTCTTCAAGCTATTTACATGGTTTTGATTTGCAACCGTTAATCGACAAAAGCTCCCCAAAACCTATGGATGTTTGCAACGTTATATGGATAATCTTCCTGGGCACTCTTGTTGATAAATATCAATTCTAGATTTTGAGTACCATCTACACAAGACATTACCAACTAAATTAGCTGATATGTCACTAATTAAATTGTATATCAATGGTTTTAAGGGCTCTCTTAAACAAAGTCGTAAGGGAACATTTTGTTGGCGGTTTTAAATGGTGCTAATAATTATAAATTTATGTCCATTTTAATTAAGAAAGTCTCATGCTAATGTACATGATTATGTTTATCCATTTCGGAATACCTTATTCTTTATAAATTTACATTACCACTCAATACACATCTATGGATAAAATCAAAGTTTGGGATGGGTTCTATTACCATGGTCCACGGACATTAACATCATGACATGTGACTTTCTTTACAGAATACCATCATCACTATCTATTACGAGTTACCAAACGAGCCGTAGGAGTATATGTTATGGATGAACATCAAATGTATTTTGCCAAAATGGAATGAATACAGAGTATTTGCAAAATCACGTGCTGTCTGATGTTATTAGATGTTACCGACTTATTCTTTTAAGCTTCTTACCGTTGTTGTTAGGATATGTTAGGCTTTGTACCATACCATGTTTTGATATTGTCTATCGTTCTAGAATAATTGTTGATATAGTGCTTAAAAGTTGGAACCTAAGTTCTGGGTACAGTGGCTGGCATGCCATGTTTTGATCCCACTACCCTATCATATGTATGCAGGCTTTTGGTGCTATAAAAGTAATTAAATGAATAAAGTCTGTTTTACATAGCTGAGATTGGGTACATGTATTGTTGCTAGATGGAGTAAGTTTGTCTTTTGGGCTTTGTCAAATAGAGATGTCCTTTTGCTTAACCATCTCAACGAATTTTTAAGTGTGAGTATGGATACAAGATTTGTTAGGTTTATAGGTCATAGCTCATAAAGGAGTAAGAAATCCTTTAATCCATAGGCAGACTTATATGATCAATTGACCGTAGTGGTGGGTATCCACCATCTCTATTTTGGTGAAAAAAGTCTCATTTTCGGGTAATTTGTAAATGGGGAGAAAAACATTATCTTATTGTTGCATTTACATATCAAAGAAAGTTGTCAAATGGCGAAGATGAAAGTAAATGAGTTGATGTTAATTTGCATCCTCATTGTATTTTTTTTTTTTTTGAATTTGGCACTGTTATATGCCGTTCAGACCTTCACCCTGGGGTAATATTTTTTGTTGGCTTGTGCTAGGTAACTTACTGCCAATATAAAATCTTGTTGGAGTTTTTAGCTTCTTAAGTGTTAGTGAATGCAAATTGGTCTTTCTAGTGAGTAAGGCTTGGTCATTGTTGGATGGTTAGAAACTTAGAACCTCTAATGATCTTAAAGGCCCTATTGAAGGACATTAGCATTATATGAAAGGTAATAATTGACGTATATGAAAGTCTGTTTATGGATGGATTTTTTTCCTTGATTTGTTGCCTGGAGTTGACCTTGAGAAGTTGGTTGATTTCTGAGTTAAAGATCAACCCTCATATAGTTGACTGTAGTGACCCCACCATGATATTGAGCATAATTTCTTATGCCCATTTCCTTGCTATCTAGATGGCCTTACAACAGTGTTTGGTATCTACTGAGATGGGAAATTGATATGTCCAAGTATCTATCTTCAACAGCAACAGTTAAAAACTTCTTTCTGTGTAATTTTTGATTTCGCCTCTATATTCAAGGTTATGATTAGTATATATGCAGGAACTGGTGGTAACTTTTTAACTGTTACTATGAGCTGCGCGTCAGTCATTAGATTAGTAACTTCTGTTCTGGTGTTGTTTTGAATGGACTCTGAGTTTATATTAATTTGCTGATGTTACTGTTTCATATGCTGAGCCTGGGTCTCACTTTTATTTTCTATGTTAGTTATAATTAGTAAAGGGCAAGGCTTGTGTATATTTTCAGCTCCACATGTGCAGAACCTCTGTCGGATGCAAATTTGATACATACTAGGTGGGGCTAGTTTTTGCTGCCTACTACCTAGTGATAGAACATAGAAATCAAATTTACGTAGATTAAGATTCAAGAAGAACAACTTGTCTTTATTGAATAATTTTGATTTTGAGGTAATGTCATAATGATCTTGTTGGAACATTGGTTCCGTAGCTTATACAATTTGAGAAATGCCTTGGTGCACCATGTTTTTGGGAATCGTGGCCGTGTGAGCTATCTGCTTCTAGACCATATATTTCATGGTTTTGTGCTGGCTCTACAGTTTCATCTTCAGATTGTATGTTTTTCTAGTTATTGGGATGATTATTCATACGTGATTACTCATGGCGGGTTGGACCAGGGTTTTAAGTTCTAACCTGTCTTTTAATGCGTTGATGCCTCTGTATGTTGCTTGCCTTTTGTGTAGCACGAAAAATTAATCAATGTACCTAATAACATGTTGAAACGACTGCAGGTGTGCAAGGCCAAGTATGAAATGTTGCAAGAGCGTTATTCTGACTGCTCGTAAGTATAATGCTTGCTGCCACTGCTTTATTTGGTTCAGGTTAGACTAGTTGATTATGTTATGCATGCTTGACAAACTTATAAGTCAGCATCATCTGTTTGCAATTTGCATCTACTGTTATTGTCAGCGTTATGTTTTGCATGCTTGACAAACTTATAACTCAGCATCATCTATTTGCCCTCTTAAAGCTTTTTATTTTGTTGAGGCTTGTTGAACTCATCTCAATGAAATTTGCATCAACTGTCTGAAGTGTTGATCAGAGTTGAGATTGCTTTTATGTTTGACGGTTCGAACTTAGAATGATTAATCCTGAACTGTGAATTTGGATCCTGACAGTGACATTATGTTGGCATGCTTCTGGTAGCACTGTACTAGTTTTATTCATCTGTCCCTCCCTCCACCTATAAAGTTTTGAATTAAAGATATGGATACCTTTGTGAGGGAGACTGAGGTGTCTAATAGAGACTGTCAGAGAAGACTGAGTTTGTATGCTGCGCAAGATTTATGCAATATATAAGAAAATATGACAAGCTTTCAAGTGTTTTTTTCCTTCTCATAATTAGGTTTCCAAAAGCATTTTGTTCATCATAATAGTAATCATTGTTGTTAGAATCATGATCCGGATCGTAGGATCGTACGATCCTACGATCCGGTTTTAGCAAAACGATCCAGAATCGCAAGGCTGGTAGAATTGCAGCAGGATCGGTCAGGATCGTAGCAGGATCGGTAGGATCGTATAGGATCGGAGTAGGATCGGACGATCCTCTTTTTCACTTAGATTATTGTAGGATCGATCAGGATCGGAGTAGGATCGATCAGGATCGGAGTAGGATTGGTCAGGATCGGAAGATCCTACTTCTTTACTTATTAAAAGCAACTAACTTTTCCTTTAAACCCAATAAATGATAACCCAACTTCATACACGCAAATATTTCTCTTCTCTAATATTTTATGACTCTTGCGAAGCCATATTAACTTTGAAATATCAATACTATGTGAGAAAATCTAGGTATGTATTTAGCATCCATATTGTTTGAAAGATGTATATTTATTCATTTGGAAGCATTTTTGTTACTCTTTTTTGCAATTTGGTAGGATCTTACGATCCTACGATTCGATTCCACCGATTCGATCCTACCCCCCTTACCTATCCAAACTGGGATCCCGATCCTAACAACATTGATAGTAATAGACATTGTCTTTTTATAGGCTTCATTGCGATTGTAATATTGGGTAAGATGTTCTGCCTTGTTTTCAAACTATTATACTTTGGAATAATATCTTTCTTCAGTTCTTCACCTTTAAAATTGCTGATTTTCAGTCATTGACTTGCTGTTTGCATTTTACCCTAGTGCTTGGTTTGAAGAGTTGCGGAAAAAGCGTGTAAATGAATTACGTATAGAATTGGAGAAATCAGAGGAATCAATTGGGTAAGTAATAGTAATCCTTGTTCTAATCCTTATGTATCTGAATGGGTAAAGCTTTTTCCACTTTTCATATGTATCTGACTGTAGTGAAGTTGGGAGGGGGAGGAACAGGTACTACAACAGTCGTATGGTTGTGCTTTTAACATTCATTTGTGGATATCCCATGAGAATATAGTTATTCTGTCATCGACTCATTCTGATTGTCAAGATTTTTTTGGTGATATAAGGGAGAAATTTAAGAAACAAGGTATGAGGTAAAATTGGTGATATAAGAGTAATTGGTACATCTAGAGCGTACTGCAACATAACCCACAATATGACGTCATTGTGTTCTAGAATCCATGTAGCTGACCCATGTAGTGAGTTCTTTTAATTACGTTGTTAGCAGAGTTGTCTCTCCCCTTCACTAATTCCTTTCTCTATCTGAAGTGATTAGTGTATCTGTAATTCTGTGTACACACTATTTTGTCTTCTTTCCAGTACTTGTGTACTACTAATTCTTCTTGGTTTCCCCTTCCTGTCTTTTCCCATCTAGTATATTTTTATATTAGTAGTTTAATAATTAAAAATAATCTATCTTTATAACTTTATTGTTTTTGCTGTTAACTTATTATGGTGGTGGTTGTTATTATCAACTATTGTCAATACTACTATTATTAAATTGCAACCTAATACTCAGTGTCAGACCTAGTTTTTCTAGGTGTCCCTTACTCCCTTTAGTTTTCTATGTATTTTAGAGGTGCTCCTATTTTCTAAAATAATGTTTACATTTGCAAGTATCATAATTATTGGAAAGACGAAATTACCAACAAAAATGGTTCTACTATCTATTACTATTATCTTTGATCTTGTTTTTATATCTAGTACTTCATCATTACTCCCTTTATTTCCTAAAGATTCTTCCACTTTCACTTTCCCTCATGCTAATGCAAAACTTTGAGCACTAATATCTCTAGTTATTGTAAAAATTATAAAAAGTAGATATTTATAGATACATATTAAGACGAATCTAACAAGATCACATATCACTTTATTTTCCTTGCGTATAAATCACAAATGATGGTCAAAGTGAATTTTGTGAATAGTAAAAATTGTCAAAGTGGGAGGATCTTTAAGGAACGGAGGGAGTAGCAACGTTAATACTATTTCTTTTTTTAGGGGGGTCGGGGCGAAACAATCTTTGACCTGTCTATACTGTCTTAGGGTAAGGCTGCGTAAACGTGGATCTTCCCTAATCTCACTTATGGCAGGATCTATATTGAATGGTTGCTGTATAGGATCCGTATGGTGTGTAGTCGTGATACAAAGATGATTTTTGTGTATTTTTTATATGAATTTTGATTATGTAGTTAAAGTTTTCAAGAAAATACCATGGGTACTTGGAATTGAAAGGCATGCTTTTATCAATCTGAGTAATATCAACTTGGAATATTTTTTAAAAGCAGAAGTCAACAAAGTTCGAAACACTCTTTTATGACTAATAAATTTTCATGCAGTTCTTTGGTAACAAAACTTGAAACCCTGAAATCCGAGAAAGCAGCCTGCAGTTATCCTGATTATGGTTGCAGTGCAGCTGAATCTTCTGAAGCACTATGTAAATTAGGAGGAAATGAAGGAAAAAAATCTGCAGAAAAAGAGGCATCTCGGGATGGGTTATCTGCTGGTAGCTTCACTCAGGAAACCCAGACAACATGGTTACCACAATGCCAAGCTGCTGCTGCTGAAGCATCAGTGGAAGAGTGTGAAAGAAAGCCTTTGGATTTGGAACCTTCTATAAGGCTAGAGAAGTTTCCGAGTATAGAAAAGTTAGCTGAGACCATGCGCTCAGAACATGGAGTGAATATCAGAAGGAGAAGGGGGAAGAGGAGAAGAAAGGATTTGAACAAGGATGGTAAGGAAGGAAGTGTTGGAGAGAATAATCTGATGTGTTCACCAGATAGTGTGATGACAACCACCTCACAAGTTGAGGAAAAAGTGATCAGTGGCTATTTCCAGCCTGAAACATCTCCTGATGCAAATGATCAGAAACCCTCTACAAGTAAACAGCGAACAGATGATTTCATTAAAATTTTTGATTCTATTATGGCACATGAACATGCATCTGTGTTCAGGCGTCGACTTGATAGTCAGGTATTGAGCAATAAAACATATTTCATCTCTCTCTCCCTCAGCCTCCGGTCCCCATTTTATGCCTCTTCTGGTGATCTTCTCTATCATGTTCTCTCTTTGAAGGTGCATTTTTCTCAACTTAAAATAGTTCAAGGAAAAATAAATCTAGACAAGTTTAGATAACCTCCAATAAGTTCAAATAAGTTCAGAGAAGCTCCAATAAGTTTCAAGAGTTCAGGTTAGTTCCAATAAGTTTACATAAGTTCAGCAGTAATAAAGTGAAGAGACGCACCAAGTTTGGCTGGAACCTTTGTAATCTTTACCCCAGGTACTTGGTTATCAATTAGTGGAACTGAGATAATATGTTAGGGTTCGGGAGAGGGTAGTGGGGATGAGGATACTTCCAATCTTTTTATGGGTAGTGCAATGGGGATTGAAGTAACAACGAATTATCCACTTCTGTATTGTAACAGTAAAACTCAAATTTCTCAGGGTTAAAAATGTGAGATTCTGTTCATCCTTGGTCCATTCTCTCTTTGTTCTCATTCCCTTCTACAGAATAATGAAGTTGACAGTCTCGTTCTCTGTCAGCCTGTCGCTTCTGCGATTGATTTCCGCATATCAACCAAATCATGTGTTTCAAGTAGGTTTAATTCATATTCAAGTGATGAGTCATTCTAACCTGTTTTGATTAGGCCAGGTCATATGCGGGGTGTATTATGAATTTGTTTATCAAGATAAATTTAATCACTTTAGTCACATAATAATTTTTCTTTGTGGTCATCCTCAGTTCAGATCAACATAGGATGATCTAGTTTGATCAGTTTGGTTTTGCCAGGTCTAGGAACTAGGAAGGATAATTGGAGAGTTTTGAGTTGAAACTATAAGATGCTAGGAGTGTTCCTTTTCCAATTTCTTTTAATTAGTACTAGCAACTCTTGAGCCAGGTCACTGGATTGTGCCATTAATAATCTTATTCTTCATTGCAGAAAAGAGCTAGATATAAGAGGATAATAAGGCAGCACATGGACCTTGACACAATAAAATTAAGAATTGCTAACAAATGCATCTCATCAACACTGGAACTACTACGAGACTTGCTGCTTCTTGCCAATAATGCACTTGTTTTCTACTCCAAGTGTACAAGAGAATACAAATGTGCATTAGTATTTAGAGATCTTGTTACTAAGGTTTTACACCAACATTACAAAACGAAGGTTGCCATTGAAGAAACCCCAAAATCACCAATGCAGAAACCACCGGCAAAACCCAGAAGTGCTCGGCCTTTCAACTGTAAGTTTCACAAGAATGCAGTAAATGCTCCCGGTAGTGTGACTGATGCACATAAAGTGTATAGCCATCCTCCAAACGTTGTATGCTCACCATCCTCGGCAGAATCATTTGCTTTAACAAAGAAAACTCAAGGGAAACGCGGGAAAGTTGCGCGAGTAAAACGGGGTAATGCTGGTATACAAGCTGAAACTCCTATGAAGGTGAGAAAGAAAGCTAGAGTTAAGTAGAAGGGCTATAAAATTACCTCTTCCCAACACCCATCTCCTCTACTACGCTCTGTTCTAATTCTCGCTTCAACTCTCCTTTTGTATCTAGACTAGAGGTCTCTCCTTTTGTAGTTTAAGGAATTAAAGTTGTACAGCTTCATCATGAGAGTAATGGTTAAAACAAATTCTTATATGCGACGTGCTACATCAGTATTTGATAGTGCAATGTGGATTATTTAATTAGCATAAACGTGGTTACTGACTGCTATTCCATATATGCTACCAAAATCGTGTAGTAGAAAGGTTAAATAGAATCCTCAAAGAGAGAGTTTATTTCGTGTTTTATAAATGGGTAAAAATGATAAGTCTTTGGGGTGAATAGAGTTCATAGTAAAGGGAACAAAATAATCCCTGAACATTGGTACAAAAAGAAACCAATTCTCAATTACTTGGAATGTAGAGCAATTATTTGTAATATTGGTAGAACCAATATAAAATTGTAGGGAGAAAAATAAATTGATTACATCTTTCTGGACATAACAAATTTTATAAGTTTATATGTTTCAACATAATGATTTTGTCTTGCTTTATACTGTGATAGAGTCAAGCAAGCAAAGCTTCTATAGGGCTATTGGGAGCACCTAGAACTAGGGGATGCATTTCACATATTTTACACAATTTATATTTGCACATTTTACATATTGCTCCATTGACAAACATATATGACAAATGTGCAAAAAATGTGCTTGGGAGTCCATAATTCTATGTGCTCTTGGGAGCACCTAAGAATTTGTAGTCAAGCAATGGATAAAATATTTGATAAAACATGTTTTCATCAATTACAAGGCCATAGGACATAGTATATAATACTAATTCCTCTAAAACTAGGTGGTCTTAGCAAAGATCATGGAACTATTTTGCTAGAAATTAGGAAAAGTAAAAAAGATATAAAAGGGAATTATCTTGATTTCGCTTTCGAGTTTACTCAATTGAGTGATCAAGAGAGTCATTTTTTACTCAAATTTTATATAATTATAGCAAGGAGGAGTATCCTAGACCATCTCATGAGGCAAAAAAAAATCTTAAAACTCGACTTGATGGACAGATGGAACAAATAATTTTATAGATTCTATGACGAATGATACTTGGAATTTAAGGAATTTACCACTTGATTGTCAAGTGAGTCTCCTTGACATTTACTGTTAGGGATGTGCACCGGCCTAGGATCGGACCGGAACTGGTGGAACGGAATTTGGGAATTTCGTGGATTGGAACCGGACCAGAATTTTTTCGGTCTGGTTCGATTTTGGACTTGTTGGATCGGAATCTGTATTTTAAAAAAAAATCTTTTTTAAAATTTAAACATATTTATAAATGAGATACATTAAAATTTAATAATTCTAACAACAATAATCTTAAAGGTAATTTTTTTTATTATTAGGAAAAGATACTAGGGCTAGACCTAATCAGGAGGCCACCCTAAAACATTCCTATGTAGGATGATAGAGAAAGATTGGGGAAAGGGAGGGAAACAATAAGTAAGATTGGACACCGACTGCCCCTTAGAGGCCATCCAATCCGCAGCTTGATTCGCCTCTCTGAAGCAGTGGGAAAAGCTGATATCCTGAAAGAGCTCGGCATCTTGACCTGCATCCAAAATAATCGAATTAATAGACCATGGAGGTTTCCAAATATTTTTAATAGCGTTAATGACCGACAGATTGTCACCTTCAACGATAATTTTGGAAAGACCATAAGAAACAGCAGCTTTAAGGCATTCACAAAGCCCCCAAGCTTCCGCTTCCAAAACAGAACAAGAAGAAGGAAGAGAGTTAGCCCCAGCAATCACAACATCACCAGAATGATCTTAAAGGTAATCAAGAGTAGTTTTTTTTATCTTTCTAACTTTTAAATTTTTTTTACCTTTAAACTTTTTTTTGGTAAAAAAAATAGAAATTCCGGTCCACCGGTACGGAACGAAAATTTTCGGGTTTGGACCGAACAAGAACGGAAACCCATAATCGTGGATTTCGATGGATCGAGGACCGGATCGGTCCAATTTCCAGTCCGGTTCATATATACGATCCGACCTTGGTCTTTACACAGCCCTATTTACTGTATCTTATTATTTTAAAAGCTTATGCTATTATTAATTGAGAATTGGAATTTAACTATGCAAGATTTAGGATTTGAGGACTTTAAAAACATTTGAATAAACTGATAATCTATGAATTGGTATGAAACAAACCAAGCAAGGTTGAAGAATAAATACAATAAAAAGGGTCTACAAATTTGACACATACGACTGTTTGATTGGATAGGGTTGTACTTGTCAACTTTAACCTTATTTCTTGCATGTCTCAAGATCATAATTTGCCTCGAAAATTTGAGCATCCACGATGGTTGAAGGGAGGAATTAGCTTACAAATATACAAAAGATAAAGCTACAGCCCTATCATTGTGAGGATACAAGCAGTTGTGGCTTGGAATAACCTTATAGTTGGGTAAAGTTACATACTTCACAGTACTTTAAGCATGTGTGATATCTTGAAATGGAGGAAATGTCATTGTATTTGGAATGTAAGACCTACAAAAGCTACAAGTGGTTGTGGCTTTTCATTACAGAGGTTGTAGCTTGAAATTGTTGTAGTTTGGTAAATCTAATGTGGCACCGCACGCTACAAGTGGTTGAGGCTTTTTATTACAGAGGTTGTAGCTTGTAATTGTTGTAGTTTGGTAAATCTAATGTGGCACAACAAGCTACAAGTGGTTGTAGCTTATGACTTTGGATGCTCGTAACCAATTTCTTTCTCCTCTAATTCGTTTATCTTACTGAAAATAGTAACCTTCTAAAGTTAGTAAGTTTTATTTTTAACTTTCTCATATTTCTATTAACTTATTGGAACTTGATTAAATAGTAAAATTATTAATTTCGATAAAATATGATTTTGTTCCAAATTAGTTTATACAATTTGACTTTTATATTCTCTAAGACTCGCCTTTGATATTATGACCATTTGTATCTATACTTATATACCGTCAAATTTTGCTTAACTTAATTATGGTAAACTTAATATATTCTATAATATATTTTTGAAAGGCTGTTGTGAAAAAAAGATAAGAATTTGAAAGCTTTGATATATGGACCACAAACATAATTAGTGAAGTTGTAAAAAATAAAAAAACACAAAACAAGAAAAGGGGACACTTCGACATTACACTATAGGTATAGACTCTCGTAAAGATCGAAACTAGAAAAATATAATTTCACCAACACCACCACACATGGGAAGTTGGGAACTTTTAATTAATTAATTAAACTATTCCTAAACTCCACCTAAAATATAATCATAATTTGTTACACTCCTAGAGAGAGAAAGAAAACAACATAAAAAGCTTATTAGAGAGAGAGAGAGAGAGAGAAATCAGAAAAATAGCGAGAAAACAAGAGTCAAAAGAATTGAAATTAAGGTTACTGTTACTCGTCTTCTTTGTTGGTTCCTTAAAACCAGCTAAGCTAATATCCGACACTTTTTTGTCTCCTTCTCTTTCTCTCCTCCATAACTATAAGCTAAGCTTTCTCTCTCCTCATTTCAACTCGGTGCATCGTTTTTACACTCTACTGAGTCGACTCGTTCCCACAACTTCATAACTCGCTCAACCCACAAAGTTTCTTCTTCTTCTTTTTTTATTTTAAAAAATAGATAAAGTTATTTGGAATTTGGTTAAAGTTTTAAACTTTTATCTTCTCAGAATCTTCAGGTATTTCCTTTTTTTGTTATTTATCTTGTACATTTTTAAAAAAAAATTATGATTTGATCTCATTCTCTGGTTTTTTTCTCGCTAAATTCTGTTACATCCAATGCCGCAATCTAAAAGATCTAACCTGTTAAGTGTAATTCGATAAAATTTTGCCTCACTCTTTGCTTTTTATTATTATTTAATTGTATATATTCATATTGGTTTTATGGGTATTTCAATTAGATAGAAATTCTAGCCGATAATTAATATTAATAATATATAAAGAGTTTATCTTTGTCAAAAGTTTCAAATTAAAAGAATTAGTTAACCTACCACAAAAATGGGAGTGGGCCAAAATCTCAAGAGCATGTTTCATAATTCACGCAATTAAAAATAAATATTTTCGTGTTCGTGAAAAAAGCTTGGATTGTGGGTCATAAAGTAAAGAAATAATCTTCGTTCTTTATTCTATTTCTGGTTTGGAGGTAAATTGTATTTGGTGGGTTTTGATTTTTTTATTTTTTTTTCTGGGTTTTGTAGGATTTTAATTGAATTAAGTTTTTTCTTCTAAAAAGAGCAACAATTTAGCAGTAATTGTTTATAGTTTTGTGATGTAGATGGATTACTACTAAAGTGCAATTTGTGCATGTGTTGATTGGTGTGGTGGGTGTTTGCTGTTTTTGGATTTGGAGTTTCTGAGGGTTTAAGATTTTTGCCGATTTAGTAGAAATATATATTGCTTCATTAAGATTCACCCTTCTTTTTTTGACCAACAATTTATTATCAGAACCACTACACTTAGTCACAACTCACAAGTGTTGTGTGATGTTGGTGAAATATAATGTGAATTTTGTTTACTAATCTTTCAGGTAATTCAATTTTTTTTCTACTTCAAGCATTTTGTTCTTCTTGTTTTAATCTTGTAAAATGAAGGTACTTGAATTTTTCCATCAAAACTAATGGAGATTGTAGTATTATGCTCTTTTTTTTTTTTGTTCATGAAATTCCCTGAATTCTGTCAAAAACATTAGGCAGAGAAGCATTGATTTGGTTATTCAAGTTATGAAAGCATATGCGTTTTTAGTGTCATTCATCTTATGTTATTTCGAATATTATATGTGCAATGGTATCTGAGTATTATCTACTTGATAAGGATCTATGATGCTATTATGTAGCGTAGAAATTTATGAGATGTGATTAAAGTAAATTAGATCGTTTCTTCTTGTGAAGTTTATTGCAGATTAATGATGTAGTTCCTCTGTTTTTCTTTTACTTGCTACACTTCCGTGGAATGAAAATGTCACATTACTTGCTACACACCATTTTATATTTAATGTTCAAAAGGGGATTTTACCTACCTTTTGTGTCCCCCTTCTCTTTCTCTCTACCTTTCTTAAAATCTTTGCACTTTCTCTTTATAGCTTCTAAAAAGGAATGCAGGAAATATATCATATAATTTGAGTTCCTTTCTTCTCTGTCTCTTGCTTCTTTTTTGTTGGGAGGTGATGGGGATTGGGGTGGATATATGGGGAATGAAGTAAGCTGGAGGGTCTTCACTCATGTCAAACAAGGTTTTCTGCAAGTGTTTTCCTCAATGAATGAAAAAGTTGTGTTTTCAAGTTTCAACAGTTGATGTGTATATGGAGAATCTGGGCTATCAATTCCCAGGTTGAAAAGAGTGCCATGTCATATGTTTGTTGCTAGCCCTTTTCCTCACTCCCATTTAGTACAAAAGAGATGGAAAAGTGGTAGATTCAGGTGCATGTTGTGAATCTCGCATAAGTTATGAGTTATGACAATAACTTCTCTTTTCATTCCTTGCTGCAGTTTGTTATGAGAAGGAGGTAGGCTAAACTTGAATGTCTATGAAGACATTTAAAGCATGGAGATGGTTGCCTAGAAAGAAGACTGTCCTGTCTGATGCGGTAAAGTTCGCACCATAGGTTCCTGTTGCAGTTTTTTAGTGACTGCAAAGAGGGAACTTCAAAATTTGAATGTTAAGATTCTTACGCATTGATCTTGTTTCAGGGACCACATGGAGCACATGGATTCAGGATGAGACAACTAGCTTTCATGGGATTTGTATGTATAGCGATGATGTTCATTGTGTACAGAACTACAAACTACCAGTATCAACAGACAGAGGTGCAGTGATACAAAATGTCCTTGATTTGCTTATTATAATTTGCTCTCATCTCTTGAAGAACCTGTTTGATACTAGCTTGTGCTTGCAATCATGAGAAACTCATCAGTGACGGATGCATGTTGAAACCCTGTCCTCCTTGAAGCATATGGCTAGAATCAGCTGGCAGCTAATAGATTCCATTCACTTAACATTAAATTTGTTTTTATTTTGTTGTCAGCATATGTTTAAAATTATGGACTTGGATAAATGAATGCTAACTATTATTTTCTTCCTTGTTGGTACTTTTTCAGATAGACGCTAATAGGCATCCGTTTGATAGCATAGAGGTAACATTGCCAAATTCACATGACTTGCATGATCGCCTTGTTATTTACTATTATTCTCATCATGTTGTGTAACCTCATCTGGTTTCTTGGATCTCTGGACCTTGTAGTTTTGAAGAATTTTACATTTCTATCATTCATTAGAAGTTCGAGCTTTTGCTTATATACTTCTTATATCCAGAATTCAAGGACATTGGAAGTGAATAGATTACCTCAAGGCATCATTCAAGCACGGTCAGATCTGGAGTTGAAACCCTTGTGGTCTCGTATAAGGGATAAGGTCAGAGTCAATTTCTTTGCACTTTCCAATAAGACAGTCCATAGTTAAATAGCTTTTGTGCTCATTACACGATTTCATTTCATTTAGAACTAACAGTTAAATGTTACCAGCTGATGTGCTCTGTCTGTTTCCTTTGTCCTTTTGTTCTCGTTGCTCCCCTTTTTCTTGGAGGCTGAGTTGCTAGCTTACATTATTACATATTCTTTAACGTCCCTTGCAACATTTGGAAGTGCAGTCTCCATCTGTGGAATGCGAAAAGTATTTTACCAAATATGTTTTTCTTGACAAGTTAATTTTTGTTATGCTAGGTTGATGACTCCACCAGCCATAACTTACTTGCAATTGCTGCTGGTATTAAACAGAAGCATAATGTTGATTCTATAGCTCAGAAGGTATTTAGTCATATACAATTGGATATTTCTGATTGACATATTATCTAATTTTGCCTTTTGGCCAATCTTATATTTTTTTCTTCAGTTTCTTGCAGAAAATTTTACAATTATGCTGTTTCATTATGATGGCAACATGAACAGCTGGTGGGATTTAGATTGGAGTAACAAGGCCATTCATATAGTTGCACATAATCAAACAAAATGGTAACACCACAAATACTTACTTCTGTCTTCAGTTTTCCACATATATTCCTGTCAGATGATCATTACTGTGGATCTATCATTTCTTGCTAGGGATTGCATGATTAAGATCTGGTTTGCTATTATACATTGAACTTGATAATCTATATGCAATGATTATATGTGCAACATATATATTTTGACCGGAATTACACTTCATATTTTTGTGGTTTAATTGAATCGGGGGGGTTGAAGCTAGTCTTATCCATTTCATGAATTTAGAGGGCCAGTGGTGAATTGGTGATATCAGAGATTCAAGAAGTAAATATGAGATTCTGAGAATTGTATTGTTATTTTTCTGTGCCTAGAAGATTGATAAAAGGCAGTCAGCTAGGCAATTACTGGTATAGTGATGGATGGTGTAGTCCACCAGTTGATAATCTTGCAGTTTTCTTGAAAATGATATCAAGATGTGGACATAATGTGCTACAGATTAGCTTTACTTTTCAGCTACATTTTCTTCCAACATTGCTCTCTCAGTTTGTTGGAGGATTGGCCCTTATACTGTTCTCTGTTAATTGGTTGTTTAGGTGGTTTGCAAAACGCTTTCTACATCCAGATATTGTTTCTATCTACGACTACATATTTCTCTGGGATGAAGACCTAGGGGTGCGGCACTTTCATCCAGGAAGGTATATCAGTTTATTTATGACACCACAATCTTACTTTGGACTACTCTCTGCAAACATTTATACTAATATATTAAAAAGCGTTCTTAGGCAAGTCTATGTGCCACGTGGCACTCTCCCTATAGTTGTTTCATTACATGTCATCATTATGCACATTAATTTTTTTTGGAAACATGGTCCATATAAGATTCGACCACATGACCTCAAGTTAATATATGTTCTAACCAATAAGCTATGCAACATTAGATGATATCTTCTAATATGAAAATGTTACTAACCCGGGGCATCGCCCGGGACTAAAATCTAGTTATAAACTAAAAGCTGTCTAAATTTATTGTTTTGTTCAAGCTTTGGATATAGTAGATGATGAAATCTTTTGTGCCAGTGGATCATTTTGTTTGGAAGAGGGATATGTAAATGTAAGTTGTAACAGTTAGTTGCTTTTTGGTAGATGATAATAATGAGTCGACTAGGTGAATTTTTTTGTTCAATTCTATTTTTCTTGTGACTACTTCCAAAAGGCAGAAAATCACAGCTTAAAAAACCAATCTGCTCTTTTGATCCATGATTTAGAAGCTTGACCTGGGGAGAGAGGAATGCATTTTGCTACTAACTGACAGGACAGTTCTCCCTCTGCTGTGTAATAAGCTGCCTGATCTTTTCGTTTCTTTGCCATAGGTACTTGAAAATTGTGAAAGCTGAGAGATTTGATATATCTCAACCAGCTCTGGACTCCAATTCGACTGAAATACATCATCGTATTACGATTCGTAAAAAAACCAAGATGTTCCATAGGTAACAAACTAGGCTGGTCTTTGTCTGCATTTGGCTGCTTTATCAGAATAAATCAGATCATTGTTGTGTGCCCTCTTCTATGCAGGAGAATTTATGATTCCCGGGGCTTTACAAAGTGTACAAGTTCTAGCATGGGGCCACCATGCACTGGGTAAGTACTAAGTATATGCAAATATGATGTTCTCCCAGCTCAATCTTTGATTCTTGCTATATATTTCTAGTTGTTCTTCTGCATTTGTTTCTTGCTGCCTTGTGCAAATTGGATCAGTTTGTTTCTCATTGTTATCTGAATTGGAAATTGATGGCAAAGAATCTTCAAAAATCACGTGTAGATTCATTCTAGGAAACGCCTGATCCGTAGGATGGTTGAGGTTTAAATCATGTTTTGATGAATGCTTTTACTTTTTAATTTGTTGGAACAAAAAGTAGTGTCTTTAATAGGGACTTAACCATCCTTGTGAGCTAATGGAGATATATCAGCTCTTATAAGATAACACTATAACAGGCAACAATGACTTGATTAATGCAAGGAGAAAAAAGGAGCATACAGATTTGTTTTTGTGTGATGCCAGGATTTTATATAAAACTTCCTTTGAGAAATGGACTTAGGCAATCAAGCGCGAAATTTTGAAAATGTTGGGATTTGGGAAGGTCATATATAAGAAAGTCAAATCATTCTCAGCTACCCAGAGTGGGCATGCTTTCCTTGTCTTTTGGGTTGGTTCACTAAATGTTGCTGCAGATGCCACTCTGTATGCTATAGAGAATGGGGAACAAAGAAAAACAGAAGACCAATAAATTGACAGTTGACACACAAGTTTATGTGGTTGAACAATGCGTTGGCTAGTCCACAGGCAGTCTTCTACTTTTATTAGGTTTTCGAGGAGAGAGTAAAGAGTTTTTGAACAGAGAGGCAAAATTGTTCCGTGGGGAGCTTATATAGTTCTCTGAAAATACGTAATTGGACTGGCCCTAATACGATCCCAAAACAGAATCGGTTGTTTGAAATGCGAGGTTTAAGGCATCCCAACAACCTATCTTGATTAAAGTGATTGTGTTTTCTTAGCATTAAGTGTCCTTTTCTCCAAATATCAGTCTTCAAGGGATGAAAATTGAGAAGTAGTAGCCTGTTGCGGGATTGATTGATGTTCATTGTTATTTGTTGTTTGTGGTATAGATTTCCTACCTCCTTGTATATTTCTTTTGTAGGTGGGTGGAGGGCATGGCTCCTGTATTTTCGAGGTCAGCTTGGCGTTGTGCTTGGCATCTTATACAGGTATATAACTCTTTTTGCAAGTTGGAGGTTATAAGAGCTGTCTACTTTGCACTGCATGCTGCCATTAATATTACATTAGTATTCTGGTGAAATTGAAGCTTTATTGCGAGTTGTTTAGCTCATGGCTTCCATCGTAACTTCTGGATGTCTTCTACCCATAGACATGAATGTAATATTGTTTATTCTATTTTATTGCACTTGATAAAGGTTGACTTGGAGTTCTGGCATTTTAAATTTTTAGCTTAATTTCTTATAATTATGTTTATAGCCTCTTTAAAAGTTCATAGTCTTTTTTGCATATTGTAACCAACTACTGCCTGTCTTGTTTCAGAATGATCTTGTTCATGGCTGGGGACTGGATATGAAGCTCGGTTATTGCGCACAGGTAAGATAATGAAGATGTCTTTCTTCAGTGGATCTTATGTTATTCTTTATGATTTTGGTTTCCAGTCTAAATTGTACAACAATTACTTTTGACTTGTTGTACTCTGCGCATCATTGCTTTCATGATCCAGCAATTTATGATTGCATGTGTATACGGTTGATGGGTTGGAAAATAAAATTTCTAGAATGGAGAAAGACACATTTATCTGTAAGAACTGTAGAGACAGCAAGTTGTATTGGCCTATTGGGTGTCTGATACCTACTCAGGTCGGGATTACTATATAGAAAACAGAAACAAGAGGAAGAGCGAGAATGATGGTATCATCAGAAGATCAGAATTAATTGTGCTTTTGGTGTTAGGTTCCACAGATTAATCAGTAAAATTCGATTAGATCATGGTCCATGGATATATGTAGGATCAAAGTTTTCTAGTCATGATCCTATGACAATAACAGACCTCTTTTTGCTGGTCTCTGTCTCGGCTTCAAAAAGAGAGTATTTATTACTTCTCATCTCGTAGATCCTTCATATCAGAATTCTTTTGAGCTGATTAAATATTATGTCCTTTCTTAGAGTCATGTGTTTACTATTACAATTTACCATGGCATACCTGAATAATAATATTAGTATCCTATGCTATACCTAAGAAGTCGGGATATCTATGTGGAATCATTTCTTAAATTTATTATTGCTTGGAGGTCAGATTGATACTTTTTGAGTACCTGCCAACAAGAAAAAACCCCTTGCGTATAACTACAAAAAGGAGAACTTAGTCTCTTACATCTTATCTACCATCTCCCCTGAATTGCCAAAAGATTTTACAAGGTCCGCGAGTGTAATCAGAAGCACACTAGAACAACCCTAACCTGTTCAAGTTAATACCCTGATGCAACATACACCATTTTGGCCTCGTTATTGCTATCATCTCGGTTCTTTTCTGTTGATGTGCTGAAGAGTCTTGAAGCAGGTAGCTGTTTCAATAAATAACCAGAAAGATGATTAGTAGACGGGAGTTGTTCGTAAAAACCGGACCAATCCTTTAACTGAAAGATTAGGTTTAAACCTCATCCAGATTACTTGGGTTGGGTCTCCCGTCTCCATGTGGGAACTTTCAACATTATATTATACCTTTCTGGAGTATATAAAGAAATTTGGGAGAATTGTATAATTAATTATATTAAAACTAAGAGGTTATAGATTCCAACCTCTCTCCCCCCCCCAAAAAAAATTTTGTCATTCAAGTTTCACCATAACTGGCAGAATCCATTCTAAGTGGTGGTTGATGTGATTTAACTATCCAAGATGTCAGTCTAAGAAGTAATGATATTTAAGTTATTTCCTCATATCTTAAGTTCTCATCTCATTAATATCTTATTGAGCATGCTTCCATCCAAAGAGAATTCGCTCTGCATTATCTGCTTTGCCTTTTGTTCTATTTCCAGTATCGTATTAAATCGTTCACAATTGGCAGGGTGATAGGACAAAAAGGGTAGGCATCATCGATAGCGAATATGTTGTTCATCAAGGCATACAAACTCTGGGTGGTTCATCGGCTAAAAAGGTCAGTTTAAATTTATATGATGTTCTCTGATACAGTAAGCTGGACTGTGACAATGACTTGTATTTGCTATGCATTGAAATTTTAATAGAATGCTTTATTGTACATGCATTGCCAATTTGCTCAGGTCAGACCAACTCGATCTCAAATTTATCCCGTGCTTCGTATGGGAGTGCTTGTGTTTGAGTTTAACTGGTCTTTCCTGATTTTATGGCCCACACGTTTGATGCTATCAAGTATTAACACTCGATTTTCACGCAGGTCCTAAATAAAGATGGCTCTTTAAAGGTAATTCACTTTCCAGTGTCCAATCCCTGCTTTTGGATCTACTTGTGATAATATAATCACCATTATACTATTGTTTCTTAATTATACTATTGTTTCTTATGATGCAGAAACGTTCAGGCGTTGATCATCGTGCGTGGGTAAGGGCATCACTTCTAGTCTTTTTGTTTTGGAGTTCTCTTATTCAAGTAAATGGTTTTTTATTTTAATATTTTTTTTTTGGGGGGAGGGGGTTGGTGATCGGGTTCTAATGTAGAAGTATTAAATAGAAGATAATGTTTTTAATGTTGGGACATCAAAATTTTCTCATATATGGTGAAAATGGAGCAGATTCGCAGGCAATCAACGTGGGAGCTTGAAGTATTCAAAGAACGGTGGGAGAAAGCTGTGAAGGAGGATAGTAGTTGGATAGATCCATATTCGAGAAATAGCTGGTTTAACATCTTCGCTAGAACTAGAAAAATTCGAGGGAAAAGAAGGTGGTAGAGGAATGTTCATATCGTATATGAATAACAAACGAGTTTCAACGTAGTAAGCTATAGACGTTTCCAGAAGGGGTCACCTTGGTACTCAGAGGTTCATGTGCTCATATCACCCTGAGTTGAGTTGTTGTACTTACATAATTCATGTTATCGCTGTGTAGTTACAGGACCACATCGATTTATTCATTATTTCAGTTTCATATTGTAAATGGTAAGCTCTCTCCTTCATTTTGTTTGCGCGTCTTCCCCTAGGTGTTTTATCGACCAATGTACGACCATGGCCCCACAAACATAGTACCAATCCTGCCTTGTGCTTTTTCTCATGCTGGGCTGTGTTGTGCTTTGGCCCTGTCCAGTGCATCCTTCAAGTTTCCTAACGAATTAGTGAATGTCTTATAATCCACCTGTTCCAACTAACAATTATAACAACATTTTACTGACATGTGAAATCTGTATCTGACTAAACTTTGCTTATTTTCTGGCATCTCTTGTTGAATTTGTTGCACCTGCTGCTGCTTATATAAGTATAACGCCTCGCACCTGCAATAATATTTTTTGGCAACAGGCAAACAAGAATAAACACCGTATAACAAATATGTCGGATTGACCTGAAATTGCAATATCTTGGTTACGTATATGTTGGTACCTGTAATTGAAGATGTTCTGTTACTAATATGCAATTTTTCAACGTGAAACTGAAATTGATCCAATGTGTATTTTTTCGGGCAACATGCAAACAAGAATGAACACCTAGGCCACATCTCTAGCTCTAGAAACCAAAGCATTCCCTCCAAAAAAAAAAAAAAAAAAAAAAAAAACCAACGCATAGGGAACCAATTTCCTTATTTCCTCCTTTTATTCACATTCAACTTCTTTTTTAATCTTGTTGTTAAGGGCCTGTTTTCTTCGGCATAAAACAACTGAATTGAATTAAATTATAACTAATTAATAGTAATGATTATCATTTAAGAACTGAATTGAACTTAACTGAAAATAAGTTGGGGATAACAGACCCTAAGACATAATAGATGTAACGGAGTGCATAAATGAAAGATGTTCAATTACAAATAGATGTAAGAAGACATTAGCCAACAACCTCTTCCATGATGTACTTGATACTTTAGCTACACTAGAACTTAGATCTACAAATTCTTAGGTGCTTTTGAAAGCACTTAGAACTACGTGCTCTCAAGCACATTCTTTGCACATTTTGTCACATATTTTGAAATGAGCAAATGTAAAATGTGCAAAAGAAGGTGAGAGGAAGCACCATGGAGGCTTTGGATCTCTGGACATTTGAGTTAAGTTTTAGGGTTGCTCACCTTAGCTTACTTGAACTAAACTAGAGATTGGGGTAAGTTAGAGTTTGTTGAGCTCTTAGAAGAAGATTTGGTTGAATTTTATGCTATTTTTATCTATACAAAGCATAACAATGTTTCATACAAGAGAAATTTTAAAAGATACAAGGACTAATCAAATTAACCATACGACTGCCTTAATATCCATAATCTCATTTGCTATGAATTCATTACACGATCTAACGGATTACAACATCCCATTTGTCATCAAAGGCAACAAATCTCAAAAGTATAATTGTCGATACTGTCATCTTTAAGGTATATTTTTATGATAGTATGAAAATTTCATGAATTGTTGATTTAAAAAAGGTAAACACTGTAATTTATTTTGACATCGACAACAATCACAAAGGACGGTAAATCTGCCACCGATTAGCCTAAATTGGCCACAACTTTATTATTGAAATTATGTTAGTCTTCTTTAAGACCAATGTTTCGAAAAGATGAGAAAACAATTAGGAAACCAAAAAAGCACGGATTGAAACGAGATGTACCAAACAACAGTAAATACTTTATATTAGTAGCAATAACAAGTAGAAAACACGGTTAGATTCAGTTAGGTTCAAAAACCTAAATGATAAATTCTATAATGTGAGTAATATTTAATCTATCTAGTGTGTACCATTACAAATTCTCATAAACTAAGGGTCTGTTCTCTTCGGCATAAAACAACTAAATTGAACTGAATTAAATTATAACTAATTAATAGTAATAATTATCATTTAGGAACTGAACTGAATTGAAAATAAGTTGGGGAGAACGGGCCTAAAAATTATGAAATAGTTGTCAAACACAATAATCAATGTTCTAAATTCTAATGCCTTACTTCATGAGCCGGATTCTTAACGCGGATAGATAGCCAAAGCAAATCGTCGTACGTCATTTACCCCACCTTTTATCTATTTTTATATATTTGGAATGCAAAACCACATTTCTCCTTTATTTGTTGCTCAAAAAAACCTCAAAACCACGAACAAAAATAAAATAAAAAACCCCAACTGAAGGAATCGGAAAAGAAAGGGGAAAAAAAAAGCAAGCAAAAGCAAATAAAATAAAATGCCGCTGATATTCACATGAGACTTACACATAACATATCCGAAAAGTCACGAAATTCTAGAATTTTTTTTAGTTTTGCTGACCAAAGACTCTTCTCCTCTTCAATTTCTGGTTGAATTCCAAAATCTCTGCTTTAAAAAAAACTCATCTTTTTTTCTTGTCATACTCATTTGTTTTCTGTTTCTCATATTCTTTGATAACTTGAAGTTGGGGTTTTTGTTTCAGTGATTTGGGTTTTATCAGGAAGATATCAAAATAATGGCAGGTCGTTACGATCCTAACCCTTTTGAGGAAGAAGAGGTCAATCCGTTTTCTGTAAGTTCATTCACTTATATACCCTTTGGGCCTTTTTTTTTTTTAAAAAAAAAAATTTGTGTGGAAATTTTATGTCTTTTCTTAATTTGATTCAAGATTTTTTAGTGTAGTTTCCTTTGATTTATTGTTCTTTTAGTTTTATTGGGTTTTGGGATTTTTCAGATCTGGGGTTATTGTTCTGTTGCTCTTACTTTAGTCATAGTTAGTACAGTGAGTAATCTTCATTGAGGTTTCTCCAAATTTGTGCAATTTTATTTGTCTACAATTACTGAAGGTATATGAACATTTGATTTATGGATTGGGTATTATTATTGTTTTTCGATAAGTTAGGTGGTTGATCCCGATTTCCAGAACGTTGTGTTCGATCCTCCCAACAGTTTGATGCAATATTATGTGTCTACAATTAGTACACATAGACTTGATCATTTCCGATTTTATCATGAATGGGGGTAATTCGTTGTAGTAGGCAGCGGATCCATGCCGACTTTCCTGATTTCACAACTAAATCGACGCGCCTTCAAGAATCTTAGCTGGTTTATTAGATATTTAGGGATGAGGATTGGCTTTCTTGATACACCTACCGACCTACGGTTTAGTGATCGGATGATGTTTAGTTACTCTGAAGTAGTGTGATTATTATGTGATTTTGCTGGAGTGTTGCTGGGGGGACTAAGAACGTGCATGTTTATGCATCCAACATTACCAATTCCTCATTTTAAAATTGTAGGTTTATATCTCTGAGCTTGATTATTGGCTGATTTAGCAAGCTTGGAAGGACTAGAGACATTGTAGTAGTGAGAAACTTAATGAAGTGCTAATGAAAATGAAAAAGAAATCACAGGGCGTATATATATTTTTTCTCATGTTTGATAAGTTGACCTTTTGATGTCTCGGTATGAAAAATAGCTAATGTCTACTCATCTCTAGGAACAAGAGAGGAAAGCCAAAGCTTCAGGCCAGTCAAACTTTTCGGGAGGAGCCTTCTATATGACTGTAAGCACTTCTTGATTGGCATACTTCTATTTACGAATTATGCAGCTGTTGTTATCCCTCTGGTTTGAAGCCAATCTTTTGGAGCACACAAATTAAAGTTATCCATTTGTATGTGACCATGAAGTACCGAAATGAGGGAGGACCGGGGGGGGAGTTAAACAACTATTATATATATTATTTTCAATCATTTTATTTGGGAATTGTAGTTTCCCTCCTCTAGGTATTTTTTCCAATCATTATAATATTTATGGTTGTTTCTCTGTAATGAAAGCTTGAAAAGTTTTGTAGGCAGTTTTTTGATCATCATACGCTGTTAATCACTAATTGAGGCCTAAGATAAGAGCCAGTTGTGTTAAGATATGAACATGTTTTTATTTTGGTTGTATAATTGTGCAAAAGTTAAGTTGCTCGCCTTAGCCAGCTCTTCCCTCATATACAAAATAGAATAGCCTTCTCTTAAGTTTACGCTTAACTCGATGATGTATAGTGGACTCTTTCTGTCAAAAAAAAAAAAAAAAATAGTGGACTCTTAGTATATTCAGACTGCTCAAAATGGCACTTTCTGCAGGGTCTGTGGAGACTTAAGTTTTAACATGTTCATGAGTGAAAATTATTTCAGAGTAAAAAAAAAAAAAAAAAATTTAGAGTAAGAAAAAAGAATTTAAGAGTAAGAAATAGATCTAATAGATAGGAAACTTTTGACAGAATGTTGACAATGAAACATCCAAGAACATCCAGCGGGAATCAAACATGAGACTGCATACTGTCTCGCGCTTATCTAGAATAAAATGTATGACCATTGAGATGACATCTAAGTACGGTAAAGTGTGGCTGATGGTCTTTAACCTCTTCTATAATTGTATTAGATTAAAATTTAAAAGAAACCCGAAAATGTTTTTGGTGGGGCACGTGCCACCCATGTCTATTGTAGATCTTCCCCAGTGTGTAAGCTAGCAGATGCAATTGTACATAGTTTTATTTATGTGCCCAATAGAATTGTACATTGTAAATTTATGGAGTGGCCGGAGAATGTGGTGAACCCACTTGTAATACAGTAAAATAGACAAAGGGAATTAAAGGAAAACTGAGGAAAGCTTAGAATTGATGGGTGGGGATAATGTACTGCATTCGAGAGGCAGACTCTCTCCAATTACAAATATCTTGGCTAAGTTCTGAATGCCTTAATTCCTTACTCTACCTTGCTATTTATAGAGCTACCTTAACAGAAAGATGCTCCTCTCTTACACCTCAGCACATACTTTCTCTCTCTATAACAAATTCCGTATGACTCAGCAAATCTAATTCTCATAATTAACAGAATGACAGAAACATTCTTTTAGAACACCCCCAAGGTGTTGATTACCGATTTACCCTCCTGCTGTAAGTAAAACGAATGGGAGGTCTAGGTGAGTGTATTGCAGAGAAGTGGCACTAACTCGACATGCTAAATAATGCAACTATGATTTGAATTGCACCATGGTACTCAACCACCATTTGGGATCCTTTTTACTTCAAACAATTCATGCCTTTTGTTTTTAGAGGACTAGTAGTCTAAATACTTCCTCCATGTTTAAATAGTTGTACATTCTATACTTCAAATATTTGATGAATTTTGTCTTTAGTATTCCAAGTACTTCCTTTGTCTTTCAAGTTTCAATAGTTGCACCCAGAGGAAATGCACACATATTAGAGGTAGTTGTTTAAAGGTTTAATGAAAATATTAAACAAATCACATGTGAGGAGAAAGCCTCTCCCAAAAAGGAGATGGTACAATTCATTCAATATACCCCAAAAAAGAATATGGTACAACTATTAAAAAGCAAAAGTAGTATTTTTTAATTGCTATGTTTGGTGGAAAGGGATACTCTCATTGTTCATGGGTGATATGGTATGAAGATAGAAATATGACATTTATGATAATCATTAGTTATGAATGTCTGGCCATGTACCTGAGAGGCTTAGACATGTCATTATTTGAGCAGTAGATACAACTACTCTTAGAATTGTTTTGGCTATGTAGAGTATCATAAATATGATTTTGTCTAAGTTAGATTTCTAGACTCTTATAACCCTTTCGCTAATCTGCCATGAATGCATTTTTTTCTATATGAATATTGATCTGCTGTAAAATTGTTGATTTTCAGATATCAATAGTAAAAGGATCTGTTTAGTCCTTTTTATGGTTATTAACTTATAACCTTGGCATTTTTTTTTGAGCTAAATGGTTACTATGAGTCTTTCTTAATTCTTATTTTTTTTTTGGGAATCATATTGATCTGCTTAATTGATAACAACATTCTCCTCGGGTTGTGTAGAATCCTGGGAGTGTTCCTCCTGCCTCAAATTCAAGGCTTTCACCTCTTCCACCTGAGCCAGCTGATTTTTACAATCCTACTGCAACAGTTGATATCCCTCTTGATTCAGGAAAGGTAGCTGCATTTACTCTCACGTTGAATGTTGTCTGCTATTTTGTCACGTTAACTTATGTGGAGTGGTTGCTAGTTATGACTTTACAAATTAATGACCATAGACTTCTAATATAGGATTTGAAGAAGAAAGAGAAAGAGCTTCAAGCAAAAGAGGCTGAATTGAGAAAGAGAGAAGAGGTAAGTTTGTATGCAATGATTTGAAAGCAATGTGTTATTGATATTCGGTTTACTGTTAAGGACTTGATAGACGTATCTATTTTTGTATGTAGTCATCTACTTGCAGAACACTTGTTAGGAAGTTCTACTTGTTATCAGTGCTGTAGCAATGTGATACATTGCTGGAATGTTGGTGGCATAGTTCAATCTTTTGACAAGCGATGTTTACCATTATTCCATCTGATTGCTTCTTCCCTTTAGAGTACATGTTCAGGCATGCAGTGGCCTAATATGGGCTCATAATTTTAGTTGTGGATCTAGGTCCGTTTTGCAGTTTCTACTGTCTTTGTGACCAACTACATATCTTCTTGAATGATGCAGGCACTCAAACGGAAAGAAGATGCTGCGCAACGAGGTATACTTATTTGTTTGTTTAGCCCACATGTATCTTTCATCTTTGCCGTGTTCTCCCTATGGGTTATCAAAAATTGATGTGCAGGACTAGGGATGCTATTTGCTAATAGCCATCTTTACAGTTTGAAGCTAATACATACTATAACTTTGCAGCTGGAATTGTTATTGAAGAGAAGAATTGGCCTCCATTTTTCCCAATTATTCATCATGACATTGGAAATGAGATACCAATTCATCTGCAGAAGCTACAATACACAGCTTTTTCAACACTGCTAGGTATGTTCCTCTCCCCTCCCCCTCTCCTTCCCCCTTTTTATGTGTATAATGTGATAATGGAAAAGTGCTTCTAAATTGCAGTAGGTTGTATGAGAGGTCTCAGTAACCTTGGGGAAAACTTTACATTTTTTTTTTGTTACTAATCTTTATGCTTCTTTAGCCCACGTTCCATTTTACAAAGTTGAGGACTGCAAAGCACTGATGACTCAATTTTTCTTGTAGTATCAGTGGATGAGTGGTGGTTGTTTTCAAGTTGGCTACCTTGCTATATACTCCTAGGGATACCGAACTTGTGTGCCATTGCATATGCTTCTGCCTGACTGATGTTTGGTTTCACTATCCTTGTTTCTGTGTTTGGACATTGTAGGATTGGCATTATGTCTCACCTGGAACATTGTAGCAGTTACTACAGCTTGGATAAAGGGTGGTGGTGAGTTTATGCTTGTGCTACTTGTCCTTGCTGTGCTACAATATAAGTTCTGCTGCGGATTTGTGCTATATGGTACATTCTAATTGTTCTAACTCATGGCTTGTGCCAGATGCAACTATATGGTTCCTTGCTATTATCTACTTTATATCGGGTATTCCTGGTGGATATGTCTTGTGGTACCGTCCACTTTACCGGGCTTTCAGGTATTTGTTACTTGCTTATTTGTGACTCATGAAGGTATTTGTATATTGTTTTGAGTTCTGATCCACTGAATATTTCATACAACAATCATTTTTCTGCAGGACTGAAAGTGCTTTGAACTTTGGATGGTTTTTCTTGTTTTATCTGGTAATACTCTTAGACTCTGATTATGGCTGGCTGTGGTTCATCTTGAAGTAAACACTCGATTTATCTCCAAGTCTCCCTTTTTTGGCAGATTCACGTCGGCTTCTGTATTTTCGCTGCCGTTGCTCCTCCTATCATCTTTAAAGGAAAATCCCTCGCGTAAGTGCTGTAATATATACAGCCTCAACAGAGTTGTTAGGCTAGAGTATTCTTCTGCATTATCTTGATTATTCAAACCTATAATGTCCCTGCTATAGAAAAACATGCTCTGAGAAGTTGACATGTATAAGAACATGACATCTTTGAGGGGGAATTTGCTTTAAGATTCGGCTAACCCATGTTCTATTTCAACAGAGGAATCCTTCCAGCCATTGATCTTATTGGCGGGAATGCCTTAGTTGGGGTGAGTTTGAATCCTTATTTCGTTATATCTAGCTTATACATTATCCTTTAACATTAATTACTGGAACACAAGTAAAACATCACAAAAGATAGCCGGAAGCTAGGTATGGTGTACGCCCTCCGTTCCCCAAAAGGTTGCCCATTTGCTTTCTTTCAAGCCAAACATCACAAACACTTAACAATAAATTCTCGCCAATGTACAAGAAAAAAAGTTACGTGGGATCTTGTAAGATTCATCTCAATGTATACTCTAAATTTTCTTTTTCACCCATAATTTCAATATGCATAATCAAATATATCAAATTACGTCAAAAATTGCGTGTCGTGGAGATTGTAAAAAGAAGAGTAAATGGCAACCTTTTGGGAGAGGGAGGCAGCAATATTTCCGGTACTTTTCCATTACCGCTTTTCCCTTGCCACTTTTTTGACTCATACAGCATGACATTCCTACATCCTGGTAGCTGCAGGATCTTTGCTGGAGTCAGTAATCGGGTCGATTGTGAATGCTCTTGATAACCCTGATTTAATTTTCTATCAACTTGTTTTGTAGATTTTCTACTTCATTGGATTTGGACTATTCTGCCTTGAGTCAGTGCTGAGCGTATGGGTTCTCCAGGTATTCTTCTTCATTCCCTTTTTTCGTTTTTCTCCTCTTGAGATTATTGTATATTTTCTTGTTTCTGTCATGGAGATTATTGTATAGTTAATAATTATTCAATTTGCTAACAATTAAAACAATATGAACATGCAGCAAGTATACATGTATTTCCGTGGCAGTGGCAAATCAACACAAATGAGGCAGGAGGCTGCTCGAGGCGCAATGAGAGCCGCATTTTGATGCCGTTCAGTAATATATTGACTCCAAATAGTTGCCCTTTGTGTATGGTAGAGACCCAAACCCAGTTTTCAGATCTCATTTCATACGTGTTATATATGATTATTTCTTTGTTTGCCTTTTCCATTTATGATGTTGGTGACTCAGAATAGTGAGAGGGTTGTTTCTGTACACAGTTTTAGGTATATTGATTCTGATTTGCACTTTTGATAGTTGAAACTAAAAGGTTCATTTTTCAATTGCAGTGTGTACGCTGTACAGTGATTGTGATTGTGTTTCGTCAATAGTAAGTCAATTGCAATGTATGTTAGACTAATTGCTGCACATTTTGAGACGTTAGAATTCGTTTCTGGCACTAAATACCTACAGACTTGTTATCTTTGCAAAACAAACATAAGCAAACAACTAACAACTACTTTGAAACTATTGTCCAATACTTCTAAGTGGTTGAGATAATGTGACAATTTTCTTTTCCGAACACTTGCTGTGTAGTGAAGGACTTTATGTTTATTTGAAAAATACAAAGTAAAGAGAAGAATGAATTGTGCTACCTAGGTCTGAAGGTCATAATCGTCATCATCCATTTCATGATCCATTAAAAGCCAAGAACCATCTGATTGTTGAACCATGCCCTTATTCCTCAAAGTCCACCAAAAAGCTGGGATGAGGTACTCGTCCTTTAGATTATCCCAATGCTTATTAACTAGTGAAAGATCACGATCTACTACCAACTTGAACTCTTCTTCACTACCTTGACCTCCTGCAATTCCATGCAAGTAAGCTTCTGAATTGTGCCAAGTCCAGAAATTCCCAGGGAACTTCAAGTAAGGAGATCTGATTGTGTCGATTGACAGCTCCTTTCCAACATGGCAATAGCCGATTGGTGGATAATGCAAGACAACGTCTAGGGCGTTACAGACTCTTAAGAGCTTAAGACTGTGATCATACTTTGAGATGATATTTTTAAAGTTGAAGTCTCCTACACGGGGGCTGGCAAACAATATGGCTGTTACCAAGCATGGATTTTTCGTGGAAGATTTAGGGATATTTATGTTGTTAGCAACTATATCAACCGCGTTCAGTGTTGCAAGTGCTGCGCCCATACTGTGGCCTGTTATTGTTATGCTAATCTCTTCATTCTTGTATTGTTCCATCAAGCTTTGAATCTCAAGTAAAACCTGTATTAAATACAACCAAGAAAGAAAAGAAGAGTTTGATAATTCTTTAACCCAAGCACATGTGCATATATGGTGTTCAGGAAGATATCTATCTATTAAGAGATAAAACTGGTCGTCACTTGAAATTTGTTCTTGTTCATTATGTTAGGATTTTCATTGTGAATCAATTGCGAGGATAATATATTGGAGTTTCTTAAGTAAGTTTTGCCTCTGTTTCTTGAAATATGGTACATAAGTGATACAAGAATAATTGTGGGACATAGATTTAGACTGAGCAAGTAGTACTAAAATATCTATAAAATGAGATATTATAATCATGACCACCTCAATTCACACTCATTATCAAACTAACAAACTTAATAGGGGTTTTTTTTTTTTTTTTTTTTGACATCGAGCTTAATAAGGGTTGTTACGGTAAAGAGAAATATAAAATTATTACTCCACTTTTCTAGAAAATTTACCATAGAAAAGAAAATCAAAGGATCTTTCGTAGCTGGAAGTACTAGCTGAATCTTGATGAAATGATGTCATGAGGTTAATTAAGGTTTACCAAGTTAACACAAAACAAGTCTTTCATATTCACAACCAATATTATTTCTGTTTATGGAACAAACTATGACATATAAATTTAAGACTACGAAAACCTTGTTTTACATTAGGGAATAACGTTGGCTAATTGTTGTTATTAATCATTCTTCCAATATGAATAAATTTTCATTGAGTGTACGTAAGATCATCTTAGAAGTATATGTATCATTCTCATCAATACAATCTAAACAGAAAAAATGATAAATCTAACCTGATCTCTAGCACTAGTCTTGTTGAATGGAGACCTAGGATCATCCGAAGTATAGATAGAGTACCATCCTTGGTGCACCTTAGCCTTATCAACATCAGCAACATCACCATCTCCAACAACATCAGAAGCTGAAACTTGAAGAAATTGCAAATTATTAACCCACTCTAAAGACTGTATACTCCCTCTCCAAGCTACAACTATGTCTCTCCTCCCCAAGCACGCCACGGCCGTGTCCTCCGCCACAGCTACATACCCTATAAAATTAGACTCTTTACTCCACGCCTCTCTAGACAATGACTTCAATATGAAGGCATCAGGCACATCTATCCCTGAAGTTGCATACAAAAATTTTGTAACGCGGTACTTGTATGGATTATTATTTCCCTTTACTAGTCCCACTTTTGAGAAAAAATCCTTCTTTGAGTAAATACTACTACCACCATATTTTGATAGTTTGGAGCTATTAAAAGTATCATAAGTTGATTGAGACATTTCTCCATAATGGATCACATATCGTCGAAGATCCATGTCGAGGGGGCTTAAGAGGCCATCCCAATTATTTTCACCACTAAGCTCTTTCCATTGTTTGGCAATGTGATGAGACTTCATCTTCCTTCTCTTGTTGGGTTAACTAAAATAACCTATTGGTTTTTTTTTATAGGGTTTTGAGTATGTACGTTCTTGTAGACACAGGTACGTATTGAGGTTGACTATTTAAGAATGCATGGGTTGAGCTTTTACGTGCACTTTATTTTTCATTGTGTTTCTAAAGTTGTGTTTGGTTCAAAGGAACTTAATTAGATCTTAATTTCAATAAAATTATTCTTTTTGTTGCTGTGTTGGAGGATGCATGTAAATAGGTTTCTAAATTTATAGATGTAGATTTTTCTTCATAGCACGCTCATCCCTCATTCTAGTTGTGACCCAAAGGCCTACATCGGATGAGAGTCTTATCACACATAAATTTAGTTTTATACAAAACTAAAAGGCACTAAATGGAGTAGTTCACTAACTTATATACATGGTATTAATAATTAATCCTCATTTTTTTACCTTCCATGGTGACAACCTACATGTCATCAATACTAGTTAAAACTCTATAAGTTGATATATTGTAAATATATACATTGATATAAATCCAACATCTTGTATACTGAAAGTTGATTTATATATTAATCAAAACTTTGAAGTCAAAATTGTGGTAGATAAATTGCAAAATTCAAAGCATTGTAACAAATGAAAAACTAAGATCGTATCTTCTTCTATATGACATGTCTCGTCATAAACTAAATATTGGAAAATGGGATTTGAGCTTGAATATTATCATCATATGAGAAAAGAAAGAAACAAAATATGCATGAGATGGATATATCTTCGATTGAATGACACTTTTCTAATATAATACATCGTTGTCGTAATTAGACCTGGTTATTGGGCGGAGCGGGTGCGGGGCGGGTTATAAGAGGGTCGCCTCATAAAGGGTCGGTAGCGGTCGGGCCAAATGGGTAGTGGGCCGATAGCGGGTCAATAACGGGCAGGTCGGTAAACGAGCAAGAAAACAAGGAACAAAGAGAGCCAAAAGTGAGTATAAATGATTGCGAATCCGAATATGTAATAGTTTTTACAAAACCTATTTTATATTTCAAAATTATTGGGTTTCGTTATTGGCCCTATAATGGCCATGTCCAATAATGACTATGTCCAATAAAGCCCTGTCCAATAAAAACTATATAAGTTTGACCCTAACCCTTTAGTCATTGGGCAACCCTATCTAATAACCAGGTCTAGTCGTAATATGTATAACAAAATCATTATGTCCTTACACATGCATGATGCATGATGCATGTTGCTATTAACTAACGCTGGTGCTGGCATTGCGATAGCATTCCGTTTCTCTCTACTCGTTTTTTGGGTTTGGTAGCAAGGTGAGCAAAAGAACAAGCTTCTAGATCACGCAAATAGTGTGAACACTAACCCATTAAGCATGGTTAAATAGCTATGCGATCTTGGTAAGTCTAGCGCCACAAGGCAATGTATATATTATATTATTATGTAGAGTTAAGTATTATCGGAAGGAATAAAAAACAATGTCGAAAGAAAATAATGTGAGCTTCTGTTGTTTCGTCGTAAAGCTGATTTGCGTGCAGTCGTGCACTACATAGCAGACAATGTCCTTGAAACACAATATCACAATTAACTAATAACTATAAGAGCGGTGGACTACCAAGCAAGGATTGGCCAGTTGGCCTAATGGTAAAGTTTTGGCATCATAACTTCAAGGTCATGGGATCAAATCCCACTAGGGGATCTTTGGGGTACCCTCCCTCCAAGGAGTCTGACCTGCAAACTTGGCTGATTATACCTGTGCGAGGTGCCAGTTTAGTAGGGTCCTTCATCTTACCAACTTTTTTTTTTTAAAAAAAAAAAGAGCCGTGGACTATACACTTTAGTGGTTTCTTATAAATAATAGAACAATAACATAGTAAACCTATAGGGTCGACATCCAATGAGAAAGGATCTCATAGTGATATGCTCTTGAAAAATAAGATGCACATGATAAAAAAAATTGCATATCCAGTTCAAAGAATACGCACATTAGTTCAAAAATATGCAAAAAAAATCCTTCTCATTTTAAGAATTTGCTCACCTAAATCATAGATAGTATACTACCGCTGCATTTTTTTAGATTACCTTTGTAGTGAGTGGATTAAAATAATCAAATGTTTCATCCAAAAAGAACAACAGTAGTATATATATATATAACGCAAAAAAATTTCAAAGGAAAAATCCGAATAACGGGTGAAAAATCATCAAACTATACACTAGCTAGGAATTAAAAGATATTCAATGATGATTAAAGAGCTCTCAAAGATCTCTCTTGAACTTTTTCTCTCTCAAATATGAGAATCATAGGCATAAAACAACCCTAAATATTATTTATAATGGGGCACAATCATAAACCAAATATGGAGCAGAGGAAGTACTCCTTTTATTTTTTATCATTCTTATTTTCTTGTGCACGTCTCTAAATATTTACTTTCTCCTGCTTTCCTCCTCCTTTATCTTCTTCTCCCTCCTTTTTCCTCTTCTTATCTTCTTCCTCCAGGCTCCTTCTGATGCCTTCCTCAGTCTTCTCATAGCTTTATCATTCCCCAGAAAAGGAAAAAATCACAGTTAATATGGAACTACACCATATCATATTGGTAGAAACGAAAAAAAAGAAGGCTTCGTGCTAAAAATTCTTATATTTTTGAGGTAAAATATGAAGAAAAAAATGTATAATACGTAAAAAATACCAACAATTTTAGTAAAATACGGACGGTAAATAATCACCTTTAAGTTAATAGGATCGTTAGTCCATTTCTGTATATATAGATATAGTTAATAGTTACATAAATTTTGTATATTATTTTAGCTGGGTTTTGTTGGACTATGCATAGTTGGGTATGTATATAAATATTCAATTCTCCTTATTTTTTAAAGTTGTAAATATGGAGATTTTAGACAATAAGGTGATGCGAAAATGGTCATACTTGGTACATCACTTAGCTTTAAATTAACTTGTATTAGCACCACTTTCAAAAATGGAATAATATAATACTCCTTCCGTTCCATAATATAAGTCCCCTTTCCTTTTAAAGTGTCCCAAAATATAAGTCTTGTTTCTATTTTCAATCAATAATTATGCCGCATATGCCCTCATGAAAATAATTTAATTCTCAAAAAGTCCTTATAATTTCAGCTTCCAATGCACCATTATTAATGATAAAATGGAATCTTATACCCCATTGTACTCTTCTACACATTAAACCATACAACATTAATGTTCAGCTTTTATTTTTTGTTAAAAAGAAAAAAAACAATGTAGGTGTTTCCCAATAAAAATGAATTTTTTTATTCAAATAAAACAAGATTCCACTTTACCTTAATTCCCGTGTAAAAACAGAATCGGGACTTATATTATGGGACGGAGGGAGTATAAAATTAACAGCTAGTAAATGGTGGTCATGTTACTAAAAGTGTAATAACACGATAGGCTTGCAGCTTCATGTTTAGCTTTCATGAGTTAATGCACTCTATCCCTTAATGAAATACGTGTTGTCTAAGTCATTGGTTAAAATTAATTAGGAAAAATTGACAAAAACAGTCCGAACTATGCGCTTTCTTCCTTTAACAGTCCGAACTATTGATTATCCCTCAGTAATCCCAACTATTACCCCCATCTTCCAAAAATGATCCCTTTAACCTATAAACCTACTACAATAGGTAAACCTTGAACATGTGACTTGCACATGATTTTTAATGAAATCTAAAAAAAAGTTCCCTTTTGTTTTTCTGTTTTAATGGCTTTGACTTTAATTTTTTCCTCTTTTTTTTACTTCACCCCACGTTTTCTCTCTCCTCCTCCCTCTTTTCTTTTGGTCTTCAGGCTGATGTTCATCTCCCTCTGTCTTCTTCACGACATTTTGTGGATTTCAAAACAAAGTCGCCATTAACGACTTCAATTTCGCTCCAAAAAATTGAATTTCGTTCCTGACTCTTCAATTTCGTTCAATTTCCATTAGCGGGTATGGCAAAGAATTCGCGACACAGGTACGAGGATCACCTGCGATGGAAGGTAAAAAATTGCTATGTCTTTTTCTTCAATTTCCCTGCTTTGATATTTCTCCTGCCTAAAGACTGTGAATTTAGATTAAGTTCATGTGTAGAAACTGAATTTAATGTGTAATACGAATATTTGAAAGGAAAATTTGACAAAAACTTCATGTAAATACTGAAATTTAGTTTCGGTCATGTGTAATGGTAACTACTCTGAAATTTAGTATATTTTGAGTGTAAAGATTGTGAATTTCATGTGCTTAAAGTTTTAAGTAATTCCTCTAACTTTTTGTTGTAACTTTCCAGCTAAGCAGAGCACATATAATGAAACTAATACAGAACCTCCCACAAAAACTTCTACCCAATACACTATTGAAACAGAAGGTGGAACTGTAACTGTAGATGAGGAGGAGTACTTACAATGGTATGACGTCAGACCTGATAGTCCAATACCATTAAAAGACCTCATTGGTGGGTCTGAAAGTGGGTCTGAAAGTGATACTTTGTATGAGCCAGAGGATGGGTTTGAGGTTGTGGATGATGTTGAAACAGAATTAGAGGATGAGGATATTCTAGGTGAGGATGAAAATGATGACATTGATGATTTAGAAGCAGAAGATGATGATAACAGTGATGAGGAGTTGATTGAGGCTAGGGAAAGGAAGAAAAAAACAATAAAAGAGCTTCTAGATCTAGCTGACAGACTACAAAGTGAAGCTGAGAGTGGGTTGGTGAAGGGTGGTGGTGGTGGTATTGGAGCAGGTACAAGTGGTGGTGGAAATGGAGGTGGCTATGTTAGTGATTATGCTAATAGCTTAGATGAAGAAGAGTCACCAGATGAAGGTGAGGATGCAAATGACATTCTAAGAAAGAGGAATGCTAGGAGACTTGTTGTTGGTGAAGGGACAGATTGGAAATCTTTTGAGTGGAAAGTTGGCCAAAGATTTCCAAACAGAGAAGCTTTCAGAGATGCAGTGGCTAAGTTTGCTGTACACCAAGGGATAAACCTTAGCATAGCTCAAAGCAACAAGAATAGGGGTCAAAGACTTCAAGTAAAGTGTTTGGAAAGTTGTAGCTTTAGGTTGTATGCATCATGGGACAGTGCCAGTGACTGCTTTGTGCTTAAAACTGTGGATACTGGACAATGTTGCACAAGGAACATGGAGAAAAACAAGCAGTTGAAGTCCACTTGGTTGGCAAAGCAGTTCTTGGAGGTCTTCAAAGCAAGGTCGCATTGGCTAGCAAAAGAAGTTGTTGAGGCTGTGAAGAGGGTGTTCAGGGTAGTTATCAAGAAGGCTGTGGCATACAAAGTGAAATACCATGCTCACAGACTTTTACATGGATCTATGCAAGAGCATTACTTGAAGGTGGGGAGATACTTAGAGGCTATCAGGAAGAGTAGCCTTGACACAAAGCTTGTGTTGGTAACTGATGATGAGAAAACACCTCTAGTGTTTAAGAGGTTGTTTGTTTGCTTTGATAGGATTGCACAGGGTTGGATTCAGGGATGTAGAAGGGTCTTATGTGTCGATGCGTGTTTCCTAAAGACATTCTTGGGTGGACAGTTGATGGTTGCCATAGGTAAGGATGGGAATGATCAGATGTTCCCTGTTGCTTGGGCTGTAGTAGAAGGTGAAAACAACAACAGCTGGTCCTGGTTCGTGACTGAAGTGAAGCATAGTTTGAACCTTTATGATGGTGCTGTTTTGGTAATTATATCTGATGAACATCAGGTACATTTATCCTCTGCTTATACATTTATCTTATGTTTTGGCTACCATTAATTGTTAGTCACGTACCCTGTTAACATTGTTGCAGTCCATTTTGTCGTCTGTCAAGCAAGTGTTGCCAAGTGGTCACTCATCTAGTACAGATGATGGATAGGATTGTAGAACAAGGATATAACAAGGTAGCATGATGGATAGGATTGTAGAACAAGGATATAACAAGGTAGCAGTACATGGGAGAAACCTGTTGTAAAAGTAGATGAAGCTAAAATTCCATTTCATTCATTGCAAAACAACATTACACCATCGCAAAACAACCATTATAGTCATTGCAACACACATCTTACATATTCATTCATTCATTCATTCCTAGCTATCACTTTAACCACTACCTAAGGACACTAAAAACAACTAAACTAACACTTAGATTTACTACCTAAGGACAACTAACCACCATTATAGCCATTGAAACATAAACACCCTAAGTAGTCAATTCCCACACAGAAGCACTGCAATTATCACCAACCAAAGTAGAACTGCAGCAATTGCACCAATGGCCAGTGTCTTCCAATCCTTCGTTCAACCTTCTCACACCCACTGCAGTGAGTAGGCTCAGTATCATACAACCATTGAAAAAATCCACAATCTTCCTCCTGAAATTAGCAAAATGACATTAAGAATATAATTCAGCAAATTACGAACTGAAAAATTAATAATACGAACATAATTCAGCAAATTAACAAAAATATAATTACTGAAAAAATCCCCAATTTCAATGCCTAATACGAACCCTAATTTACCAAAACTTACCAAAGAACCGTAATTCAACAATTAACAGCAAAATTAAACAAAAATTATCCGAAAAATCACTCGGATACCTCCCACATGCTCTGAACTTCCTTCCATGGTGTCGTGAAGAAAAAAAATAGCAACTTTTAACCTTCCATCGCAGGTGATCCTCGTACATGTGTCGCGAATTCTCTGCCATACCCGCTAATGGAGACTGAACGAAATTGAAGAGTCAGGAACGAAATTGAATTTTTTGGAGCGAAATTGAAGTCGTTAATGGCGACTTTGTTTTGAAATCCACAAAATGTCGTGAAGAAGACAGAGGGAGAAGAACATCGCCTGAAGAGAATAAGAAAAGAGGGAGAAGGAGGAGAGAGAAAACGTGGGGTGAAGTAAAAAGGCAGGGAAAAAAATAAAGTCAAAGGCATTAAAACAGAAAAACAAAAGGAAATTTTTTTTAGATTTCATTAAAAATCATTTGCAAGTCACATGTCTAAGGTTTACCTATTGTAGTAGGTTTATAGGTTAAAGGGATCATTTTTGGAAGATGGGGGTAATAGTTGGGATTATTGAGGGATAATCAATAGTTCGGACTGTTAAAGGAAAAAAGCGCATAGTTCGGACTGTTTTTGTCAATTTTTCCAATTAATTAAACCTAACAAGTAACAAGTGGGAAACCGAAGCATAGAGTCATACTCCTGAGCCTTGGCTTTTAGTGGGCTAGTGGGGTACAAGGTGTTGTACTGTTGTCTACCCGTGGAGGATCCATCTGGGGGAGCGGTACCTGACTACCTGTAGACTGTAGTGGACTATAAGAACTTTTGGAATGCTTTTTTTTCGCGAGGAAACCACTGCTTTGAAACAAAATTCGGCGTATCCAGAGTTCAAACGTATTCAACGATCCACTCCCCTAGATTAACTAGCACAACATATTTTTATCAAAAAAAAAAAAATAGCACAACATACGGCGGCCTTTGTACTCAAGCACTTGTGAGTAACATGTACAATGTTAATCAGACACGAATTAAGTGTTTACTAGAATAAAAGTGTTTTGACTATGTTATTTTGTAAAAAACAAAAGGTGGAGTTTTTAGTTTAAAATGAAGTATCCAAGACACTACATGTGAATCTTAAAATAAACTACAGTGTTATTAGTGTCACATAAGCCTTTGCTCAAGTATAAGAGGAAAGTCCGTCGAAAAAAGATGAGAGGAAAGAAAAAGTTATCCTGTTTGTTTCGAAAGATGTTTTCATATTGTAATTTTGGCACTATTCATAAATAAAGAGAATCTTCTATAATCTTTTCAATATATAAGTCAATTAAGAAAATGTTCATGAAGGCTTTAGATTAAGAAATTCTAGTTTATTGTGATTTTTATGATCAAGGATGCTAACAACTATCTGATCAATAAAGAAAAGGCTCATGAAGACTTTTGTGACTCTCTCATAAGTCATAAATGCTCTAGAGAATCCAAAGATAATATAGGATAAGAGGATAGTTTAAGACCTCCAAATGAACAAAATTTATCATACATCCAACATTATTTTTTGCTCCTTACTTATTTAAAACCTCCAAATGAGCAAATTTTGTATGGAAAGAGCTTCAAAAGAGCAAATGAGAAAAAAAGTCTTGTATGTACATGCATGATACACCCAGGTTTACGATGAATGCTCTCATATGGATGCTACAAGAAGAAAATTTATATTCAATCGAAGTTGATTAGAAGAGTGCATGGACCTCCAGCCGGTGTCAATAGCACCCCCACCACCCACTAATCATCTTCTTTTTCTCCTCTGATATGGTCGACGAGACGATGAACTAGCATGGGCTTCTCATGCCCTGATTGATGAGGACAAAATCAATAGTTAGAGATATCAAAGATATGAGGAAAACATCGCAACTCGCAAGCGATTATCTGTTTATACCAGCTGCTTTGATCAGTAATAATATTAGCCTACTAGCATAGACAAATTAAAGTCCTTCCTAATAACCTCCCATGTCCCTAGGAGACATCCCGTGGCGTCCGGAGGTCGGGCATCGGGAAAGTTCGAAAGCGTGTATAATAACCTTAAATTTTGGCTGTTTTAGGGGCATTTTTGGACTCCTCTAGCCCCATTATATGTTTCATCCGAAACCTTCATAAGGGTTCCGACATGACTTGTAATGTAGCCCGGGTGCTAGGTACCATTCGCGTTGCCTCAAAAGGCCTCTAAACACCCCATTTACTCAGTTCTTGTGCAACCCAAAATTACCCCGAAATGAACGTGAGAACATTCATATATTCATTCCAAGCTATGAAAGTCCTTTCTAATGACCTCTCATGTCCCTAGGAGGCATCCCATGAATTCCATAGTTCGGGCCCCGGGGAAGTCATAAAGCGTGTATTATAACCTTCAATTTTAGCTATTTGTGGGCATTTCTGAACTCCTCCGGGATCGGTCATATTTTTCTCCCGAAATCTTCCTAGGAGTGTCGACATGACTTGTAACGTAGCTCGGGCGCTTTATACTATTTGCGTTGCCTCAAAAAGCCTCTATACACCCCATTTATTCAATTCTCGTGCAACCAAAAATTGCTCCGAAATGAACGTGAAAGCATTCATATATTCGTTCCAAGTTATGGGGGTCCTTCCAAACGACTTCCTATGCCCCTAGGAGACATCTCATGGCGTCCGGATCCCGGGCCCCGAGAAAGTCGAAAAGCGTGTATAATAACCTTCATTTTGGTTGTTTTGGGGGCATTTTTGGACTCCTCCGAGCTCGGTCGTATTTTTCTCTCGAAATCTACTAGGAGTGTCGACATGACTTGTAACGTAGCTCGGGTGGTTGATACCATTTGCGTTGCCTCAAAAAGCCTCTATACACCCCATTTATTTATTTCTCGTGCAACCAAAAATTACCCCGAAATGAACGTGAAAGCATTCATCTATTTGTTCCAAGCCATGGGGTCCTTCCAAATGATAACCCATGCCCCAAGGAGGCATCCCATGGCGTCCAGAGTGCGGCCCCCAGGAAAGTCCGAAAGCGTGTATTATAACCTTCAATTTTCGGTTTTGTGCGCATTTTTTAACTCCTCTGGGCCCGGTCATATTTTTCTCCCGAAATCTACCTAGGAGTGTCGACATGACTTGTAACGTAGCCCGGGTGCTTGGTACCATTTGTGTTTTCTCAAAAAGCCACTATACACCCCATTTATTCATTTCTCGTGCAACCTAAAATTGCAACCGAAATGAACGTGAAAGCATTCATATATTCGTTCCAAGCCATGGGAGTCCTTCCAAATGACCTCCTATGCCCCTAGGAGGCATCTCATGTCGTCCGGATCCCGGGCCCCGAGAAAGTCGGAAAGCGTGTATAATAACCTTCATTTTGGCTGTTTTGGGGGTATTTTTGGACTCCTCCGAGCTCGGTCATATTTTTCTCTCGAAACCTTTCTAGGGGCGCCACCATGACTTGTACCGTAGCCCAGGTGATCAGTACTTTTTGGGTTGCCTAAAAAAGCCTATAAGAAAACCCCATTTATTAATTTCTCGTGCAATCCAAAATTACCTTGTAATGAACGTGAAAGCATTCATATATTCATTCTAAGCCTTATGAGTCATTTCTAATGACCTTCCACGTCCCTATGAGGCATCCCATGGCGTTCGAAACTTGGGACCCGTGAATGTCCGAAAGCGTGTATAATAACCTTTAATTTGGTTGTTTTGCGAGCATTTTGGACTCCTCTGGGCCAGACCATATTTTTCTGCCGAACCCTTCCTAGGGGTGTCGACATGACTTGTAACTTAGCCCTGGTGCTCGGTACCATTTGCGTTGCCTCAAAAAGCCTATAACCACCCATTTATTAATTTCTCGTACAAACCAAAATTACCCCGAAATGAATGTGAAAGCATTCATATATTCGTTCTAAGCCATGGGAGTCCTTTCTAATCACCTCCCATGTCCCTATGAGGCATCTCATGGTATCCGGAGCACGGGTCCCGAAAAAGTCCGAAAGCGTGTATTACCTTCAATTTTGGCTGTTTTTGTAACACCTCAAAATATTTAATACTATTTAGTATTTTAAAATATGGTTTAGACTTGCTGATATTATTAATTTCATATTTCTGATTGAACTTTGGCGAATTAAATTAAACAAGTATATCTGATATTAGCTTTTCTAAACAAAATAACTATTGTAGTTTAAGTGTGATATTATTTGGTGAGATTAGTATTAAATATAATGGGTGATATTATAGGTTTATGTCTTATGAGTTTTTTGAGTTAAAAAAAAAAAGATAATAAGGAAAAAGGAGACTAAACCCCTTATGTGAATTCTAACCGTTCTAGGAAAACCGTTAGTTACCTCGGCCAACTGGAGGAGTGTAGACGGTGGTCTAGCTTTGTCCTTCACGCGCAATATCGTGCTCCACGAACTCACCTCCTAGCAATGCACAACAAGAACTTAATGATGCTAAACAACAAGGATTATATGAAAGATTAAGGGTAAGAACGATGGAGAAAATAATCTGAATTTTTGTGGAGCAAAAATGGCCGAATCTTCTCCTCTCAAGAATGGCTGAAACACTGGAGGAGCATGGCAGAAAAATTCTGACCAAAAGTTTAGCTTAAGGGAATGAAAGTAGGGAGGTTACATTAGCTTAAATGATGGGGTTAAATGGGCAATTAAATTGGGAGTTACATGACTTCAAAGGTCACTCATTTCCATCCAAAATTCCTGATTTTTGAACAGATTTTAGGAGCGCAAGTCTTCAGATTAAAATGTCGTTACGACGGTCCAAACGCGCCAAATAAAATACTTAGCTTAAACGCGTAATTTAAATACCTGAAAAATATATAATTCTAATTAAATAAATTATCTAAATATAAAAATTTATAAATTGATAAAATATATAAGACAAAATATTTAAAAGAATAAAATATTCCAATTTTGATGAAAAATAATAGTTAAGGGAAAATAACATGAAAAATTAGGAGCGGAAAATTTTGGGGTGTTATAGAGGAAGTGTTCTTGAATTTTTGGTGAAGAACACCAAGAACAAGAAGGAGAGAGAAAATGGGTAAAAAAAATTTGCTCAATCTTTTTTTCCAAACATGAATTACTGTTTGGAAGCTGAAAAAAAAATTCGGATTTTTTCAAAATTAATTTTTCAATCTTCAGAAATTAATTTCATAAGTTTTGGTAAATAAAGAAAATCAAAAGAAAATAGTTTTGGCAATTAAAAGAAAAAGGAAAAGAAAACAAATGGGGGCCTACAAACACAAATGTGTGGCTCACATTGTTTTGTCCCATTGTCTGAAATCAATTCAGACGACTTAAGCATAAAAGACACCCCTAAACTTTGACAAAAATTGGAGTTTACTCACCCAACTTTCAAAAGTTGCAGTTTACTCACTCAAACTCAAATTCTGTTACTTTTGCTGTTAACTTTAAATAAAATCAATAAAAGGCTCATTTGGCACTGAAAACGAAAAGTAACCATATTTCTCTCTCCTCCTCTCAAAACCAGATTCACCATCTTCCCTCCACCACCCCACCTCCTGTCATTCACCACCCCACCTCCTGTCATTCACCACCTTCTAAAATCAACAAAACAAAATCGAACCAAAATCCCCAAACTCCTCCTGTTATCCCAGTCCAAACTCAACAATGGAGTCAGCCAGAGGATTGTCCCAAAGAGAGCAAGACATCCAAATGATGCTTGCTGCCGATGTTCACCTCGACACCAAAAATTGCGACTTTCAGATGGAACGTTACATCCACAAACGCCGCTCTGACGGTCTCTCTCTCTTTCATTCACATTTTCTTTGAGTTTATTCAATTTTTGAAGAATACCCATATTGAATATTAATGGTATGAACTTATAAAAAATTAAGCTTGGCATTTTATTTGTTAGATGTAAATGTTCATTTATTTTGTGGACTGATTTATTATGTTGGTTTATATTAGTATTGGGTAAAGAGGGTTATGGATATGGTAATCCCGAATTGTGATTTTGGGTTCGATTTTGGGGATTTAGGCTCGTTTTGGTGGTTGTGGGGGTTGGGATGCTCGGATTTTTTGTGTTTTTCTTAGATCTGATGTTGGGGTTTTGGGGTTGGGATGCTCGAATTCCAATGTTTTTGGTTGGTTCTTATATCTGATTTGGGAGTTTGGTTTGAATTTTGTGGGTGGTTTTTTTATATGGTTGGTGGTGATTGGTGGTGGTTGGTGTGATTGTCGGTGAACGGGCAGCGGTGAAGGCATGTGATTGGTGGTGAAGGTGGTGGTGGTGTGGTGGACGATGGTGAAAGTGGTAGTTGTGTGGTTGTCGGTGGTGAAGGTGGTGGTGGGTGTGGTGGATGGTGGTGAAAGTGGTAGTTGTGTGGTTGTCGGTGGTGAAGGTGGTGGTGGGTGTGGTGGACGGCGGTGAAGGTGGTGGTTGGTGTGGGTGGTGGGCTGGTGGCCTAGTGGGGGGAAGGAAAGAGGAAGACATACTATTTTTTTTAGAAAGAGAAATGAAGATTTTATGTACAAATAATTTTTTATTATTATTTTAATTCAAGTTAACAGAAAAGTTAACAGAATTTGGATTTGAGTGAGCAAAGTCCAACTTTTGAAAGTTGGGTGAGTAAACTCTAATTTTTATCAAAGTTTAGGGGTGTCTTTTATGCTTAACTCAAATTCATACCATGTTAGAAACGTCCCCTAAATTTTAGTTGACAAAATGTGATGTCACTTTGAGCCTGAAAGTTGTAACCGTGTGCATGGGCTCCATGTATTTCATGAGAAAAGCCAAGCTTTAATTACAAGCTTTAATTACAAGTTAGAAACAAAGGAACTTGTGTAGGGATTAGGGACTAGGAAGTAGGAAGCACAACAAGTTAATGTACCATGTTCTCCCTGATTTTAAGGGTTGTCACGAGTCGAGCAAAAGTAAATTAAACTCTAATGTATTTAGCTTTTACTTTGATTTTACCAATTTTAAGTTTGAAAATCTGTTTTGATCTTTGGCTTGACAATTTTCTTTTTATGAGTTCGAGCCGAGCTATTTAGTAGTATGTGTAGGTTTTGCATGCATAATGGTAGTTGTACTGATGAACGTTGAGCTTCTTCATATATAGGATAGTTTATTGCATATCTTAGACTAGTTTGTCAATTAATTTTTGATTATTAGGGAGTTTACTTGACTTATACCTTTAACTAACTACTAGTATTAGCTAACTTAACAATTGCTAAGCGGTTAACCGTTTTTTCGGTACGGTTTTTCGGTTAACCATTAACCGTTATTTAAGTTATACTATTATGTTTTACATAATATACATATATATTTTTTTTATTTTTTTATGCATATATTTTAATGTTATATATACTCTAATATAAAATGTATTATAAAGTGGATAATAAATCTATTGGAAGACATAACTAACACTAAGAATTCACTCCATTTCCTAATTATAGTGTTTATATTAGTACTAGAGTTTCCAAATAATTACATACTTCCTCTAATTATTGTAACTTAGTAACAAATATTATAATTAATGTAATTGTTTGAAAATGTTTCATAATAATTAAATAGAGAAAAAAAATATTTCGGTATTTTGGTTAACCGTTTACTCAAAAATCATAACCGTAACCGTACCGTTTAACCGTTAATTTTATCGGTTAGGTAACCGTACCGTTAAAAAAAAATTATCGGTACGGTTACCACCCATTTTGACCGGTTTTTCGGTATGGTTTTTCGATTTCGGTTTTTTATGAACACCCCTAGTGATTGGTGCATACAAGATTATTTTTTGCTTAATTTTTTATTTGAACCTCTCCCTTTTGTGAGCAACGAAAAAAATAGCCTTGTGTATATCATGCCATACTCACGATACTCCTATATATGATTAAAGTTGTATCTACATATCAACTTTCATTCTTTAACATTTTTTATCTATTTAAATAATAAAATAATTTTAATGTGATAATAGTACATTTAAGTGTATATCGAGATGGAGTATTGCTTGTGTCAGTAACTATTAAGAGTTAAAAAGTGGTCCAACAAGTCAATAACCACTTGCAGAATAAATTTGCTGTCTTTTTGTCACATATATGAATTAGATTCACATCATACCTTAAATTTTTTCGTCATCTAACTTAGTTGATATCTACTATAACTTTCATTCGATTTGATAACTTCATTTCTGCTTGCCCCAACAATATTTATTTTATTTTGAAAAACAAAATACAGATTTCCTATTACGAGACCTTCACCAAACAAAATATTTTCTTGTATACATACTAATGCAATTTATATATGTCATGCACTGCCAGAAACTTTCTCAAAATTCACCATGGAAAGTACCATAATAGTACGGCCATCTCGTTATTATATGTGAATCTTTCATAGATAACGAGAAACTCAAGGAGATATATGAAGAGTTTATATGATACACTCATACACATACAATCATAATGATATAAAGGGAAAGTCAAGATATATACACTTTAACACTTCATATGCTGTTCATCAAACTTGTAAGGATTGGCATGTGGACATAACCCTACGAGCATTTATTGGAATCATAGACTATGAAAACACGAAACTTTGCATACATCAAACATGGGGTGGGGGTACATACAATTTGACGCGGAATTCCAGAGAAAAAAGTATTTGGAAATAAATGCTGGCAAACTCGTTTTCAAATACTCCACTGCCACTTCACATGATCTTAATCTCTTAATTTTAGCATATCTAAGGATTTTTTGTCCCAAACTATCTTTAATTTTCAAGTTTTTGTGAGAAACTACCTTATAAAAAATTATTGTCCTAAACTATCTTACTTTACAATTTTGTTGTTGACAACTACCTTATGCTGGTTTCCGGCGTTGACTTTTGTTTTTTCAGTTCAAAATTAGAGAAAAAACAAAATTGCCCTTGTGGAAATTGAGGAGGGTGATTGTTTCAATTTTAGTTTAAGTAGAAGATAAATTTAATGGTGGATTAGTGGTACAAAGTGTCACATAGATATGAGAGAGAGAGAGCGCGCGCACACAGGGAAATGGGAAAATTAGGGTGGGAAAATAAAAAAAGGATTTGAAGAGGTCAAGTAATATAACGTGACATTAAAAAACCGGAAAAAACAAAAGTCAACGCCGGAAACCGGCATAAGGTAGTTGTCAACAACAAAATGGTTAAAGTAAGGTAGTTTGGGACAATAATGGAAAAATTAACAACAAATGTCTCAACTTTGGGTGATAATTTTTTAAAGGTCTGAACTATTGGTTAACCTGTGTAGGTCCCAACTTTAGGGGGGTCTTAACTTTTAGCGGGGCTCTGTGACTTAAAACTGACGATTTTTTTTAAATCTCACCTAGTTTCTACATCCCTCCCTCAATTAACCCTTCTGGTGTGACTCATGTTTTACAAATGATGACCTATTAAGCCAGTTTCAAGTCACTAAGGCCCGCTAAAAGTTAAGTCCCCCGAAAGTTGGGACATACACAGGTTAATCAATAGTTCAGACCTTTTAAAAATTATCACCCAAAGTTGAGACCTCTGTTGTCAATTTAAGGTAATTTCTCCTAAAAACATGAAAGTTAAAGGTAGTTTGTCTTCCGACTTGCAGAGGAACATATTTAGGTATTACAAAGATTAGGGACTGATTTTTCTTTTGTGTTATTTACTTCTATTTCACTTTGTATTTTTTTTTTGTTCTTTAAATTTACTAAATTAGGTAGAACAAAAAAGGACGGAGGGAGTAATTAAAATTAATTATGCGATTCGTCCATATAAAAAGAAAATTTAACAAGAATAGTATCAAGTTTGGGTCATATATAAAACAATATAATCACAAATCTGATAATATATAAAGACAATCTCAATTTTGCTATATTGTTACATGAACAAACCTATGATAGACAAAATTAATTTTTCGTTAGTTTTGCGTTAGCGTTACATACAACCTCATAGAAAATCTCTTTCATCCCATGAAAGGTTTAATTTAGTATCCTATAGGAAATAAATGCATCTATTTTCGAGTTTCAATGATGGAGAAACATGATAGAGTTCATCAATGCAACGCCACATCAAACTTAAGTTTTGTGTCTTAAGGATTTATTAATAAATTTGATAGAAGTGAAAATGGGCCTGAGCAATCCAATACGAAGGAGAAGAGTTTGGTCCACTTACAAGCCCAAAGAATGTTCCATACCAAAACCAATTAGCAATACTAGGAGTAGCTCATCTAGCTTATATTGTGGTACTTTCTCTCCTCTATCTTCAATGTGGGACAACTCACATGTGCACAACATATATGGAGTTCAACACTCCCCCTCACATGTGAGTGTCCTTAGAATTAGAGCACATTGGTAAGATACACATTAATAATCCTCTGATACCATGATAAATTTGATAGAAGTGAAAATGAGCATGGGCAACCAATACGGTGGAGGAGAGTTTGGTCCACTTACAAGCCCAAAGGAGGTTCCATACTAAAACCAATTGACAATAGTAGGAGTAGCTTATATTGTGGTACTTTCTCTCTTCTCTACAATATGGGACAACCTACATGTGCACAACATATATAAGATTCAACATTTATTAGAACAAGTGGCATATATGCGATATGTGAAAGCGTAAGATTTAGAAGTTTGATTATTCACCTTTCATGATATGTCAACTAGCTAATTAAACACTTCCAACGTATGTGAGAAAAAACACAAAAAAAACCCTAAACCTAGTTTTTCTCTCTAGCCGCCTCCCTTTTTCCTCCTTTTCCTTCATCAATAAGGGGCTGCCATGGATGATTTCATCCATGGTAAGCCCCTTTTCCTCTCTTGTTTTCACTTTCTAGTTTGTCCTTTTGTTTTGTTGAATAAGTTAGTCTCTCTTTATGAGAGTTTCTTGTGCCCTGATATGGGAAGACTAATCTTCTCTGTTGTGGAGGTCTCCTTCTCCCCTATGGGAGTTGTAAGTCTAGTTTTTTTATTTGTAGGTATGAGAAATTGTTCTCATTGGTTGAAGTCCAAAACTATCAACAAAGGTATTGGAAGCTCGGATGCGGTCAATATGGATAGATCAAGAATTTTCTTCTCCAAACTATGTCAAAATGATAGACGGTTCCATTAATAGTTGCTTGGGACAACAAATACAAGGGACTTGCGCTACAATTTTCGATCTGGTTCATTGTGGTTTCATCGAAGACGAAATTGATCTGATCTTGTTTGATTGTATCCTATTTTTCTTTTACTTATTGTAGATGCCGTTTGGCTTTCAATTAATGAAATTTCTCTTTCAAAAAAAAAAACTAGCTAATTAAACCCTAATGCAAGTATGCAACTAGGGGTTGGGGACCTTGGAGCAATGGGGCTACATCAAATCGTCCACGAAGTTTGTGAGGAATGGAAAAGAATTGGGAGTTTGCACGCCTGCATGCATGCTGCACCTATAAACAAAAAATAGAGTGAACCTCCCTATAGTCTATAACGTTGAAAAGATACCAGAACTCACAAATAGGCTACACTTGTGTATATTTTGAAAAGATCCATTATTCCTTTAATTTATTTCATATTACTAATAGTATAATAAATACCTTTTAAAATATACATTTTGAAAAACACATTTCAAATTGTGTTTTTTAGTGATTTATTGGCAAAATTTTCGATTGGAATAATGGATTTATGGAATAATGGGAAAGAAGAGTTGTTGGATAGTAGGCCGGGGATAAAGAAAGTAACAGGGGACATATAATTGTCAAATTCATGTCAAAATTTCAACATGTCGTTGAAACTTTTTCATAGAAAGCAATATATTAAAAGAGGATCTTCATGGAAATATTTAAGCAGAAGATAAGGGCCATGGCCCAAGGGGTGCCTACAAACATTAACCAGTCGCCTAAGAATGTTGTGTTATACAGATCGTTTTGACCTCACAACGCCTTGATTACGAATTATGATGATACTGACAAGAAGAGGGCCAATAAAAAATGAACTAATGGCCTCTCATCACCCAACATCTTACTACTATCTACCCTTTCTAATTTGCATTAAATTTCATATTGATTAACCAAGTAATACCTCTCACCAAATACCAATCCCTAATTAACAACCTTTTTGGTGTTAATTATCTATTTGTCTTGTAATTAAGTTCATGCATTAAATTTCAAAACTATTAGTTAATACAATGATTTTGAAACTAACATATGTAATACTCCCTCCGTTTCATAAAGTGTTTGTTTCTTTTTTACACGGTCTCCAAAATAAACATTTGTCCTTCGATATCTTCAATTGCTTATTAATATAAAAAAATATAAAAAGTTGATATTATAAAACTACACATTGAGACGAAACTACAAAGATTCCATATGAATATGCTTTTTTATATATACAAATGATAATATTTGGTCAAAGATTTTAAAGTTTGACCTCAAGTGAGAGAAACAAGCACTATATTATGGGACAGATGGAGTAATAGTGAATATAGATGACCACAAGATAATGCGTCCCATTTTTATAGACAGATAATAGAATATGAAGTAATGTTTAAGGCTCTAAGCTACACGTACAAAACTTCCACTTTTGGAGCTTGAAAAGCTCTCCACCTAATAGATTAATTATATGCCTTATTTAGTTACAAATTTGACTGTAATTATTTTGCCTTGTGTAAGAGGATTATGCGAATTTTCATTCTATGAGGGAAAAAAGTGAAAGAGATTATTTCAAGTTTGGTGTCATATACTATGTGTCTATTATATTTACATTATTTTCAACTTTTATTTTATTACTCCCTGCATCATAATATAGTGTTCACTTCTCATTTTTCACGGGAATTGAGGAAAATAAAATAAGTAGTAGAATTTCCAAAAAAAAATGTATTTAAAGTGCTTTTTTGATACTTTTGTATTGAAACTAGTTCTTTATTTTCTTTTTCCTTTTAACAAAATTAAAAGACAATAAATGTTCCTTGAAATGGTATAAAACAATAAATGAGGTCACATGTTTTGAGATAAAAGTAGGGGTATTTTAGAAAGTTTGCGTAGAACTTAAGGATAATTTAGTCCAAACACATTAATAAAAAAGAAAATATGCACAATATTTTGGGACATCGAAAAAGAAATGTAAGCACTATATTATAGGACAAATAGAGCATTAACTATTCCTACTGTTTTAGCAGATAGACAAATTAAAGTCTTCCTTGTTGTTGCAAAGTTACAATGTGTCAACCGTTACTATAGACTACCAACTTTGTAAACAACTTTGACCAAAGAGGCTCCAAGTGTACCACCAAAGTGTTTCCACTAATTTTCGATTCTCGATTATAGATAGTGAGCTCAATAAATTTAGTAGCTTTTTATCCACGATGGGGACCCCAGAGGAAGAAATTTTCCCACCTCCTAGAAATTTGATTTTCCACGATTACATGCAATCAAAGCAACCCTGTCTGCTGAGATTACCACAATTGCAAGTGCTCTTTATAACCATCATTAATGTCATCCAACCTACTCCTTTTTAATTAATCTCACTCCCATACCAAATTTGTCCCATGCATGGTCTACATATATCTCAAGAAGTATTTTAAAATTCTTGTGTAAAATCTAGGAATATTTATGATCGGTTTTAACGAATATTTCTATCTATAGTCTGAATGATTATTAAAAAAAGTCCCCTGATCTCATACTCTAATCAATCGTTGTATTTTGTTAGTTAAATTTTGATCTATATTTTATTACCATATTTACTACTATATGATGTTAGGAGAATAAATTAGACAGTTGTTTGAAATAAAATAAAAGATTATGCATTATTTTCGAATTGATTACCTCGCACTAAGAAGAAAAATAGATAAAGAAATTAATCGTAAAGAGTAATAATATTATTATTCATAATGTAGTAGATTAAAAAGAAAACGTACATAATATTAGTTTTCTAATTGACTCTGAATACATTCAATAATATTTTACTAGAATCACTTATAGCAATAGTATAATATATTGTTAGTTTTGGTAAAACTCCCTTGATTGGAGTGAATGCATTGATCACACATATATAGGTTACATCCTAAACCATATCCTAAGCATAATAGGAAAGCTAACAAGACTAGGATCTAAGTAGGGAAAGTATATCCTAATACAAAATTATTTAACATAATATTTTTATATTCTATCACACCCCCACAGTCATAGCGGGAGGAGGGCGCACGCCAAGACTGGACTTAAACTCCAAAAATAACTGTCTTAGAAGTCCTTTTGTGAATATGTCAGTAAACTGATACCGAGTAGGAACATGCAAAACACGTACGTGACCAATAACAACCTTTTCCGTAACGAAATTAATATCCATCTCAACATGTTTGGTGCGTTAGTGTTGTACGGGGTTGCGAGAAAGATAATAGCACTGACATTATCACAATAAACAATGCATGCCGAAGAGGACAATGTAACTCCAAAAGAAGATTACGCAACCAAGATGCTTCTGCAACAACATGTGTGACGCCTTTATACTCTGCCTCTGCACTAGAACTAAATAATGTGGGTTGTCTCTTAGACTGTCAGGAAATTAAGTTGTCACCAAGAAAACAACAATAACCTGAAGTAGAACGACGAGTATCAGGACAACGTAACCACCCCAATCTGCATCTGTATAAGTGATCAAGCGCAAGTCAGTAGTAGGATATAAATGTAACCCCTGATCAATAGTGCCCTGAATGTAACGCATGATGCGTTTCAATGTATTGTAATGAGGTTCCCGGGGATCATGCATGAATAAATAAACCTGCTGAACTGCATAAGCTCATGGGGGTAGATGAGGGTGTGCAAAGAGCCCAACAGCACAGGGTCTCAAAAGTTATAAGGGCCCTAAAATATATTGTTTTTAAAAAATTTACTTCAAATTAGAGGAAATCACCATTGTTTTCCACTCTTAATAAAATTTATCAATGATCAATCTTTAAAATTTCAATCTTTAGTACCCAACCTTCCGTCTTTATTATTTTTTATAAATTTGGGGCCTAATTTTCATGTTAGAACCGGGTCCCCCAAATCTTCAAGACGGCACGGCCCTGCATAAGCTATATTAGGACGAGTAAATGCAAGATATTGTAAGGTATCTGCTGAACTACAATAATGAGTGGGGTCAGAAACAGGCGGACCAGAATCAGCACTAAGTTTAGCATTGGTGTCGACGGGAGTCGCTGCAGGCTTACAAGATCCCATGCCTGCACGCTCCAATATTTCCTGTGCATATTTCTACTGAGATAAAAGCATGTATGAAGGAGTACGAGTAACAGAGATTCCCAAGAAATAGCTAAGTAGGCCCAAATCAGACATGAAAAATTCCGTTTTGAGAGTACTAATCAGACGGTCCCGCAGAGAATCAGATGAAATGCACAAAATAATATCATCAACATATAGGAGATGATATGCCATGTCAGGATTCTAAGTAGGCAAAGTATATCCTAATACAAAAATATTTAACATAATATTTTTATATTCTATCATATATTAATAGTTTATTCGCTCTATTTAAAATGATGTAATATTAGAAGAAAGAGTTATCCAGTATATCATTCTTATATAAGTTTGATAGATAAAAATTGGAGCTATAAGCTTCTATATATTATGTAATTCCTATGTTCTAAAATAAACGAAATAATTGCCTTCTTTTATGTAAGAGCTTTTTGAAAAATGTGTTTCATTTATTTTAAAACGGAGGAATTATTTATTTGTGAAATTCAGATTTTTCTGTTAGTAAATAAACAAGAGAAAATGGATATTAACTATTTTGTCCACACACACTCAAGTGACTCAACTGTCCCTCACCAATTTTCTCTTTTCTCATCCCTCTCTCCCTTTAATAAATGCCTTCTCACCTCCTATATTAGGTATATATGCTCATCCTCACACTTCTCTCACCTTCATATCACATTGTTAAGAGATCACAAAGATCAAGCTAAGCAAGAACCAACAACAACATGAACACCAAAGTAACAAAAATCACCTTCCTTATTTTCATACTTCTCATCATCACCACCATTTCTTCCCTAAGTGGGGCAACCCGAACTGACCCGATTTCTAAGGGCACCAAGGCCAAAGGTGGTGGTGGTGATGACTTCTTCGGTCCCGGTGGCGGGTTCGGGATACCCGGGTTCAACGACCCAGGTATGTTTGGAGGCGGGTACGGATACGGATACGGGTCCCCAAGTGGGGGCCACTCAAAGAGTGGGACCATAAGGCCAAGTGTGGTGTGCAAAGAAAAGGGGCCTTGTTATATGAAAAAGCTCATGTGCCCTGCAAAGTGCTTTACCTCCTTCAGTAGGTCTGGAAAGGGTTATGGTGGGGGAGGAGGAGGTGGTGGGTGCACCATGGATTGCAAGAAGAAATGTGTTGCTTATTGTTAATAAGCTTTTAATTAATGAGATGGACAATTTTAAGTGGTTGAATATCTTTGGTGATGTATAACTAGTAACTACTACTAGTCTACTATAAATGGTATGTGATGTCATATGTATTTCAGGTTTTATAATTTATATGTGGTGCTAGCTCTTATCTTATTTTACTTTCTGAAGTAACTATAGTAGGACTTTAGTGATAATGTAATGTATTGTGGTATTATTACTTATATTAGTGGTTTGTGAGGTTATCTATGTCTCTTTTTTACCGCCTTCTCTTTCTTGCGTTTCTGTGGTATGTAGTAAATACTATAGTATTAGTAAAATAAATAGAGGTCCCTTCCTCTTGATTTTGGCTTTTGTTTAGTATGAACTGTGAACCAAAACTATGAAGAGTTATTTTATTTTATTTTATTTCTATTTATTGGGGTGGGGAGTTGAGCAAATTAAAGTCAATTAGAGTTATAAATTGAGTTGAGTTATAATTCAAGAGTTTTCATTTAGTGGCTACAACTAATTTGTAACTACTATTAATTTTTTTGATCCCCTTTGATATTTTATTTCAAATCACTAAGAAGCCTATAACAATTGACAAACTTGTGCATTTATACTACATGTGCTTCAATTTTAACACATGCTTTGCAATCTTTTCCATACTGAAATTTTTCGCCCACACAAATATCGAGAAAGCTTACAGAATTGTAAAGTAGAGACTCTTACAGTTAAGAAACAAGGTAGGAAATAGAGTAGCACATTCTCTAGCTAGGAAATAGAGTAGCACATTTTTATGCTTTTATCTAATTGTGGTAATGTTTCTTTCAGTTTAGTGAGAAGAACAGGAAATAGAGTAGCACATTCTCTAGCTAGGAAAAGCTTGTCTGAAGATGAGTTGCTTGTATGGTTAGAGGAAGTCCCTACTGATGTAGTGGATGTTGTAGCTGCTGATTTGGTTGATTAATAAATTTTGGGTGTTTTGCTGTCAAAAAAAAAAAAAAAAAAAAAAACAAGGTATATATAACAACAATATTGTGATTTGTGATCATTAAAGTGGCCAAGCGCGGACAATTATAGGCCAAATGGGGTTCTGAGTTTCTCACTCACCGTTTAATTTACTAAAATTGACCTAACCTGATTTGAATGTATGAAATGACCTAATGTAATGTAACCGGGCCCGGAGGAGTTCAAAATGCCTCCAAAACAAACAAAAATGAAGGTTATCTACTTATCATTATACAAGCTTTCGAACATTCTCGGGGTCCGGACTCCAGACACCATGGGATGCCTCCTAGGGATATGAGAGGTTATTAGGAAAAATTCCCATGGCTTGGAACGAATATATGAATGCTTTTCACACTCGTTTCGTGACAGTTTTGGGTTGCTCGAGAAATGAATAAACGGAGTGTTTAGAGGTTTTTTGAGGCAACGCAAATGGTACCAAGCATCCGGGCTATGTTACAAGTCATATAGGCAGCCCTGGGAAGGTTTCGGTAAAAAAATACGACTGGGGGCCAGAGAAATCCAAAAACGCCTCCAAAACAGCCAAAATTGAAAGTTATAATACACGCTTCGGTCTTTCCCGGGACCCGGGCTCCGAAATCCATGGGATGCTTCCTATGGGCATGGGAGGTCATTAGAAAACAGTCACATGGCTTGAAACGAATATCTGAATGCTTTCACGTTCATTTCGGGGTAATTTTGGGTTGCATTAGAAATGAGTAAATGGGGTGTTTAGAGGCTTTTTGAAGCAATGCAAATGGTACCAATAACCCGGGCTACGTTACAAGTCATTTCGGAACCTATAGGAAGGTTTTGGGTGAAAAACATATTTGAGCCTAGAGGAGTCCAAAAATGCCCGCAAAACAGCCAAAATTGAAGGTTATCATACACGCTTTCGAACATTTCCAGAGCCCGGGCTTCGGAATCCATAGGATGCCTCCTAGGGACAGGGAGGACATGAGAAAATACTTACATGGCTTGAAACGAATATAAAAATGCTTTCACGTTCATTTCGGGGCAATTTCTGGTTGCACGAGAAATTAATAAATGGGGTGTTTAGATGCTTTTTGAGGCAACACAAATGGTACCGAGCACTCCAACTACGTTACAAGTCATGTAGGCCCCCTAGAAAGGTTTCGGAAAAAAATATGATCGGACCTACCAAAATGCTCCTAAAACAGCCAAAATTGAAGGTTATTATACATGCTTTATGGCTTTCCCAGGGCTCGGGCTCTGGATGCCATTGGATGCCTCTTAGGGACATGGGAAGTCATTAGAAAGGACTTCTATGGCTTGGAACGAATATATGAATGCTTTCACGTTCAATTCGGGGCAATTTTGGGTTGCACGATAAATGAATAAATGGTGTATTTAGAGGCTTTTTGAGGTAACGCAGATGGTTCCAAGCACCCGGGCTACATAACAAGTCATGTCGGCGCCCCTAGAAAGGTTTAGGAGGAAAATATGATCGGGCTCGGAGGAGTCCAAAAATGCCCCCAAAACAGTCAAAATTGAAGGTTATTATATACGCTTTCGGACTTTCTAGGAGCCGGGCTCCATACGCCTTTAGAAGCTCCCTAGGGGCATGAGAGGTCATTTTTAAGGACTCCCATGTCATGGAACGAATATATGAATGCTTCTACGTTCATTTCGGTTGCAATTTTAGGTTGCACGAGAAATGAATAAATGGGGTGTTTAGAGGCTTTTTGAGGCAACACAAATGGTACTGAGAACCCATGCTACGTTACAAGTCATGTCGGTACCCATAGGAAGGTTTCGGGTGAAACATATAACTGGGTGAAACATACACGCTTTCAGACTTTCCAAGCACCATGGGATGCCTCCTAAGGACATAGGAGGTCATTAGAAAGGACTCCCATGGCTTGGAACGAATATATGAATGTTTTCACGTTCATATCGGGGCATATTTGTGTTTCACCAGAAATGACTAAATGGGGTGTTTAGAGGCTTTTTGAGGCAACACAAATGGTACCAAGCACCCGGGCTACGTTACAAGTCATGTTGGCACCCCTAGGAAGGTTTCAGGAGAAAAATATGATCGGGACCTGATAGGGTCGTACACATGTCAAAGATAAATCCTAGCAAACCTACTAACAATATAGTAGTGTAAGTAGGGTCGAATCCACAGGGAGATGGTTATTTTAATTCGGCTTTCAAGTTTGAAAAAACTAAACAAAGTCACGGGTTTAGGATTGATGGAATTAACGAATGAAAACAAGGAAAATCAAATAAAAAGGATCTAGGGCAATGGTTCACCATTTTTGTAGTTCAAATCCTATCAAAATACCATTAACAATTTAATTAGTCAAATATCTAGAGCAATGGTGAATCCTACGGTCGGGTCTTAACGTTCTCAATTCAACATATGCTGTACGGTTGCTGACATAATCAGAATTGCTAATTGTAGGTAAGCCTCTAAAAGTATTATCTCTCAATCTATGACTCTTTATTAGCAAGATTTAATCAAACAATTGATCAAGTTGTAATGATTAACAATAATAACACTAATCAATTAGAGAAATTGATGGATAATCAAACCATAAAGAAGTATTAATAAAGATTCATAGTATAAATATGGATTCCCAAAACCTTAGAAAATAAACTACTCAGACATGTAATAGAGAATAAAAACTATCTAAGAAGGGAAACATAATTATTAAAAGCAATAGATAAATAAAAGAGAATGAAAGAAAATACCTTGAAAGACTACAATAATGGAGAAAAACAAGAATTAGAGTTCATGAGAGGAGAAGAGAGAAAACTGCTTAATATTAGAACTCTAAAGGAGAAAAAAGCATAAAGGAGAGAAAGAGATAGAGAGAGAGAGAGAGAGAGAGAGAGAGAGAGAGTAAAATAAATCTCCTTTTGAGTATTTATATTTTCCTCTCATCTAACCTTAAAATAAGTAAAAGAAAACAAATACGAAAATAAACTAATAAAAGGAAACTAGATGATTGGTCGATGATGGATATTATTATATTAATGATGTGTGACGACAATAATAAAACCCACACCATTGGCCGACAAAACTAGTCCAATTTCGTGCACAAGGCTGGGCGAAATTCCCACTTGGCGGTGGTAAGCCAGCGGGCCAGGCAGTAGCTAACCAGTGGAGAAGACGAGCTACCCATTAGGCGTTGGTTCGCGGGCAGATTCAAAGGGTCAACTTTCAAGAGCTGTATCTTGAGTTATAGACATCGCATAGAGACGTGTGACCTACCGTTACGAAGCTCTTCAAGTCTAATTTCCAGCACAACTTGAATCACATGAATTCAATAAGTAGAACTCGAGTTACAAGAAATATAGTGATCATATGTCAAGCTGATTCTTTGCAAACAACCTTGTTTCTTCGATTTTAGCTCAAATCCATCCCTAAAAGCTATGTCATGACCCTCACGAAGGCTACCTTCAATTCACTTGATTATAAAGCTCGAGTGAAACGTCATGATCATGTATTCATTGATCGAAAACCTGGATTCATCAACTCTCCTTGCAGCAACTATCCAATTAGTACAAGTTTGCATCGAATGCATCCAAATAGCTATGAAACTACCTGAAAATTTAAGAAAACCACAAACGAAGAGTAATAGAGCACAAAATGGATAATTTATGCAAATGATACCTAAAATGCAACTATATGCACTAATATGATCTAATGATGCAACTTAAATATGCCCAAAAATTCTATACAAATATGATTCATCAAGATCGTAGGAGTCGAAAAATGCCCCCAAAAAAGCTAAAATTGAAGGTTATAATACACACTTTCGGACTTTTTCGGGCCCAGGCTCTGGAAGCCATGGGAGGTCAATAAAAGGACTCTCAGGAATATATGAATGCTTTCACGTTCATTTAGGGGCAATTTTAGGTTGCACGAGAAATGGATAAATGAGGTGTTTAGAGGCTTTTTGCGGCAACGCAAATGGTACCAAGCACCCGGGCTATGTTACAAGTCGGTTTCGGATGAAAAAATAACTGGCCCAGAGGAGTCCGAAAATTCCCCAAACAGCTTAAAGGTTATCAAACACGTTTTCGAACTTTCCCGGAGTTCGGGCTCCGGAATCCATGGGATGCCTCCTATGGACAGGGAGGACATTAGAAAGGACTCACATGGCTTGGAATGAATATATGAATGCTTTCACGTCCATTTCGGGACAATTTTGGGTATCACGAGAAATTAATAAATGGGATGTTTAGATGCTTTTCGAGGTAACGCAAATGGTACCGAGCATCCGGGCTACGTTATAAGTCGGTTCGGCACTCCTAGGAATGTTTCGGGTGAAAAATATGACCGGGTCCGGAGGGGTCCAAAATGCCCCCAAAACAGCCAAAATTGAAGGTTATTATACACACTTTCGGACTTTATCGGGGCCCGAGCTCTGGACGCAATGGGATGTCTCCTAGGGACATGGGAGGTCATTAGAAAGAACTTCCACGGCTTGGAACAAATATAAGAATGCTTTCACGTTCATTTCGGGACACTTTTGGGTTGCACGAGAAATGTATGGTGTTTAGAAGCTTTTTGAGGCAACGCAAATGGTACCAAGCACCCGTGCTATGTTACAAGTCATGTCGACACCCCTAGGAAGGTTTCAGAGTAAAAATATGATCGGGCCGGAGGTGTCCTGTAACACCCCGTAATTTTCACTCTTTATTTTTGGTGTTAGTTTATTTTAAAATGATATTCTTTTCGTAAAAATAAATAAATAAATAATTTATTATTTTCTCTAGATCAATGATTTTTATTCTTTATAATTTGGGAGCCGAATTAATATTTTATTATATGGTGTGTTAATGTGTGCATTATATTTATATTTATATTATAATTCATTAGAATTATTTTTATTATTAAGTATGTTCAAAGTTTAGGCGCGATTTAGGAATTAACCGTTTTATCGCGTATCGGGCTTTCGGAGCATGGATCGTTGTTGAATTGGGCCGAAAGTTTGTGTGGGTGTTGGGCTTGGGGCAGCCGGCCAAGTGAAGGATTAAGGGGAGCCTTCTCCTTTTCTTTTCTCTTTTGTTTTTTCTCATGACTCTTTGTTGCTTTGTAACCCCCCTAATCATTCTCCTTCATTAAAACCCTTTATTTCAACCATTAAACATCCATAAAATTCTGATTTTTATTCAAAGAAGTTCAGCAGCATCATTCTCATTTACCCCCCACCGTTTCAAGAAAAGAAAGAGAGAAAAGGAAGAGCAAAAGAATAGAAAGTTCAACCCGGTTTTTCCTGTCGCACCTTCACGAAAATAACCGTAGCCGGAGATCTAACCGTTAGATCGTCTTCAAATTTGGACACAACGTTTATAACGTCTTGTTCTACATTCTGACCGGAGCGATTTAGAATATAAGCTTTAGATCATCGGAAATCATGGTCGTAACAGAGCAGTACGAAACAAGAGTTTTCAACGTTCAAGAAGAAATGCCTAGTGTCTTGTTGCTACAATTCTCGTTCGTTATGCCTTGGGGTTAGAAGAGGATTTGGATTGCATGCTTAACTCGTGATTGTCTCTTTAGACTCAGCTCTCCTCCCGACGATCCAGGTAACCAGTTGTTATCCTAGAACCATAGTGATTAGGGTATTATTCGGTATTAGATTAATACGTTAGGAATTATCTAAAATACTTTTTGAATGATATTTTTGATGAAATTTGACATGAACATACGTGACACATGCTATGTGAATACTGTGTAGAGAAAAATAATTTTCTCATGATTTTTAATATTTATTTGATTTAATTAGTATTTTGTGCGTTTTTGACTAAATTTCGTAATAATTATTGAACGACTGTTAAAATTGATGAAATCATTTTTATTTGATCATGTTACATGCGTATAATGTATTCCATGCCTTAGAATAATTTTTATCTACTGTTTACTGTTTTAATTAATTGATATATCTGTTTTTGTAATTTCTGTTCAGTCAGTATATAATTCATGAAAATTATTTATAGAGGCAGAAAAATTAATTTATTTGAATAATATGTATTTACGCGAGTTTTTACATGTTATGTGAATTTTTGGTAATTTTTGGGCGTCTTTTTATATTTTTAATTATTATAATGGCTTATTTGAGGAATCTGTATATTAACTGTTAAAAATACTTTTTGAGTCCGAAAATTATAAATAAAAATTGTACCATGTCAGTAGAGCTCTTAGGGTTATATGATAATTTTTGTGTGATTTTGATGCTCGAATTTGTAGGTTTCATAATTATTATGGTGTTTTTGTGATGAAATTGAGGACATACTATTAAATTGTTTGAGGGCTTGTAAATCAGATATAATTTAAAATTTAATATATTCTGGGTTGCTGATTTTTAGTAGTATACAGTATGTATCATTTGAGTAACCACATGTTTAGGTTTGATTTATGGAATAAAATGATTTAATTGTTATTACTCTTTTAATGAATATGATTTAGAGTTAATTGGTGATGTATTTTGATTGAAGTGTGGTTGCTGTAAAAATTAGTATAATATCATTGATGATGTTTAGAGATGATTAACTTTTATTGTGGGAATATTTGTTGAAAATTTGTAAGTGATTTACTTTGAGGATTTTTGAAGAATTACTTTTGATGAATTATGGGTATAAGGTAGGGTGGCATCCCTTTTGACGAATATTTTTGAGATGAATAATACTTTGATGATATTTATGATTTTATTTTGAGATAAGAACATCCGGTGGGATAGATGTAGTCCCCGGTGAAGAACATGCCAACCACCTGGTTTGCGAACTAGGGGTAAGCCTGGGTTAATTGTTGTCGTCCGAGAGTCGGGGAGTTCTCGCGTGTTCTACCCCGCATCGGGAGTTTGGCCATTCTTAGACACGGGCGGTGGGGAACGTAAGCCCATAGACCGACCTGGAGATTGCGATCGACAAACCTTAGGAAGTGATTTGCGAATCACTAGCGTTCGGTTTCTGTCTCAGACACTTGTTTTACCTATACTTTTATTTTTCTAAAAGTACTCTTGAGATGATTTATTTATTTTTATCCAACTCACTTGCTATTTATTATTCATTTGCGTTATTTGTGAGTTATATGGAAGTGGATGCATATTGTAGTTAACTTGACTTAATTATTTCCTTTCTAATTAATCTATGTCTGAATCGTACTTTGATTGCTTTTGTTCCGGGAGAACGCTAGTTACTCCCCACTGATTGTGGATATTTGTTGTATATTTTGCAGGTTTTGTTGATGGGGATTTTCTTTGATTTTGGGCTCGGGTTGAGATGCGAGAAATAATCTATTAGGGGTTTTAGTTCTAGACTTCTCTTTAGTTTGAGATAGTTTTCTCTTTTCGACGTAATTAATTCACTTATAGTATTTAATTATGTTTGGTTTTATCACTTAGTTATTTAAACAATAATCTTGTAGTAGTGACATTCCCAGAAGACGATGTTTCCGCCATCGTCCTATTAATTATATTATTATTTCATTCTTTTCGGTCTTTGAAATTCTGGGGTGTTACAGTTGGTATCAGAGCAAAACGCTCATAAACTCTGAAAAAGAGTTGCTAATGATTCTTTAGAATTATTAGTTAGCCATAGGATATAAAATTTGTTTAGAATTAAGTTTAGTTAATTTACTATAATGAGAGTGTGATGGGTAGAGTAAGTAAAGGGAAGTCTTATGGGAATGTGATGTGCTCTCATGCTTATGGAGCATATGTTATATGTATAGTTATTTGTATTATTGGTGGAATTAGTCTACCAAGTTTGCTAATCTTATTTGCAGGGCCTCTTGCATGGAATTTATTTTCTCTTTTATCAGAGTGCGTAGCGAAAGCAAAGTAATTTATCGCCTTCTCGGTTTAGTTGTGTGCTTAATTTGTTTTGTGTTTTTCAATTTAGAAATAAGCTTTAATTTAATTTTAATATAGTGTTGTGTGTTGCATTGCATTTATTTTATTTGCTAGATGCTTGTTAGTATATGTTATTCTGTGAGACAATATATATTTTCTGTTCTTTTTCAATTGAGTGTTGTTTTTATGTGAGTACTACGTATCTGTTTTATTATTTACAAAACTTTCTACTTTGAGTTTATATTCCAAATTATATTTTAGATCTTTGAACTTAATATATTTCATAACCATGTTAGAGTTATTTTCTGACTTTCAAATTTTGTTATTGTTAATATTTTGACATACTCTTTTGAAAAACGTTTAATTTCAATTGTCTTCAAATTTCTCTTACCGTTTTTGACCATCTATATTTATAAATATTTTCCTTTTAATATTTTTATTTTTCATGCTAATCCTTGTTCAACCTTTAATTATGGTAATAAGTTTTGTAGTCTTTGAAAATAAAAGTACCCTAATGAGTTGTTTTGGTGTTAGTTTGAAAAGTAGACGCAAACTATTTTGTTTTAAAGGTTAGCATTCAACAACGTTTACTTTACTTACTAATTTACTTTTCTTATTAGCATTATTTTTCAAACTCAAACGCGTGAAAGGATCTCGTTTACTATTTGTTGTTTCTTGTTTAAATATTTAGTGCTTTCTCATTTCTTAGCAAAATTTTAGTTGTTTTCATTACTTCTTATTTAATTCTCTGATTTTGACTGGTCTATTTTATATTCTTTGAAAACGAAATTTATATACTCAGCCTAAATTTTAAACTTGTTTGAGTTGATATTAAGTCATAATGGGTGATTCCTCGACTTGTATGTCAATTCGATAAGTCTAAATTTTAAACTTGTTTGAGTTGATATTGAGTCATAATGGGTGATTCCTTTGACTTGTATGTCAATTTGATAAGTTGACGCATTTTATCTGTTTTGATTTAATTTCCTTTTTGAGTTGACATTAAGTTTATATTGGGTGATTCCAGTAAACTCTAATGTTGATTTGATAGGAAGGCTTTCAAATATTGTTTTGTTGATACTAGATTGCAATGGGTGGTTCCATGCACATTTGTGTCGACTTAGCAAATTTTATAATTGTTGTTAATAATTTATTACTTTATCGCCTATTTATTATTAGTGTTTCGTCGTTGTGAATTTTATTTTAAAGTTTTCAATTTCTTTTGCGAACTTTAATTTTCATATATATGTTTAGGAGGCGTACGCTCTTATAACATATGTCATGACTTGTGTTCGTAACTGGTACTTTAATAAAGTAGCTAGCTACTCTTTATTAAAGTGTTCTTATCTCTTTAAGTGGAGTATAAGCCCGTGTGGATAGCTCTATTTAAATTGGTTTGACTATCTATTTACGAACTTTTTTCTTCTTCGTTTCTTTTCTAAAAATACTTATGTATGGTCGGATTTGTTCTTTTATAACTTTACGTAAATATTTATTCTTGCTTCTTTTACAAAATTACATATAGTTTATTGTGCAAACGTTTTTACCTTAAATTTTCTCTTGTCTTTGGTTCTTTCACATTGTATAAATGATGGTTGTTACCGTGCTTCTTTACTGTACAACTATTTTTGGTCTTCCAAAATAAAATGTATATTATTTGAGTTATCAAATTTTTATACCTGCAAAGTTGTTTAATTCGTAACTAAAATCCATCGATTTCTATTTTCTTAATGTTCTTTATCTAGAGTACTTTCTTTTGTCTCTTGGTTGTTTTGAAGTTTCGAGGACGAAACTCTTTTAAGGGGGAGTGTTTGTAACACCCCGTAATTTTCACTCTTTATTTTTGGTGTTAGTTTATTTTAAAATGATATTCTTTTCGTAAAAATAAATAAATAAATAATTTATTATTTTCTCTAGATCAATGATTTTTATTCTTTATAATTTGGGAGCCGAATTAATATTTTATTATATGGTGTGTTAATGTGTGCATTATATTTATATTTATATTATAATTCATTAGAATTATTTTTATTATTAAGTATGTTCAAAGTTTAGGCGCGATTTAGGAATTAACCGTTTTATCGCGTATCGGGCTTTCGGAGCATGGATCGTTGTTGAATTGGGCCGAAAGTTTGTGTGGGTGTTGGGCTTGGGGCAGCCGGCCAAGTGAAGGATTAAGGGGAGCCTTCTCCTTTTCTTTTCTCTTTTGTTTTTTCTCATGACTCTTTGTTGCTTTGTAACCCCCCTAATCATTCTCCTTCATTAAAACCCTTTATTTCAACCATTAAACATCCATAAAATTCTGATTTTTATTCAAAGAAGTTCAGCAGCATCATTCTCATTTACCCCCCACCGTTTCAAGAAAAGAAAGAGAGAAAAGGAAGAGCAAAAGAATAGAAAGTTCAACCCGGTTTTTCCTGTCGCACCTTCACGAAAATAACCGTAGCCGGAGATCTAACCGTTAGATCGTCTTCAAATTTGGACACAACGTTTATAACGTCTTGTTCTACATTCTGACCGGAGCGATTTAGAATATAAGCTTTAGATCATCGGAAATCATGGTCGTAACAGAGCAGTACGAAACAAGAGTTTTCAACGTTCAAGAAGAAATGCCTAGTGTCTTGTTGCTACAATTCTCGTTCGTTATGCCTTGGGGTTAGAAGAGGATTTGGATTGCATGCTTAACTCGTGATTGTCTCTTTAGACTCAGCTCTCCTCCCGACGATCCAGGTAACCAGTTGTTATCCTAGAACCATAGTGATTAGGGTATTATTCGGTATTAGATTAATACGTTAGGAATTATCTAAAATACTTTTTGAATGATATTTTTGATGAAATTTGACATGAACATACGTGACACATGCTATGTGAATACTGTGTAGAGAAAAATAATTTTCTCATGATTTTTAATATTTATTTGATTTAATTAGTATTTTGTGCGTTTTTGACTAAATTTCGTAATAATTATTGAACGACTGTTAAAATTGATGAAATCATTTTTATTTGATCATGTTACATGCGTATAATGTATTCCATGCCTTAGAATAATTTTTATCTACTGTTTACTGTTTTAATTAATTGATATATCTGTTTTTGTAATTTCTGTTCAGTCAGTATATAATTCATGAAAATTATTTATAGAGGCAGAAAAATTAATTTATTTGAATAATATGTATTTACGCGAGTTTTTACATGTTATGTGAATTTTTGGTAATTTTTGGGCGTCTTTTTATATTTTTAATTATTATAATGGCTTATTTGAGGAATCTGTATATTAACTGTTAAAAATACTTTTTGAGTCCGAAAATTATAAATAAAAATTGTACCATGTCAGTAGAGCTCTTAGGGTTATATGATAATTTTTGTGTGATTTTGATGCTCGAATTTGTAGGTTTCATAATTATTATGGTGTTTTTGTGATGAAATTGAGGACACACTATTAAATTGTTTGAGGGCTTGTAAATCAGATATAATTTAAAATTTAATATATTCTGGGTTGCTGATTTTTAGTAGTATACAGTATGTATCATTTGAGTAACCACATGTTTAGGTTTGATTTATGGAATAAAATGATTTAATTGTTATTACTCTTTTAATGAATATGATTTAGAGTTAATTGGTGATGTATTTTGATTGAAGTGTGGTTGCTGTAAAAATTAGTATAATATCATTGATGATGTTTAGAGATGATTAACTTTTATTGTGGGAATATTTGTTGAAAATTTGTAAGTGATTTACTTTGAGGATTTTTGAAGAATTACTTTTGATGAATTATGGGTATAAGGCCGGGTGGCATCCCTTTTGACGAATATTTTTGAGATGAATAATACTTTGATGATATTTATGATTTTATTTTGAGATAAGAACATCCGGTGGGATAGATGTAGTCCCCGGTGAAGAACATGCCAACCACTTGGTTTGCGAACTAGGGGTAAGCCTGGGTTAATTGTTGTCGTCCGAGAGTCGGGGAGTTCTGCGTGTTCTACCTCGCATCGGGAGTTTGGCCATTCTTAGACACAGGCAGTGGGGAACGTAAGCCCATAGGCGACCTGGAGATTGCGATCTGACAAACCTTAGGAAGTGATTTGCGAATCACTAGCGTTCGGTTTCTGTCTCAGACACTTGTTTTACCTATACTTTTATTTTTCTAAAAGTACTCTTGAGATGATTTATTTATTTTTATCCAACTCACTTGCTATTTATTATTCATTTGCGTTATTTGTGAGTTATATGGAAGTGGATGCATATTGTAGTTAACTTGACTTAATTATTTCCTTTCTAATTAATCTATGTCTGAATCGTACTTTGATTGCTTTTGTTCTGGGAGAACTGCTAGTTACTCCCCACTGATTGTGGATATTTGTTGTATATTTTGCAGGTTTTGTTGATGGGGATTTTCTTTGATTTTGGGCTCGGGTTGAGATGCGAGAAATAATCTATTAGGGGTTTTAGTTCTAGACTTCTCTTTAGTTTGAGATAGTTTTCTCTTTTCGACGTAATTAATTCACTTATAGTATTTAATTATGTTTGGTTTTATCACTTAGTTATTTAAACAATAATCTTGTAGTAGTGACATTCCCAGAAGACGATGTTTCCGCCATCGTCCTATTAATTATATTATTATTTCATTCTTTTCGGTCTTTGAAATTCTCGGGGTGTTACGGTTGGTATCGAGCAAAACGCTCATAAACTCTGAAAAAGAGTTGCTAATGATTCTTTAGAATTATTAGTTAGCCATAGGATATAAAATTTGTTTAGAATTAAGTTTAGTTAATTTACTATAATGAGAGTGTGATGGGTAGAGTAAGTAAAGGGAAGTCTTATGGGAATGTGATGTGCTCTCATGCTTATGGAGCATATGTTATATGTATAGTTATTTGTATTATTGGTGGAATTAGTCTACCAAGTTTGCTAATCTTATTTGCAGGGCCTCTTGCATGGAATTTATTTTCTCTTTTATCAGAGTGCGTAGCGAAAGCAAAGTAATTTATCGCCTTCTCGGTTTAGTTGTGTGCTTAATTTGTTTTGTGTTTTTCAATTTAGAAATAAGCTTTAATTTAATTTTAATATAGTGTTGTGTGTTGCATTGCATTTATTTTATTTGCTAGATGCTTGTTAGTATATGTTATTCTGTGAGACAATATATATTTTCTGTTCTTTTTCAATTGAGTGTTGTTTTTATGTGAGTACTACGTATCTGTTTTATTATTTACAAAACTTTCTACTTTGAGTTTATATTCCAAATTATATTTTAGATCTTTGAACTTAATATATTTCATAACCATGTTAGAGTTATTTTCTGACTTTCAAATTTTGTTATTGTTAATATTTTGACATACTCTTTTGAAAAACGTTTAATTTCAATTGTCTTCAAATTTCTCTTACCGTTTTTGACCATCTATATTTATAAATATTTTCCTTTTAATATTTTTATTTTTCATGCTAATCCTTGTTCAACCTTTAATTATGGTAATAAGTTTTGTAGTCTTTGAAAATAAAAGTACCCTAATGAGTTGTTTTGGTGTTAGTTTGAAAAGTAGACGCAAACTATTTTGTTTTAAAGGTTAGCATTCAACAACGTTTACTTTACTTACTAATTTACTTTTCTTATTAGCATTATTTTTCAAACTCAAACGCGTGAAAGGATCTCGTTTACTATTTGTTGTTTCTTGTTTAAATATTTAGTGCTTTCTCATTTCTTAGCAAAATTTTAGTTGTTTTCATTACTTCTTATTTAATTCTCTGATTTTGACTGGTCTATTTTATATTCTTTGAAAACGAAATTTATATACTCAGTCTAAATTTTAAACTTGTTTGAGTTGATATTAAGTCATAATGGGTGATTCCTCTGACTTGTATGTCAATTCGATAAGTCTAAATTTTAAACTTGTTTGAGTTGATATTGAGTCATAATGGGTGATTCCTTTGACTTGTATGTCAATTTGATAAGTTGACGCATTTTATCTGTTTTGATTTAATTTCCTTTTTGAGTTGACATTAAGTTTATATTGGGTGATTCCGTAAACTCTAATGTTGATTTGATAGGAAGGCTTTCAAATATTGTTTTGTTGATACTAGATTGCAATGGGTGGTTCCATGCACATTTGTGTCGACTTAGCAAATTTTATAATTGTTGTTAATAATTTATTACTTTATCGCCTATTTATTATTAGTGTTTCGTCGTTGTGAATTTTATTTTAAAGTTTTCAATTTCTTTTGCGAACTTTAATTTTCATATATATGTTTAGGAGGCGTACGCTCTTATAACATATGTCATGACTTGTGTTCGTAACTGGTACTTTAATAAAGTAGCTAGCTACTCTTTATTAAAGTGTTCTTATCTCTTTAAGTGGAGTATAAGCCCGTGTGGATAGCTCTATTTAAATTGGTTTGACTATCTATTTACGAACTTTTTTCTTCTTCGTTTCTTTTCTAAAAATACTTATGTATGGTCGGATTTGTTCTTTTATAACTTTACGTAAATATTTATTCTTGCTTCTTTTACAAAATTACATATAGTTTATTGTGCAAACGTTTTTACCTTAAATTTTCTCTTGTCTTTGGTTCTTTCACATTGTATAAATGATGGTTGTTACCGTGCTTCTTTCTTGTACAACTATTTTTGGTCTTCCAAAATAAAATGTATATTATTTGAGTTATCAAATTTTTATACCTGCAAAGTTGTTTAATTCGTAACTAAAATCCATCGATTTCTATTTTCTTAATGTTCTTTATCTAGAGTACTTTCTTTTGTCTCTTGGTTGTTTTGAAGTTTCGAGGACGAAACTCTTTTAAGGGGGAGTGTTTGTAACACCCCGTAATTTTCACTCTTTATTTTTGGTGTTAGTTTATTTTAAAATGATATTCTTTTCGTAAAAATAAATAAATAAATAATTTATTATTTTCTCTAGATCAATGATTTTTATTCTTTATAATTTGGGAGCCGAATTAATATTTTATTATATGGTGTGTTAATGTGTGCATTATATTTATATTTATATTATAATTCATTAGAATTATTTTTATTATTAAGTATGTTCAAAGTTTAGGCGCGATTTAGGAATTAACCGTTTTATCGCGTATCGGGCTTTCGGAGCATGGATCGTTGTTGAATTGGGCCGAAAGTTTGTGTGGGTGTTGGGCTTGGGGCAGCCGGCCAAGTGAAGGATTAAGGGGAGCCTTCTCCTTTTCTTTTCTCTTTTGTTTTTTCTCATGACTCTTTGTTGCTTTGTAACCCCCTAATCATTCTCCTTCATTAAAACCCTTTATTTCAACCATTAAACATCCATAAAATTCTGATTTTTATTCAAAGAAGTTCAGCAGCATCATTCTCATTTACCCCCCACCGTTTCAAGAAAAGAAAGAGAGAAAAGGAAGAGCAAAAGAATAGAAAGTTCAACCCGGTTTTTCCTGTCGCACCTTCACGAAAATAACCGTAGCCGGAGATCTAACCGTTAGATCGTCTTCAAATTTGGACACAACGTTTATAACGTCTTGTTCTACATTCTGACCGGAGCGATTTAGAATATAAGCTTTAGATCATCGGAAATCATGGTCGTAACAGAGCAGTACGAAACAAGAGTTTTCAACGTTCAAGAAGAAATGCCTAGTGTCTTGTTGCTACAATTCTCGTTCGTTATGCCTTGGGGTTAGAAGAGGATTTGGATTGCATGCTTAACTCGTGATTGTCTCTTTAGACTCAGCTCTCCTCCCGACGATCCAGGTAACCAGTTGTTATCCTAGAACCATAGTGATTAGGGTATTATTCGGTATTAGATTAATACGTTAGGAATTATCTAAAATACTTTTTGAATGATATTTTTGATGAAATTTGACATGAACATACGTGACACATGCTATGTGAATACTGTGTAGAGAAAAATAATTTTCTCATGATTTTTAATATTTATTTGATTTAATTAGTATTTTGTGCGTTTTTGACTAAATTTCGTAATAATTATTGAACGACTGTTAAAATTGATGAAATCATTTTTATTTGATCATGTTACATGCGTATAATGTATTCCATGCCTTAGAATAATTTTTATCTACTGTTTACTGTTTTAATTAATTGATATATCTGTTTTTGTAATTTCTGTTCAGTCAGTATATAATTCATGAAAATTATTTATAGAGGCAGAAAAATTAATTTATTTGAATAATATGTATTTACGCGAGTTTTTACATGTTATGTGAATTTTTGGTAATTTTTGGGCGTCTTTTTATATTTTTAATTATTATAATGGCTTATTTGAGGAATCTGTATATTAACTGTTAAAAATACTTTTTGAGTCCGAAAATTATAAATAAAAATTGTACCATGTCAGTAGAGCTCTTAGGGTTATATGATAATTTTTGTGTGATTTTGATGCTCGAATTTGTAGGTTTCATAATTATTATGGTGTTTTTGTGATGAAATTGAGGACACACTATTAAATTGTTTGAGGGCTTGTAAATCAGATATAATTTAAAATTTAATATATTCTGGGTTGCTGATTTTTAGTAGTATACAGTATGTATCATTTGAGTAACCACATGTTTAGGTTTGATTTATGGAATAAAATGATTTAATTGTTATTACTCTTTTAATGAATATGATTTAGAGTTAATTGGTGATGTATTTTGATTGAAGTGTGGTTGCTGTAAAAATTAGTATAATATCATTGATGATGTTTAGAGATGATTAACTTTTATTGTGGGAATATTTGTTGAAAATTTGTAAGTGATTTACTTTGAGGATTTTTGAAGAATTACTTTTGATGAATTATGGGTATAAGGCCGGGTGGCATCCCTTTTGACGAATATTTTTGAGATGAATAATACTTTGATGATATTTATGATTTTATTTTGAGATAAGAACATCCGGTGGGATAGATGTAGTCCCCGGTGAAGAACATGCCAACCACCTGGTTTGCGAACTAGGGGTAAGCCTGGGTTAATTGTTGTCGTCCGAGAGTCAGGGAGTTCTGCGTGTTCTACCCTGCATCGGGAGTTTGGCCATTCTTAGACACAGGCAGTGGGGAACGTAAGCCCATAGACTGACCTGGAGATTGCGATCTGACAAACCTTAGGAAGTGATTTGCGAATCACTAGCGTTCGGTTTCTGTCTCAGACACTTGTTTTACCTATACTTTTATTTTTCTAAAAGTACTCTTGAGATGATTTATTTATTTTTATCCAACTCACTTGCTATTTATTATTCATTTGCGTTATTTGTGAGTTATATGGAAGTGGATGCATATTGTAGTTAACTTGACTTAATTATTTCCTTTCTAATTAATCTATGTCTGAATCGTACTTTGATTGCTTTTGTTATGGGAGAACTGCTAGTTACTCCCCACTGATTGTGGATATTTGTTGTATATTTTGCAGGTTTTGTTGATGGGGATTTTCTTTGATTTTGGGCTCGGGTTGAGATGCGAGAAATAATCTATTAGGGGTTTTAGTTCTAGACTTCTCTTTAGTTTGAGATAGTTTTCTCTTTTCGACGTAATTAATTCACTTATAGTATTTAATTATGTTTGGTTTTATCACTTAGTTATTTAAACAATAATCTTGTAGTAGTGACATTCCCAGAAGACGATGTTTCCGCCATCGTCCTATTAATTATATTATTATTTCATTCTTTTCGGTCTTTGAAATTCTGGGGTGTTACATGTCCAAAAATGCCCCCAGAACAGCCAAAATTGAAGATTATAATACATGCTTTCGGACTTTCCCAGGGCCCAGGCTCCGGCCTCCATGAATGGCTCCTAGGGACATGAGAGGTCATTGGAATGGACTCTCATGGCTTGGAATGAATATATGAATGCTTTCACGTTCATTCCGGGGTAATTTTGGGTTGCACGAAAAATGGATAAATGTGGTGTTTAGAGACATTTTGTGGCAACACAAATGGTACCAAGCACCCGGACTACGTGTAACACCCCGACAATTCTCTCTTTTCTAAAATACCTTTTTAAAATAAAACATAGAGAATTATCAAAGTATTATCGCCCGTGTGAAAACGTATCGACTTATTCAGAATTTTGCAGCGGAAAACATAATAATAACTTTAAAAACTAAAACTTAGTCAGCAACAAAGTCAACTCCAACCAACCAGCAAAACCAAAGTCAAGTTAAAACCAAACCAAACCAACTATGAAAATATAACTCAAAAGTATTGTAAATAAACTACACAAGCTCTCCAAAATCCCGATCCCAATGATGCATCATCTTCAAACCTGTATGTAACACCCCGTAATTTTCACCCTTTATTTTTGGTATTTGTTTACATTAAAATGATATGTTTTTTCGTAAAAATAAATAATTTATTATTTTAAATTATATTGGAACGTGTTGTGAAAATGTGTATATATATTTATATGTTGTGATATATTTATATATATTTATTTTAAGTTGTTAGTTAATTATTTTAAAGGTTATATTAGTTTCGTTATTTGTTTAGGCGTTTAGGATGCAGTTTTGTCGCGTAGCGTTTTTGTAACGTTGTTGGACCGACTTGGGATGATGAAATGGTACATCACGTGTGGCGTATCGTGCTGGCCGAAAATCAGCAATTATGGAGTGGAGGATGAAGAGTTTTGGTGCTTATTAAGCTAACCTTTGGATCTCTTGTAACCCCCTTTTTATTTCCCCATTAACCCACCTTTATAATCACCCTTTAAACCATTGCTTAATGAGGTTATTAATCAGGTTTTTGCTGCATTCTAACCCCCATTTTCGCCCAACCCTTAGAGAGGAAGAGAAAGAGTTCTTCTCTCTTCTCGGATTTTCGTCCATTTTTGCACACCTATTTTGTTTGCATCATATTTCCTTCGTTTCTTATCCGAATTGAACGTGTGAGTAGTCAAAATCCATCTACTCGGAAAGATCTTGCTCATGGTACAATTTGTTTTTGAAGAAAGAGAAAGACGCGACTGCAGTTTTAGTTTCAATCAGGCGAGTCATCCGGTTTTTTTTTTCTGTCACACCTTCGGGAAAATGTCTATCACCAGATATCTAACCGTTGGATCGTCCTCAAATTTGGATAGAAAGTTTAAAACATATTAGAATTCACTTTGACCAGAGCGATTTGGAATTTGATCTGGGAATCATGGTCGGAACAGAAGAGTATGAAATGAGATTTTTCCACATTCAAGAAGAAAATGCCTAGTGACTTGTTGCTACAATTATCGTTCATGGAGGACTTGGATTGCACATCTTTTTAGTATTTATTTAGACTCAGCTCTCCTCCCGACGTTCCAGGTAACTAGTAGTTATCTTAGAACGATAGAGATTAGAGTATTTTTTGGTATTAGATTATTACGCTAGGAATTATTTAAAATACTTTTTGAATGAAATTATTGACGAAATTTGACATGAATATACTTTATGCATGCTTTGTGAATACTGTATAAAGAAAAATAATTTTCGTCTGATTTGTAGTATTTATTCGATTTAATTGGTGTTTTGTGCGTTTTTGGCTTATTTGCATAATAATTATTAAACGAATGTTAAAATTGCTGAATTTATTTTTCTTGGATCATGTTATATGTGTAGTATGTATTCCATGCCTTAGAATAATTTTTTCCTACTGTTTACCGGTTTATTTAATTGATATATCTGTTTTTACAATTTCGTTTCTGTCAGTATATAAATCATGAAAATTATTTCTGAAGGCCGGAAAATTCATTTCTTTGTATATTATGTATTTCCGTCAGTTTATGTATGTTATGTAAATTTTTGGTAATTTTGGGGCGTTTATTTTTATTTTTTATTATTATATTGGCTTTATTGAGTAATCTGTATATTAACGTTTAAAAATACTTTTGGAGTCCGAAAAATATAAATAAAAATTGTACCATGTCAGTAGAGACATTAGGGTCGTATGATAATTTTTGTGTGATTTTACTGCTCGAACTTATTAGTTTAATAATTATTATTGGATTTTTGTTGTGAAATTGAGGATACTCTTTTAAATTATTTGAGAGCTTGTTAATTAGAAATAATTTGTAATCTATTATGTTCTTGGTTGCTGATGTTCAGTAGGTTGCAGTAAGTATTATTGGGTATCCTTATGTTTATGTTTGATTTATGAAAGAAAATGATTAATTGTTACTACTCTTTTAATGAATAAGTTTTGGAGTTAATTGGTGATGTATTTTTGATTCAATTGTTGGTGCTGTAAAAACTAGTTTAATATCATTTTTGATGTTTAGAGATGTTCAAGTGTTTATTGTGGGAGACATTTGTTGAAAGTTTGTAAGTTATTAATTTTGAGGAATTATGAAGAGTTGTTTTGATGAATTATGGGTATAAGGCCGGGTGGCATCCCTTTTTGATGAATATTTTAAGATGAATGATACTTTGATGATATGCATGATTTTATTTTGAGATAAGAATATCCGGTGAGATAGATGTAGTCCGCGGTGAAGAACATGCCAACCACCTGGTTTGCGAACTAGGGGTACACCTGGGTTAATTGTTGTCGTTCGAGGGGTCAGGGAGTTCTGCGTGTTCTACCCTGTATTGGGAATTTGGCCATTCTTAGACACAGGCAGTAACGTAAGCCCATAGACTGACATGGAGATTGCGATCTGAAAAACCTTAGGAAGTGAATTGCGATTCACTGGCGTTCGGTTTCTTACTCAATCACTTGTTTTACCTATACTTTTATTTTTATAAAAGTACTCTTGAGATGATTTATTTATTTTTATCCAATTCACTTGCTATTTATTATTCATTTGCGTTACTTGTGAGTTATATGGAAGTGGATGCATATTGTAGTTGACTTGACTTTATTCTTTCCTTTCTTATTAATCTATGTCTGAATCATGCTTTGATTTCTTTTGTTCTGGGAGAACTGCTAGTTACTCCCCACTGATTGTGGATGTTTGTTGTATATTTTGCAGGTTTTGTTGATAGAAATCTTCTTTGGTTTTGGGCTCGGGTTGAGATGCGAGAATGAAATGATAGTTGTTTTAGGCCTAGACTGCTAGTTAGACTTTTCTCATTTGGAATACTCTGAATTAGTTATTTATTGATATTATTTATTTAAGTTGGTCTCTTAACATAGTTATTTAAATACCTTTGTATTAGAAGTGGCATTCCCAGAAGACGATGTTTCCGCCATCGTCCTATAATACTATTATTATTTCTTTCTTTTCCGCTTTGAAATTTTGGGGTATTACATGTAAATAGACAATGCACTATTAATCCCTAGAGACAGCTCATCGAAATGGGTCATCACATGATCAATAAGGCAAAGCCATTATCAAAATACACAACAAAAGCACGTAATCAGCAAAGCTGGGTACTACATACTAAACAAGTAAACAACCCTCACATGATACTAATAAATAATAGGCAGAAATAAATAATAGCATAATAACTTGCAGATAACTTTTACTGAACTAAACTTTAACAATATTCTTATTACTTTAAATGGAATAGTCAATGTACCAAGTTGTATAACTAAAATCAGCCTTCCCTTTGGAAGACGAAATACCGGCGCGACTCCATATTCCCATCACCTACGATATCGAGGAACCTTTTTAAATAATTCAGAACACGGCGATTAATCCGGCCCCAGGAAAAACCATGGCACACTCACCATGTACCCCAACTCCTAAGGTTTTCCATAAACAACAAGCCAATAACTCATGCAGTTGTACTTGTGGGGCTGTACAAAGCTAAAGCTGGAAATCCCTATCAACTTCAACCTGATACATACTTGATCTATCAAAACTCACCCCCTAAAGATGATCCTTCTGAGCAAGAAAGTCTTCTTGGCAATGGTTTTAACATCTTGCATCCAAGGGTGATAATCGAGTTATATTACGGTATCACTTTTTCCACCCAGTGTTTTGGCCCGACCAGATGACGTTGCGAGAATTAAACGTCGACACAACACTATGCGCCAAAACAGAAAAGCAGAGAAAAATGCATATCTGGTCCGTCCTTAGAGGAATTAAATACTATGCTTGTTACCCTCTTCCTTGCCCTCAAACTTGTGTATTTTTCCAGTATTGCATCTTAGATTCTTTGGCCATATTTGATTACGTGTTTGTTGTGAATTGCAAAACCCCCACACTATGATTGCAGCAATATTTGTTTTAGGCATCATTACGTATTTGTTACCCTCACCAGTCCCGTTTCTGAGATTTTTGAGGCCCAAGGTCGAACCTACATATTAGGGCCCTAATTAGGTCTAAATTTTTTTAATGTTTGATTTTTCGGTCCAGACCGAAAACATAAACAGTTGTTTGGTCCGAATTTTTTGAAGTTTTGATTTTCGGTCTGGACCGGGAATAATTTTCTTTGTTGGCTTTTACATAACATCTAAAGAAAATTTAATTTAACAATATTTTTATGGATATTACATCAAAAAATTATTATTATATAATAATTCTTGGTCGAAAAATGAAGTAATAAAATTCAGAATTTGCAAAACCTAAAAAAATCGAATAAAGAACAAAAATTGCAGAGAAAAGAGAGAAATTACCTAAAAATTTTGAGTGTTTGGTATTGAATTGGAAAACAAGTGGGAGAATTGAATAAGAAACTGAATTTGATTGAAGGGGTTGGTTGAAGAGTAAGCGTAATTATCGGCCGCATTTGTAGTATTGCAGTTATCTTTTCTTTTTCTTTTTTTTTTTTTTTACTTTTCCTTTTATTCTCTCTATTGTCTTTTCTTATTTGGGCGATGTGTTTTGGAGCCCTAGGCACCTGCCCCTCTCGCCTAAGCCCAAATACGGCCCTGACCCTCACTAGTTAAGTATGTAAGATATTGATTAACTTTGCTTTAACACTTGCTTGTACAATGCTTATCAGCCAATCTAGACGCCATGTAATGTGTGATCGTTGTGTTTGAGGTTTTGCATTATGGTTGGCCTTCATTACTCATGGCATGCTACTAGTTTTATAGTTGGTGGGGACTGGGCAGGTGGGAGGGCTAACATGTGAGCAAAATGAAATTTTTGAACCAGACCTTACCAAAGGTAGCTCGGCCCGCCCGCAAAAAGTTAGGCTTGTTCAGTTTTCAAGCCCGCTGCCAGGCCCTATTAGACCTGATCAAACACCGGGCCGGGTTCGGGCCGGGCCGAACAAAAAAAAAAGGGCCCATCTTGCGGGCCGGGCCGGGCCGGGCCCAAATCCGGGCCAAAATTTTTTGCCCAAAGCCCGGTATTTCGGGCCGGGCCGAGCGGGCTTTTGCGGGCCAAAACGGGCCGGGCCCATTTTTTAGGCTAAAAAGTGTTTTTTTGCTTGTCCAAAGCCCGCCCAAAAAAAAAAAAAATTTGACCGGGCCGGGCCGGGCCAGGCCCGCGGGCCGGGCTGGAGTTGATCAGGTATAGGCCCTATCTATTTTTGTCTTTTGGACGGGTTTGAGACACGGAAATAGGCGTTTTAGTTTTTTGGGGGTTGACCCCACAATTTTTAGCTAGTTCGGGCAAGTACTTATGGCCCGCCTGCATCCTTGGGCAAGAATTTACTTCTTCGGTCAAACCCGGTCCGGCCCGCACTTTGATCCGGTCTATTCTGGACAGACAATCACACTTAAAATTCTAGTCCCTCCACTTCAGAAAACGAAAAAAGTTACTTGAGATGTCACATGTTTTTTCAATTCCTTTTTAATATTTTGGTCTACAGGTAAATTCTATCGCTGTGAATTTTGTGAGGATATCACTATTAAGCATCCAGCCAGCGGATTTCGTATGAAGCAGAGGTTTTGGAGTCGTTTAAAATGTCAACCCTATTGATTAGTACCGAATTTTGCAAACAATGATTAGTTGTGTGTTGGTTGACTGTTTTGCAACTCTGTATAAGAGATTACTTCGTACTTTTGTGTATAATAAATCTATTGGCATTGGCTTTGTACCGGTTTATTTGGAACGTTTTACTTTATGAAATGTAGTAAAATCTTGTGCAATCATTTTTTTGGATTAAATTGCGAATTACTACCAATTAGAGTATGACTTTTGCAAATTACCACCACTTAAATTTTTTTTGGAAATTACTACCACTTAACACCTACTCCCTCAATTCCCTTTTGTTCTTCCCGTTTCCTGAAATGGAATTCTTAATTGTTCTTCTTATCTAGAATCTTTCCTTTTATAATTATAAAATTTTCCATCTATTGTTCCAAAAATTTAATATATTTCTCTCTTTTCCATACATATTTCAAAAATAATTAACAGAAAATAAACTTCCCCATACATCATTTCAATTTTCAATCATTATTTTATCTTCCCAACAACTACATTAATTACCTTATTACTCTTTATTTTGAAAATTAAAACTATTTAATGCAAATATTAGAATTTGCACATAAGCTTCACTTTTCTTAATTTTCTCCCTGATTCCAAATGGGAAGAACAAAAAGGAATGGAGGGAGTATTTTGTTGCGAATTATTACCGCGATTAGATTTTCCAGTTAACGAATATTCCGTTAGATTTTGGAATATTCTCCAACATGGGGGTCCATGGTAGTAATTCACAACAAAATAAGTGTTAAATGGTAGTAATTCGTAAAAAAATAAAATAAAAAAAATAAGTGTTAGTAATTCGCAAGTCATACTTCAAATTGTAGTAATTCACAATTTTTTCTTTAGTAAAAAGGTCCTCTACATCTAGTTACACTTTGCCTACTTAATTACCCCAATGAACCCTTCGTTAATCTACCCTAACTTACTCCCTCACGTGCCTTCCCCAATCAACCCTTCGTTAACCATTTTTTTGGAGTACATATGTTTAACATGGTCATATAAGAACTGGTTTGATTCGTCTTAAAGTGAACTTTCAGATATCAACTATGTACTCCCTCCATAACAGAAAGATTTCAACAACATATTAATATTCATAAGATAAGAGAAGTATTATTGTTGAAATCTTTTAGGGAAGTAGAAGGTTAGTTGCTACGGAGCATTGTGTTTGCGTCGTCAGGTAAGGGTTTATAAAAAAGGTGGTTACAAATAACACACATTTCTAAAGGAAGTATGAGATTAACAAGTTTGATATTTTCTAGCTGACTAAAATATATTTGATATTTTCTAGCTGACTAAAATATATGGGAAATTTCTTCGAGTTCCATTTGCTTGAATAAGAAGCACGTCTGTTAAGTTTTGATGATGAAAAATAATATAATATGTTATAGTATGAAAGTTTGTGACAGATGGTTGAGAAAGGAATAAATAAATGAAGCCTTTGAAGAAGTGAAGAATCAAGATTGAAGTCCAAGTTTATATTGAATTCCAAGTTTAGTTACTATATGCAAAATGTAATATGCTAGAACTAGATGATATATTATGTGCCAAGTATAGAAATATAAAATTAGGATAATTATTATTTTCTTAGAGTTAAGGAAATAAATAATTATGTTAATTTTATATATCTATATAAAAAGGAAGTTTAGTTTTAAAATAAAAAAGGATTTTATAAAAACTGATTTTGATAAAACGTTTTGTATATAAAAGATAAAAGTTTTTTCGGTAAAAATTATAAAACGTGTTTAAAGAATTTTGATAAGAAGGACAAAAACTGATTTTTCAATATGATAAAGTTTGTTTAATAAAAAAACTGATTTAAGAGTTGATCTAGTTAATATAAGATATGGAGAAATCCTTATCCTATTAGGAAAAGGAAAATCAGTTTTTTATAAAAGATAAAATTGGTTTTTTGAATAGGAAAAGAATTTTATCCCTTTATTTTAGGAATAAAAATTGTTCAAAAGATAATATATCTTGGAGAAGGATTTTTATTCAGTTCACCAAGATATATAAGGGATTGCAACTCAGTTTTATAACTCACGTTTTCAGAGAGAGAAAATCGGAGATATTAAGAGCTGAAAACAGTTTCCTAAGGCACAGAGTATAGCACAGAGTTCTAGTCAGATTAGGAAACTAAACAACGTTTGTAATTGTCCTCTATTTGCTTGAATAAGAAGCACGTCTTTGAGGAATCTTTCTTTCTGTAATTCTTATATTATAGGAGAGTAGCAACACTTAGGGTTAAGTGTTGGGGAGCACTACTAGAGTTAGTAGTGGGGGAATCGAATTGTATCGAGAGTTTGGTATTTTACGATTCAAATAATAAAAGAGAAGTTTGTGTGTGGACGTAGATCTCAGAGGTGAGATTGAACCACGTTAAATTCCTGTGTCTTATTGTTTGGTTTAAGGATTTTATTATTTGATTTCATTGTTTTATTGTTTGATACAATTTCGTTCGAGCAAAAACGTTAATCGGAGATTTTACGAGTGAATAACACAGTGCACGGCACTGTGCCATAAGAGTGTTTTTGCGAAAATCGATCAGTTTTAGCCAATCAATTCAACCCCGCCCTTCTTGAGTGTCACCTTGTGTTCCAACAAGTGGTATCAGAGCAGGCTATTCTCGAAAGGCTCATCCCTAGAGAATAGAAGTCATGAACATGCAAGATGACTCTCGAGATAGACACACCAAGTGTCCGATTTTCAACGGAAAAGACTACGGGTGGTGGAAGGCTAGGATGAGGATCTACATCCAAGGATTGGACTATGAATGCTGGAAAGTCATAAGGAAAGGACCAATCCTTATCCAAGCCAAAAATGCTGAAGGAAAGATGGTCGACAAGGATGAAGACGACTACAATTCAGTTGACTATGCAAAAGCCGAAAAAAACTTCAAAGCTATGAGTATTCTCCAATATGGAATTGGACCTGATGAATACTCAAGGATCTCGGCTTGTACTACAGCAAAAGAAATATGGGACACGCTGGAGTTGGCCCATGAAGGTACGAATGAGGTAAAACAATCTAGAATAGATTTGCTTGTCCAACAACATGAATTGTTTACTATGAATAATGACGAATCTATTAAAGAGATGTTCACTAGATTTACACTAATCACTAATGAATTACGTTCTCTAGGCAAAACATATACTTCTGAAGATTTAGTGAGAAAGGTGTTAAGAAGTTTAACAAATCGATGGCTCCCAAAAATAACCGCTATTCAAGAAGCTAAAGATTTAACTAAACTTTCACTAGAACAACTTATTGGTTCATTAATGACTCATGAACTTGTCTTAGATTCTAAAACTAATGTACCAAAAAGTAAAGGTATAGCCTTGAGAACTGAATTGGAAATTGAAAATAGTGATAGTGATGATGATATTGATTTTCTTACTAGGAGATTTAAAAATTTTCTCATAAAGAACAAAAACAACAATCCTAGAAAATATGAAAATTTCAAAGGTAAGAGCACTACCTCTAACTTTAAGAAAAGTGCTACTAATTCGGGTTGTTTCAAGTGTGGAGAGTTAAATCACAGGATTAAAGAATGTCCCTTATGGGATGATGAGAAGCCCAAAGAAAGAAGGGAGCAATCGAAGAAAGAATTCAAAAAGGCAATGATTGCTTGCCGTTTGGGGAGATTCGGATTCGACGAAGAACGATCGAGGCACAGTGCCATGAGGAAAAATTGTGTCCGAATGCTGTACGGACATCACGGAGAAAGGCACGGTGCCGGGACGACTCTCACTTGTGTCTAATGGCGAAAAGTTCGAACTCCCAAGATGGAAACCGAAGACAAGTGAGGTAAGTCTTCTTTCTCTAAAACCTTCAATACATCTTCTTTCAAAAAACCAACTTGTTACTTTGCTGGGAAATATCATTGATGATTGTCAAGAAATGAGTGATGATTTTTCAAACATGAGAAAAGAGGTGAAAAATTTAACTAAGCAAAAGATTGGGTTGGAATTGGAATATAAGGATTTATTAAAGGATTGTAAAGAATTGATGAAAAAGAATGATGAACTTGAAAAAACTATTGAAGAGAAAAATGTTGAGTTAAATGCTTTAAGGTGCGAAAAGTCTCTCGCAAAAGAAGTTGTTAATAACACTGTGCCATACACTGTGCTAGAGGCTAAAAATTCGGATCTTGAAAATCAAATTGAATCGTTAAAACATGAGTTAATTGAGTTGAAGGAATCAAGACAAAGATCCAGAATTGTTCCTCTTAGGCTACCTCATGATGCTAAGTTAAGTGATGAACTTGATAAAGTTAAAAGAGATTTGGAAATTTCGAGAAAAAGAAATAGCGATCTAAACACTTCTGTTGAATTCCTAGAATCACAATTGACCATTGCTCGGAAAATGTATGAAAAATGGTTAGATGGTCAAAAAGCCTTAGACTATATCTCTAGTACAACTAGCAATCGAAACAGAATTGGTTTAGGATATACAGACCAGAGGCACAGTGTACGGCACAGTGCCAAAAATTTTGAAAGAGACTTTCGTAAAAGAAAATATGTCGATCTACCTGAATATTTGATTTGCAACTTCTGTGGAAAGAATGGACATCTTATGGATAATTGTAATGTCAAGAAAAAGAGTGTTGCGAAAAATGTAAAGTATGTAACTCAAATATGGGTTAGAAAAGACTTATTAGAAGCTCAACGAAAGAAAAAGGGACCCAAACAGATTTGGGTTCCTAAAATTAACAAGTGATCTTTTTGCAGGCAAACGTGAGAGGACGCAGCCTATGGTATCTCGACAACGGCTGCTCAAGACATATGACTAGTGATAAATCTCAATTCCTCTCACTAGTAGCCTATCATGGAGGGTGTGTTACATTTGGCGACAACAAAAAGGGAGAAATATTTGGTATTGATAAACGTCGGCAAATCCCTAACACACTCCATAGAGAACGTGATGTTGGTAAGTGGTTTAAAAAAAAAAAAAAAAAAAAAATTTGTTAAGCATATCCCAATTGTGTGATCAAGGTAATTATGTTGAAATTCATGCATGAATATTGTACAAGATAATTTGTGGCTTTGGGATTAATTTCTAGAAATTGGTTGAGTATTATGCTTGTTGTCCTCCTTTAAATATGTTAATTGGAGTAGGATTGCATGTCTTCTTGAAACATTGTGAGTAAAGGTCTACTTGATATAAAGAAGGACTCGTAATGGTCTAATGATGCTGTCCTAATGTCATGATCCTAAGTTGCCGAACTAATAAGCTATATGATCCTAAGTTGCTGAATTTTTGAGCTATGAAATGCATATACTTTCTCCTATAGCAAGCTTGATCTTTAGCCCAATATTCTGATTTTCTATTCACGAGTTTGATATTTGTGCCTTATTATTTCTTTCTTTCATAAGTCCCACCTTATCTTTAATTCTCTATTATTATCCTTCTTTTCCCCACCCATTGCTCCAAAGTTCAACAAGTGCTTTTAATCTTGATTCATGATAATCTATGGGGAAAGAACATTTTGATAATTTGATGGAAGAAAGAGACGCATCAGTTAAGGGGGAACATGAAAAGGTTGGAATGAAACTCAAATACGTGAAAGAATGAACAGTACTGATTTACACTGTGCAAGGCACAGTGCCAGGAGATGTATCAAAAAGACAATGAGGTCCGAATTAAGTTATTATCTTTGATCTCTTATTGGTTGACTCTAGTAATATTGTATGGTCTGCTTCTCCTTCATAAAAAAAAAATTAATAAAAAAAAAGAAAAGAAAAAAGAAAAGAAAAGAAAAGGAGAGTAAGACATTTATTTTAGATAAGTCCTAGAGTTCAATTCAAATGTGAAGAACATTATCAAAGCTTTGAAGATCATTATTTTGGATTACAGTATATCCGAAGATTAGTTATATTTGAAAGGGAATAGATTGTTCAGTGGCACAGTGCCACAGTGAAGAAAGTCTTATGATGTTTATTTGCGGAAGTTGAAAATATGAAAAAAGGGTTTAAGCACTTGTTGAGTCAATTGCCATTTCAAATCTTCAAGCTTGCATTACCTATATTCATCTTACATTCTTAGTCATCAACCATGATACTTCATGATTATTTCTTGCTTCATAAATTCGGATTGTGAGTTGGGTTATATTTTTGCTTAATGACTTCAGATTGTGAGTTGGATTATGACATAGCACCAGCATCCTTAGTATTTATTGCTTGAGCAACTTAACTTATTTTGCTGACTATATCTCACTTTGTCTCGCTAAACATGTTGATGCTCTCCTTTTTGATAATGTCAAAAGGGGGAAGATGGGTATAATACTTAGACTAATGAATAATTGGTTATCTTGGTTACCACGTTACTTGTGAATGATGTTATGCTATTTTCCCTTATGTGATTAATGGTGCATATTTTGTGGGGGAAAAAGTGATTACTTAATAATATTATATTGAGTGTTTGTCATCATCAAAAAGGGGGAATTTGTTGTGCATGTGCATGTTAAGTTTTGATGATGAAAAATAATATAATATGTTATAGTATGAAAGTTTGTGACAGATGGTTGAGAAAGGAATAAATAAATGAAGCCTTTGAAGAAGTGAAGAATCAAGATTGAAGTCCAAGTTTATATTGAATTCCAAGTTTAGTTACTATATGCAAAATGTAATATGCTAGAACTAGATGATATATTATGTGCCAAGTATAGAAATATAAAATTAGGATAATTATTATTTTCTTAGAGTTAAGGAAATAAATAATTATGTTAATTTTATATATCTATATAAAAAGGAAGTTTAGTTTTAAAATAAAAAAGGATTTTATAAAAACTGATTTTGATAAAACGTTTTGTATATAAAAGATAAAAGTTTTTTCGGTAAAAATTATAAAACGTGTTTAAAGAATTTTGATAAGAAGGACAAAAACTGATTTTTCAATATGATAAAGTTTGTTTAATAAAAAAACTGATTTAAGAGTTGATCTAGTTAATATAAGATATGGAGAAATCCTTATCCTATTAGGAAAAGGAAAATCAGTTTTTTATAAAAGATAAAATTGGTTTTTTGAATAGGAAAAGAATTTTATCCCTTTATTTTAGGAATAAAAATTGTTCAAAAGATAATATATCTTGGAGAAGGATTTTTATTCAGTTCACCAAGATATATAAGGGATTGCAACTCAGTTTTATAACTCACGTTTTCAGAGAGAGAAAATCGGAGATATTAAGAGCTGAAAACAGTTTCCTAAGGCACAGAGTATAGCACAGAGTTCTAGTCAGATTAGGAAACTAAACAACGTTTGTAATTGTCCTCTATTTGCTTGAATAAGAAGCACGTCTTTGAGGAATCTTTCTTTCTGTAATTCTTATATTATAGGAGAGTAGCAACACTTAGGGTTAAGTGTTGGGGAGCACTACTAGAGTTAGTAGTGGGGGAATCGAATTGTATCGAGAGTTTGGTATTTTACGATTCAAATAATAAAAGAGAAGTTTGTGTGTGGACGTAGATCTCAGAGGTGAGATTGAACCACGTTAAATTCCTGTGTCTTATTGTTTGGTTTAAGGATTTTATTATTTGATTTCATTGTTTTATTGTTTGATACAATTTCGTTCGAGCAAAAACGTTAATCGGAGATTTTACGAGTGAATAACACAGTGCACGGCACTGTGCCATAAGAGTGTTTTTGCGAAAATCGATCAGTTTTAGCCAATCAATTCAACCCCGCCCTTCTTGAGTGTCACCTTGTGTTCCAACACATTTTCAGTTTTTCACTGTGCAATGTGCAATATGCGTACTTTCTCTCTCCTCTTAGCAATAACCCTTTCAATGTGCTTTATAAAAATTATCAAAAAGTTGTTTGAATTAAATCAGGATAAAAAATTATTCGTTGCTTTGAAATTAAAGAGCATGATTTTTCCTTTCATGTTTAGTATACAAATGTTAGTCATGGTCTAGTTGAACAGGGAACAATCATTGACTTATTGTTGAACTTATTTTATCAATAAAAAACATCAAGTTTAATGCTCTTCTGCTTCAATTTGGAGGAAGGAAACCGCAACACAATAAAAAAAGTCAACAATAAAGAAAATATGACTTCCTCAAGGGTAGTATTTGAACAAAAAGAAAAAAAAAAGAATATTTACTTTGATATTATGGTAACTATATACTATTTGTTTATCTTCTATAGCAAGTGCATATCTATCTATATCCTTTTACAAGCTGTCAATATCTTTTAATATTGCTAGCCTGTGTAATCACTTATAGACTTGGGTGATTTAGTCTTAGCTTAGCTTGTGTTTTTGCTATATATTGATTCTGCTTGTTTTTTTTGGTATGTAATCGTGTAGTATATATTTATCTTATAAATTAAAATTTACATCTCTTTCCACACTTTTATGTGGTGTTTTGATTTAAAAACAAAGACATTATACGTGTTTTGCATTCAACATATGAAGTCAGAGGAATTCCCTATTATTTCTGATTCTGTTATTTTCATTATTCATTTAACAGATTCATGTGCTTTCGTTAGCTGCGACTGCTCGCCAATTGGAATACGACATGAGAGTACGGTGGGCTCAAGCAAACCCCCGACCAAACTTGCTTATTTTTTTTAGAGTGTAAAAGTGGAAAATATTTCATACTAGAAAAGTGGGAAGAGAATTTGAAAATAAGATATCCAGACTGTGATGCATGCTTTATGGAAACCAAATGAGCTTACTCTTCAACCTATAACTCATTCCATCAAATTCAGTTTCTTATTCAATTCTCCCACTTGTTTTCCAATTCAATGCCAAACGTTCAAAAATTTTGGGTAATTTCTCTCTTTTCTCTACAATGCTGCAATTAAATTTTTGATGTAATATCCATAAAAAGTACATAAAAATATTGTTAAATCAGATTTTCTATAGAAGTTATATAAAAACCAACAAAGAAAATTATTCCCGGTCCGGATCGAAAATCAAAACTTCAAAAAATTCGGACCAAAAAACTGTTTATTTTTTTGGTCTAGACCGAAAAATTAAACATTCAAAAAACTTGACCTAATTAGGGCTGTAATATGTAGGTTCGCCCTTGGGCCTCCAAAATCTCAGAAACGGGGCTGCTTAAAGGTCCCACAGGTTAAAAAAAAATCTCCCCACAAGGAGGGAGTACGGATTGCAATAATAATTCATCCAACAAAACCTACGTACGGAATAGTGAGAGCTTGCCAAAAAGCTTTAGTTTTTCGCCATAAAAAAAAAAAAAGCAAGCTTCAGTTTTTCAGGTATATCAGTGTGTGAATTTTCTTCCTCCTTTCAACGCTACTTCTATACATAATCACTGATACATTTTTAAAATCAATCTTTAACTCTTTTGTTTGATTAACTGATATCATTCTAAAATTTTCATGTTTGTGGGTTTATTTTCTTCCTCCTTTCTACCTCTCTATCTATTGGTATATTTAGTTCTATTTCAAGAAAATTTTAGCTATTTAGTATGTTTAACTGATATCATTTTCTTTATCAATTCAATAGGAGAATGTATATCTTCCGGTATATTTGGGATGGTCTTCCATTTGAGTACAGCATTCCTCAACCTCCACTCAAACAACTTCCAGGTTTGAATACATTACTAAATTATACTCACTAAAGAAATTGGGTAGAACTTACTTTGTCTATGAGATGCTTGTTGACCATTAAGGCCCTGTTCAGTTCACCTTAAAAAAATAATGTTCAGTTTTAATCAGTTCCAATCAGTTTTAATCAGTTTCCATCAGTAAAAATAAGTTTAGAAAAAATCAGTTTAACAAAAGTCAGTGAAAATCAATAAAACTCATCAACCTTTCTTATTGTAAATCAGTAAAATTAAGTTCTAATCAGTAATAATCAGTTCAATGAAAATAAGTTCAGTAAAAATAAGTTTTAATTAGTTATAATCAGTTCTAATAAGTTTTAATCAGTTCTAATCAATCCTAATAAGTTTTGATCAGCAAATTTCAGGTGAAGTGAACAGGGCCTGAGCATTTGTTTAAAGGAAAACTGAAAATTATGAGAACTTGGTAGTTGGTACCACCACATGACTAGTATCGGGGTGAGGCATTGGGTTTTCTTAGGGTATGTTTAAATTGAAGGTAAAGTATTAAGGGGTAATTAAAGTAAAATCAAGGAAATTAAAGGTAAATAGAGGTAGTAATAAAGAAAATAGAGTGGTGCTGAAGCGAACAAAATAATGTTTTTGAGAAAATAAATGGGAATGAAAGGGGAAAAATTCTTTAATTCATTCGGGTTCAAATCCTCGGTCACATTATTTATGTCTCATTCATGTTCCACTCACTTTGATTGGTTGAAGTAATTACAATGCCGCACTTTTCATTATTCTCAATTCAAGTATGCTCTTAAGAAAATCCGCCACATTGTTGAAGATTAGATGAGGCTATGTGCGTGTGTGTGTGTGTATATATATATATATATATATATATATATATATATATATATATATATATATTGAGGTTTTTATTAAAAAGAATTTTTAACGTGAAATATAAAATTTTATTGAAAATCTAGTCAAATGATTAAAAAATAATTCCCTAAATAGTTGCTTTTCTATCAATGTTTTATACATTATCTACATGTTTTATTCATGTTTTACATTAAATGTTATATCCGTGTTTTTTGAGTCGTTTTTCTATCGATGCTCACTAATATAAACTATATGTTATATTCATGTTAATGATTTCAGCGAGTGTATAATCCGGCTGTAAAATATCTGGATTTCAAAATTGCCTTCTTATGGTTTCATTAATAGAGCCACTCTTTAAAATAGCGGTTGTGTATTTCTTTTATTTTTTCCTTAAACCAACATCCAATGCTATGTGGACTGTATCAATTGAAATATGTTGCAAATCAAAGCAAAGTTGGAAATTTATTATTATTTAGCAATATAAATGGAAATCACTCAACATAACTTCATAGATACCTAATTCAACTTTGACTTGGTCAAGTTTAAAATGGAAGAATGATTAAGGTGGAAGCACAATGAATAACGATAAAGGATCGTGGAAAAGAACTTGAAGCAACAAAACGTTGAGAATTAGACGGTAAAATTTGTAATCAACATAACTCTTAGTATAAAAATAAAAATTAAGTGTTGGTTTGAGCCTAAATTCGATAACTTTTCGAGATCTACAAATATTAAGAAAGAACCATAGGGTAAATCAAATTAGGATTGGACCAAACTCTCCATCAAACTCAACACATGTGCCCTGCCATAACAAGTTCGACCACTTCTGTTCATAAACCTGCAAGAAAATTTGAACTTTCAGAGTCCAAAAGAGCCAAAGCTAGATCTCTATTTGCAAAGGGACTCTATGTTTCAAAATTACGGGCCCACCTTTCAAAATAACACTATCCAGTCCCAGAACCTTCTCACTGAGCCCAGCCCAAATATTGCCTCCTATGAAGGAAATTCAGGCCCACAATTATATCCTCAAAAAAGAAAGACCAGGCCCACAAGCCTTTCATTCTCTGACTGGGACGAGTTGGGTAATATATTAAAGCAGGCCTCATCAGTAAAAGAGAACCATCAAGAGGAAGCACATAAAATCCAGATGTCCAAAGCCCAAAGCAACAACTATAAAACCCTCAAAAAAACTACAATTTCCTCAACCTCCTCCATAGAGTCCCACACTCTTTCACAGACTCCACCAAATACCCCCAATTCTCAAAGCTCTTTCAACTCACCTCTCTCAGAATTTCCACTAGAGGAGTGGGATTTCGCCATAGATTCCATGGACCTAAACCTCCATCTCTCACCAGCAGAACCAATTCCATCAGACAAGGTGTTAACCCCCCCCAAAAGGCTAAGAAGCAGAGAAGGAAAAGAGCTTGGAGGTCAACAGGATTTCTATCTCAACACTAGAGAAATTTCGAAAGAGAAGCTATCAAAATCAGTGCCCAAAACACTTTTGACCTGAATCTTCCCCTTAATGATGACTTAATACACTCTGAGGCTGCCATAACCAAGAGATTGAAAATCCAAAAGAAGACAAAAGAAAAAGGAATTCTCGAATATGGGCTACACGACAGGGAACATTCGGATCAGGGAGGATCAGGAGAAGAAAGTTCGAGCACTAGGAAGATCAAACATTTCAGAGCTCCAGGGAGAAACAAGTGGAAGAAGAACAATAATGGTGCGGCTGAACAACAGCCTTCATTGACAGAATGAGTCTACTCAGCTGGAATTGCAGGGGGGTGAAAAACCCAAGCCCCGCAACTTTAGGGTTCTTATCTAACATGGCCAATTCTTACAACTTAGATTTTATTTTTCATTCAGAAACCAAGAGCCAGGTCTCTAAGTTAGAGGCAATTTTCAGTAGGCTTGGATTTCATGGGTGTACGGGGATTAGCTCTGAGAACAACAGAGGAGGACTCTTTCTCTGTTGGACCCAGAGGGTAGTGGTTTCAATTCTGCTAGTAGATGATAATTATATATGCTGTAAGACTACGGATTTGGCTGGTAATGACTACTTTATAGCCTTTGTTTATGGTTCGCCTTATTGTAAAGGAAAACAATATGGGATGACTTGACCAATTTTATGAAAAGCACCATAGGAAGATGGATCCTCATAGGGAACTTCAATCAAGTTGGGAGTAGTGACCAGAAACTAGGAGGCTCAAAGATCATTAGAGGGGCTAACAAGTTCATAGAGTGGAAACTAGACAATAAATTGATCGAGTTACCTTACCAAGGGATTAACTTTACATGGACAAATAACAGAAATAATCAGGAGGCCATCTATGAGAGAATAGACAAAGCGTTTAGCAACTCACAATGGAGGGATTTATTTCCAAATGCTGAAATCTTGAATCTTCCCGTTCTTTTATCGGATCATAGTCCAATAATTCTTCACTTACAAGAAAAGCATAGGAGGAGGAAGAGAAGGCCTTACAGATTAGACGCTTGGAGTCTAAGTCACGTAGAGGTTACCAACATCATCAACCAAGAATGGGATAAAACCTACACAGGATCATCAGCTCATGTTCTCCAAAGGAAAATTCAATCCACGTTACGAAGAATAAGAAGCTGGTGTTTGACTTACAAATTGGAAAAGAAAATAGACTGGAAGGAAGTGAATGGAAATCTCATGGAACAACAGAAAAGTATAAACTCCATTAATCAAGCATCTCAAGATCAAACAACTAGGGTTGAAGTATTAAGGGATGTAGAAGAAAAGACGATGTACTGGAAACAAAGAGCCAAATCAAAGTGGGATGAGCTTGGAGACAAAACCTCGGCTTTCTTCTACAAAAGCGTTAAAGGAAGAAGATCAAGGAATGAAATCAAAGCGGTTATGGATAAGGAGGGAAATTGGGTCACGGATCATTTGATAATTCAAAAGCTTTTTCTGAATAGCTTCAAAGAGCTCTACAAATGCAACAACAACGCTGAGGAAAAAATACAACAAAATGACCCCTTCCTTTCACCTATCGCTTGTTTGACAGAAGATCACATTGAGCATCTAAACCTACTATTCACTAATCAGGAAATCAAGGAGGCCTGCTTGAACTCCAGTCCCCTCAAATCACCAGGCCCTGATGGTACCCCTCCCATCTTCTTCCAAAAAAATTGGGATACGGTAGGAAATAATGTCATCAAAAGTGTTAATGCCTTTCTTTCCTCTGGGTTTCTGTTAAAAGAATAAAATAGAACGTTCATAACCCTCATTCCAAAAAAGGACAGGCCTCAAGATATCAAGGATTTCAGACCTATAAGTCTTTGCAACTCCTCATATAAGATTATTTCAAAGACTCTTATGAATAGGTTGAAAGGGATTCTTGGAGATTTAGTAGATAAATATCAGAACGCCTTTGTCCCAGGGAGACAAATGATGGACAACTGCTTCATCTCGCATGAAATTATCAACTGGGTTAGGAAAAGGAAAGGAGGTAATAGTTTTGCAGGCATCCTCAAAATAGACCTCAGCAAAGCATACGACAGAATAAAGTGGGACTTCGTGGAAGCTATCCTTAGGAAAATGAGATTCCTAGAAACATGGATCCAATGGATCATGCAATGCATCACTACAGTGTCCTACTCAGTTCTAATCAATGGGGAACCCTCAACAGTTTTCAAACCAACAGCAGGATTAAGACAAGGTGAACCTCTCTCATCTTATATTTTCATTCTATGCATGGAAGCTCTTTCAAGGAATCTAACGCACATGCAAGTTAAAAAAGAGCTAGAAGGGCTCAAGATTGCTAGAAATGCTCCAAAAATAACTCACCTTTTTTTTGCTGACGATGCGTTATTTTTTTTCAAAGCACTTCCCAAAAATTGTTGGGCTATTAAGAGCGTTTTGGCTAGATTCTGTGATATTTCTGGAGAAATGATCAATTATGAGAAATCACACGTAATCTTCAGCCCTAACACGCCCCCCCAATTTATGAAAATAATGAGGAAGCCTTTAGGAGTAGAAAACAAGTCCACAATAGGGAATTATCTAGGCTGCCCCATGGAAGTGGATGGTAGAAATACCTCTAGCTTCAACACCCTCATCACAAAAACAGTCAATAAAATACTTTTGTGGAAATTTGCCAACCTATCTCAAACTAGGAAGCTAATTCTTATAAATACCATCCTCACCTCTCTAGCCTCTCATATTATCTCCATCTATCTTCTCCCCAAAACAACATAAAAAAAATCACTTCCATTCTTCTAAAATTCTCGTGGTCTTCAAGCTTTGACAAAACTCCAATCTACTGGAGAAAAAGATACCTACTAGAAAAACACAAAAATCAAGGGGGCCTGAGCCTAAGGAATATAGCACAAGCTAACAAATCCCTCCTTTTCAATCAAGCTTGGAGAATTCACAAAAACAAAGACTCCCTGATACATCAGATTTACGTAGCCAAGTACAAAAAAGACCCATTACAAATGGCTATAGACAACCAAGCTCCAAAAAATTGCTCATATGTTGTGGGTAACCTGTTCAAAGCCTGCTTATCGTTCAAGGAAGGTCTGTATAAAAGATTAGGAAATGGGAAAAATATCAATCTTGACATAGACCGATGGAGCCCAAACCAGTTTTTCAAACCTATCAACACAGAATCACATTCTTCCAGACGAAACTTAAAGGTTGTAGGGGGTTTAATAGACACTAGTAAGAGTTGGAAGGTGAGTTCCATTTGGAACATTTTCTCCAAGGAAGACGCAAAAGAAATCCTGTCAAAACATATTCCAAAAGAAGATTTAGAGGACGAGATAGAGTGGAGCTTCACAAAATCTGGAAGGTTTACAGTTAAATCATATTATTGGTTTCTACAAAACAGAAACAATCACGACAAGTTAGAATCAAAGTTCTGGAAATCTATCTGGAACTCAGATATTTTCCCGAAGTGGAAACACTTCCTATGGAAAATAATGGTTAATGTTATGCCTATGGCGGATAACCTCATCAAAAGAAGAATAAAGAATGTCAACCCACTTTGCAATTTTTGTAATCTCCACCCAGAAGACACCTCTCACCTATTCAGAGATTGTCAAGTATCCCAACGAATATGGAGTACAACAATGGGAATAAATACAACGCAGTCGAATCACATTCCAATACAAGACTGGATTAGAAATTTTCTCAACTTATTCAGGAAGAAGAAAGAAGAGGAAAGCAAGGAATTGAGAAAGGAATTCATATCAACATTGTGGGGAATCTGGCTTCATATGAACGAGATTATCTTTAAGGAAAAAGATCTGGATCGTAGCAAAATCATGGAACTAACAAAGGAAAACATCAAAAGATACAATGATAGTGCAAGGAAATCGAAACAGAAAGAAGTCCAAATCCAAGGTGCCCTAGCAGACGACAAAGAAGAATTGCTAGTATGGAAAGTAGGAAAAGAAAGCTTGAGTATACCACATATCTTAGTGGTTGACGGCGCGTGGAAAAAAAGTGCGAAAAACAATAATTGGCAAGCCGCAATTGCTTGGAAATATATCAATCTGGGCTCAAGAGAGGAACAAGCGACAAGAATTCTATGATATTAAGTTACTAAGACTAATGTCCCTTATTTGGTGCATTTTTTAAAGTGCATTTGGTGGAAAAATGAAACTATAAGGGCACCATGTGAATTCTATGAAACCGCAATGGTTCCCGTGAAAAAACCAAGATTCAGATTCAGTTATCCTTGTCAAAGATATAAACCTTCATTTTCTCTTCTGTTAATCTACCCACTATCCACTTCCTAGCTAACCAAAAAATTAAAAAATCTATCCACTTTCTGGCTAACAAAAAAAATAAAAAATCTATCCACTTCCTTTTGGACATTTTCAGTTTTTCACTGTGCAATATGTGTACTTTCTCTCTCCTCTTAGCAATAACCCTTTCAATGTGCTTTACAATTTCCACTGCTTTTATCTTTCTTATTTTTCAAAACTCAAATTATCAAAAAGTTGTTTGAATTAAATCAGGATAAAAAATTATTTGTTGCTTTGAAATTAAGGATCATGATTTTTCCTTTCATGTTTAGTATACAAATGTTAGTCATTGTCTAGTTGATCAGGGAACAATCATTGACTTATTGTTGAACTGATTTTATCAATAAAAAACATAAAGTTTAATGCTCTTCTGCTTCAATTTGGAGGAAGGAAACCGCAACACAATAAAGAAAGTCAACAATAAAGAAAATATGACTTCCTCAAGGGTAGTGTTTGAACAAAAATAAGAAAAAAAAAAAGAATATTTACTTTGATGTTATGGTAACTATATACTATTTGTTTATCTTCTATAGCAAGTGTATATTTATCTATATCCTTTTACAAGCTGCCAATATCTTTTAATATTGCTAGCCTGTGTAATCACTTATAGACTTGGGTGATTTAATCTTAGCTTAGCTTCTGTTTTTGCTATATATTGATTCTGCTTGTTTTTTTTGGTATGTAATCGTGTAGTATATATTTATCTTATAAATTAAAATTTACAACTCTTTCCACACTTTTATGTGGTGTTTTGATTTAAAAACAAAGACATTATTCGTGTTTTGCATTCAACATATGAAGTCAGAGGAATTCCCTATTATTTCTGATTCTGTTATTTTCGTTATTCATTTAACAGATTCATGTGCTTTCGTTGCGACTGCTCACCAATTGGAATACGACATGAGAGTACGGTGGGCTCAAGCAAACCCCCCGACCAAACTTGATTCCGGCCCTCTCCTAGATCATGAAAAGTGGGAAGAGAATTTGAAAATAAGATATCGAGACCGTGATGCATGCTTTATGGAAACCAAATGAGCTACTACGACAAACGTTGCATGAAGACGGTACCTCGAGAATCCTGAAAGGCTAGATAGGGAAGCATGTCCTTATTCAAACGGTCTGCCTCATTTTGCAGATTCAAGAATTGTAGTACCTTATGAAAGGGTGGCTGTTGATGAAATGGAGAAGATTCTTTCTTGCAGATCTAGTTCCACTTATTGCTGTGATCCAAATTAGAAAAGATTATCCAGATTATGGAGAAAGACCTTACACAGGATTGATTGGATGAAAGTGGTCAAATGAAGGAACTAAGGTTTTCCATAAACAACAAGCCAATAACTCATGAAGTATGGTGTGCAAAGAAAAGGGGCCTTGTTATAAGAAGAATCTCATGTGCCCTGCAAAGTGCTTTACCTCCTTCAGTAGGTCTGGAAAGGGTTATGGTGGAGGAGGAGGAGGTGGTGGGTGCACCATGGATTGCAAGAAGAAATGTGTTGCTTATTGTTAATAAGCTTTTAATTAATGAGAGAATTGGACAATTTTAAGTGGTTGAATATCTTTGGTGATGTATAACTACTTCTAGCCAGTCTACTATAAATGGTATGTGATGTCATATATATTTCAGGTTTTATAATATATATGTAATATGTGGTGCTAGCTCCTGTCTTATTTTACTTTCTCAAGTAACTATAGTAGGACTTTAGTGATAATGTAATGTATTGTGGTATTATACTTATATTAGTGGTTTGTGAGCCTATCTATGTTTCTTTTTTTCTTTTTTTTTTACCAAGGACCCTTGGGTCCAATGGTATGGCTTCCTATCTCCCACATGGGAGACCAAGGTTCAAATCTTGGTGGAAGCAAAATTTCAATATTGTTGGGGGGAGGGGGAGTTTGGGGCTTGTTGGGCTTCTGGGTGAGTGGCCCTGTGCGAGGGCAGCCCAGAGGAAATTCATCTTACCATGGGTTCCCGAAAGGGAGCCCAAAAAAAAAAATGTCTCTTTTTTTACCGCCTTCCTTTTCTTGCTTTTCTGTAGTAAATAAATACTATGGTCTATGGTATTAGTATAATAAATAGAGGTCCTTTCCTCCTGATTTTGGCTTTTGTTCAGTATGAACTGCGAACCAAAACTATCAAGTTATTTTATTTTACTTTATTTCTATTTATTGGTGGAGAGAGTTGAGCAAATTAATGTCAACTAGAGTTATAAATTGAGTTGAGTTTTTTTTATTTATTAAAATGAATATGATTTTGTAGTTTGTAATAACAAATAATGACTAAATTGTGCAAATTCAAGAGTTTTCATTTAGTGGCTACAATTAATTTGTAACTACTACTAATTTTTTTGACCCCCTTTGACTTTTTTTTAAAATCACTAAGAAGCCTATAACAATTGACAAACTTGTGCATTTATACTACATGTGCTTCAATTTTAACACATGACTTCCAATAAACAAATATATGAATGGTTTCACGTTCATTTCGGGGTAATTTTGGGTTACAAGAGAAATGGGTAAATGTGATGTTTAGAGGCTTTTTTGAAGCAACACACATGGTACCAATAAACGAGGCTACGTTACAAGTCATGTCGGATCTCGTAGGAAGGTTTCGGGTGAAAAGCACAATTGGGCTTAGAGGAGTCCAAAAATGCCCCCAAAACACCAAAATTGAAGGTTATCATACACGCTTTCGAACTTTCACAGATCCCGGGCTCCGGAATCCATAGGATGCCTCCTAGGAACAGGGAGGACATTAGAAATGACTTACATGGCTTGGAACGAATATCAGAATGCTTTCATGTTCATTTCGGGGTAATTTTGGGTTGCACAATAAATTTATAAATGGGGTGTTTAGAGGCTTTTTCAGGCAACAGAATTGGTACCGAGCACTCGAGCTACGTTACAAGTCATGTAGGCACCCCTAGAAAGGTTCGGAGAAAAAAATATGGTCGGTCCCGGAGAAGTCCAAAATGCTCTCAAAACAACCAAAATTGAAGGTTATAATACACGCTTTCGGACTTTCCCAAGAGCCGGGCTCCGGATGCTTTGGGAGGCCTCCTTGGGGCATGAAAGGTCATTTGGAAGGACTCCCATGGCATGGAACGAATATATGAATGCTTTTACGTTCATTTCGGTTGCAATTTTGTGTTGCACGAGAAATGAATAAATGGGGTGTTTAGAGGGTTTTTGAACAAATGTACCGAGAACCCATGCTACGTTACAAGTCATGTCTGCACCCCTAAGAAGGTTTCAGATGAAACATATAACTGGGCGCATAGGAGTCAGAAAATGCCCCCAAACCGGCCAAAATTGAAGGTTATATACACGCTTTCAGACTTTCCCGGGGATCGGGCTTCCGGCGCAATGGGCTGCCTCCTAGGGACATGGAAGGTCATTAGAAAGGACTCCCATAGCTAAGTATATGAATGCTTTCACGTTCATTTCGGGACAAACTTGGGTTTCAGCATAAATGACTAAATGGGGGTGTTTAGAGGCTTTTTGAGGCAATGCAAATGGTACCAAGTACCTAGACCACGTTACAAGTCATATCGGCACCCCTAACAAGGTTTCGAGAGAAAAAATATGATCGAGACTTGATAGGTTGTCGTACACATGTCCAAGATGAATCCTAGCAAATCTTCTAACAATATAGTAGGGTAAGTAGGGTCAAATTCACAGGGAGATGGTTATTTTAATTCGACTTTCAAGTTTGGAAAAACTAAACAAAGTCACGGATTTAGGATTGAAGCAATTAACTAATGAAAATAAGGAAAATCAAATTAAAAGAATTTAGGGCAATGATTCACCATGTTTATAGTTCAAAACCTATCAAAATACGATTAACAATATAATTAGTCAAATATCTAGAACAATGGTTAATCCTACGGTCGGTCTTAGCGCTGTCAATTAAACATATGCAGTACGGTCGCTAACATTTTGGGGTAATTTTGGGTTGCACGAGAAGTGAATTAATAGGGTGTTTAGAGGCTTTTTGAGGCAATCCAAATGGTACCAAGCTATCAGGCTATGTTACAAGTCATGTTGGCACGTCTAGGAAGGTGTGGTGAGAAAAGTATGACGAGGCTCGGAGGAGTCCAAAATGCCCACAAAATAGCCAAAATTGAAGATTATAATACACACTTTCAGACTTTCCTGGGTACCACGTTCCGGATGCCATGGGATTCCTCCTAGGGACATGGGAGGTCATAAGAAAGGACTCCCATGACTTTGAACAAATTTATGAATGCTTTCAAGTTCATTTCGGGGTAATTTTGGGTTGCTTGAGAAATGAATTAATGGGATGTTTAGAGTCTTTTTCAGGCAACACAAATGGGATGCCTCCTAGGGACGTGGGACGTCATTAGAAAGGACTCTTATAGCTTAAGAATATATGAATGATTTCACGTTCATTTCAGGGTAATTTGGGGTTGCACAAGAAATGAATTAATGGGGTGTTTAGAGGTTTTTTGAGGCAATGCAACGGTACCCAACAATCAGATTACATTACATGTCATGTTGGCACCCCTAGGAAGGTTTCGGGTGGAAATTATAACTGAGCTCCGAGGAGTCCAAAAATTTCTCTAAAACAGCCAAAATTGAAGGTTATAATACAAGCTTTCAGGCTTGCCTGGGGCTCGGGCTCCAGACGCCATGGGATGCCTCTTAGGGCCATGGGAGGTCATTAGAAAGGACTCTCATGGGTTTGAACGAATATAAGAATGATTTCACGTTCATTTCGGGGTAATTTTGGGTTGCACGAGAAATGAATTAATGGGGTGTTTAGAGGCTTTTAGAGGTAATGCAAATGATACCAAGCAGCCAGACTACATTACAAGTCATGTTGGTAGAAAGGTTTCGGGTGAAAAATATAACTGGGCCCGGAGGAGTCCAAAACGCTTTCGGACTTCCCTAGGGCCCGGGTTTCGGATGTCATGGGATGCTTCATATGGACATGGGAAGTCATTAGAAAGGACATCATGGCTTGGAACGAATATATGAATGATTTCACGTTCATTTCGGGGTATTTTTGGGTTGTCCGACAAATAGATAAATGTGTTTTTAGAGGCTTTTTGAGGCAACACAAATGGTACTAAGCACCCATGCTACATGATAAGTAATGTCAGCACCTTATGAAGGTTTCAGGTGAAAAATATAACTGGGCCTGGAGGAGTCGAAAGCTTCCGCCAAAACAACTATAATTGAAGGTTATAATACACGATTTGGGACTTTCCCGGGGTCCGGACTCCGGAAGCCATGGGATGCCTCCTAGGGACATGGGAGGTCATTAGAAAGGACTCTAATGACTTGGAACGAATATATGAATGCTTTTACATCTATTTCGGGGTAATTTTGGGTTGCACGACAAATTGATAAACGAGATATTTAGAAGCTTTTTGAAGCAACACAAATGGTACCAAGCACACGGGTTACGTTACAAGTCATATGGACTCCCATAAAAAGGTTTTGGGAGAACAATATAAACGGCACGCTGGAGTCCAAAAATGCCCCAAACAGCCAATATTGAGTAACATATGTATAAAATGAAATGACAAAATTTTATCTAAATTACTGAGACGTGTAGCGAAGATTTTCTCATGAGTCGGCATCGACAGCATCAAAGATAAATTGTACCTACACCTTAAGTCCTTAACATATGCCCCGGATACATTACACAACCTATAAATTAATTGATAGAAAGAGAAAAACTATCGGTTTAATATAATTTTCCTAAATAATACCCCACAAAAAGTAATTATCATCTAGCATCAGAATGAAACTCAATTTTACGCAATAACATTGTGATTCTTTTTCTTGGTTCATATGAAAATCACTACTGAAGATAGCAACTTTAGCCTAAAAATAATTATTTAGAGTAGCCGTTTTTCCAAATGAATTATTTTTATTCTTTTTTGGCTTTTACTAACTCGTATTCAAACGGAGCAAAGTCAGGAAAAAAAATGACTCCTCTAAATCAGGAAGAAAAAAAAAACTTGCATTGTTGGAGCCTACGTGGAAGAGAGTGTTGTTGAGTAATATAGTTACTGAAATTATGTTAGTTCTCTAAAAAAGAATTATGTTGATATGAATATAGTAATGAGAAATGGTCTTTTTACTGTTCGAAACTTGTTTCTGGTAATCAGTATAACCCAAAAGTAACTTATTACTTATACTAGAGCAGAATTTTACAAGGTGAAGAGAAGAGGGTAATAGTTACAGCAAAAGCACAACCAAGATGAACATCTTTAATTTAAAGCATATTGCGCAATATATTTCACCCGTTGAGAGCAGCAAACAATACTGCATAGAATTTAAATTACGTACAAGTGACGATGTAACAGCATCTGCAACCTGGGAAGTGCATGGTTGTTCGTCAATTCATAACACTCCTTGGAAGATGGAACTGACCATTATTGTTGTTACCCTGTAATGCCAACTCTAAATTTCAATTACAAGTATTATTTCATTGCATCACAATCACAAGAATTTCTTCTACTAAAACAAACAGACCAAGCTAAGTGATCATGCTTGAGTTCTAGAATGGTAATAATATGATCAAGATAGGGTAATATAATGCACCATAAACGAACACCCAAAGTTCCTTAGGCTTTTGCTTCTAGAAATGACTTATATAAAGACCAATGTACAAGTACTGATAAGTAAAATGACAAGCTAAGCATCAAATTTAATGTGATTTCTGGAGCAATATAAATTCTGGGCTTATTATCCATACACTCAGAGCTGACACTAATATTCTATCACACAATTATACTCCTATTGGTCAGGCTCTTTGTAGAACATGCGAGGACTGAGGAGAGGGTCACACAATAATTATTGCTTTTTATTTGCATTCCAGAAAGAGACTTGCTCTAGAGACAATAAAATGTCTATGAAACAACTCTAAATGTGAAGAAGAAAGTAAGTTACTACGATATTTTCAAGAGAGTTTGAAGAGCCACTTTCAGCTGCTTTTGAACTGCAGATTATATCAGACAGCTTATATGATCCATTAAGCTATCTTCTGCTTCTTACAAGTTGTGTGAATTAATTATCGATGGTTTTTCAATCAAGGGTCAAGACAATTTACCCCTTGTGTCGTTGCAGGCATATGAGATCTGACCCATCCGGCCATCCCCTACAATGCCCTGGTGGCTACTCCAATCCTAGCTTCAACTAACTTATATTTCAAGCTCTACCATCCGTATTTCCATTTTTTAACAAATCATTGGCATACATATTAGATGCAAAAAAATCAGAATCTATTGAGTTCAAGGCTTCCTCATTATACACATCAAAGCTTACAAGCAAGACCATAACTGAGGTTTCAATTAAAAGACATACAAAATGCTTTGCAAGTCCTTCGTATCTCTTAATCATCATTTTAATCCTAAGCAAAATGCTCATCAGTCCTTCATTATCTCTTAATAGTCGTTCCAAGGCTAACTATTTAAAAACTACACTTACCCAGCAAAAAGTTCCAGACTTCTTTTGGTCTCTGTTGCTTAGTAAGTCACAAACACGAGGAATCCCAGCTAGCATCCACAGCTCGGACAATTTTCTCATGCAGTTGGACACCAGCACAAGCAATTATTCCACGGTCTAGACCTTCTAAATAAATACCATTCGAGAAGTCTAAGGGATTCCCTCCTGCATCTGTCACCACACCGCCTGCCTCCTGTATGATAACAGTGCCAGCTGCATGATCCCATATCTTCTCTTTATAGCCAGACCGTGCAAACTTCATGAATATCTCTGCATCCCCACGAGCTACGGCAGCATATTTGACCATGCTGTACACACGTAATGGTTCCTTCCTGTAGCAGTAGAATATACTAGTAAACAACTTTTTTTAACTTGACAAAGAGATTATAAGAGTGAATTTTCCTGATTCTTTAGGAAAAATTGGCCAATATCACACCATGGTTTGGGGTGCAGGGAGTAGCACCAAACAAAAGAGTGCACAAACAACACAAACTATAATATTGGCTGCGTTCACTGACATTGTCACAAAATTCCACCCAATTTTAATACTTTCTCCGTTCTGTTTTAAATGAAACATTGGGTGAAATGACACCATTCATTGATCAATTTTTGACTCCAATTTATCTCCATTATATAAAGAAAAACATAATCGAGTGGGATCTTTTTAGATTCGTCTCGATGCCTACTATCAAATTAAAAGTTTTATATATTTTTTACGTGTACACAACTAAAGATATTAATGATTAAAGAAGCGCGTTGAGTTGCGTGAAAAAACAAACGTTTCATTTAAAACAGAACGGAGGAAGTAAATATATCTAGGTTTAGGTGACGACAAAGCAGAGATAGGGAGCAAGAGGGGGATAAAGGATTTTGAACGTGGCTAGACAGATGGGAATTTGGTCGAATATGTAGCAATATGTTACTCAGGGCACCCAACATTATATTTGGTGCTGTTTCTGTGCTCTTTTTAGTTGGTGTTGCTCCCTGCACCACACCATACAGGCCAGTTATTCCTTTCTGTTACTACATTATTAGCCGAGTCTACTATGCTGGGAAAAATTTCTCTCTACATCTTTCAGGTCCGGAATAATATCGTTATGCTTATTAATATTATATCAAGTTATTAGATGTAATTATGCAATTAATTTAACTTTCTTATGATTTCCCACGCATGTCGGGCATATAAGGCCAGTCTTTATTAAGACTATGATCCTGTCCCACCACATTATCCTCGTAGGGTCAGCTCCCACACACCATAAAGGGAAAATTTCCTCCTTTAATTTGGGAAGAAAATATCTGTTTTGGAGAAGTGGAGATTGAATAAGTAGTTCAGTTGAAACTCCACTAACTAACAGTTGCCACAATTAGTATCAAATTGAACAAGAAACTAAGGGAGATAAAAGGTGGACCAGGAACAAGCTTTACGAACTTCATTAGAAAAAAGAGAGATGCACCTAACTCCGACGCTGTGAGCAAGTCCGGCGGTGAAAGAATGACTTGAATTTGCCCTTTCAACAGGCTCACAGAAAGTAGCCTGGCCAGGATCTTCAATGGAAGACACATAAACAGGTCTGGGAGATTTTAACCAAACCAAGTTATTTGATGGAATTAATGGCTGCATCCAAGCTTTACCACTACCTTTTTTAGCATATAATACAAAACCTTTATCCCAAGATATAGAAGTTGGTGGGGTTAGCTTGGATATGATTCTATAGTAACGATGGTGATACGATAGCCACTCCTTCCTTAGCGGGTAATTAGGGCAACCTAAGACTCCAAGCACAACTTCTCCGTCCTCAACCAATGCTAGAGCAACAGCATATTGGTCTCCTCGTACAAAACCTAGTGTGCCATCAACAGGATCCAATACCCAAAATCTACCACTAGGTCCACCATTGAAATTGCATTGCCTAATTGCCTCGAGAACTTCTGCTTTCTTTAGGGGTATTATTGGACCTTTAATTCCAAATTGAGGTGCTTCAGATAAACACTCGTTAACAGTTTGTACTACAGATTCCAAGAGGCCACTTGCCTCAGGCTTTGAGAGAGTTTCAACATCTTCTTCCGCTACAATCGAGACATTATTACTGCCAAATGATTCAGTTAGTACCCAGCTGACAGTAGCTTGGACACTCCAATCTGATTACATAGCACAAATGCACAATGAACTAATTATACAGGACCAGTTATAGAACGAAGGTCGTGTTATAGAGCAAATGAATGATTTTCTAGAATTTCATTGCAGTCAGGAAAACTCAATTCAAGATGTAACGGATATTGACACATTGCACAACTTAAATGTGTTATCATCCTTCCTACAGTAAAATACTGCAGCTAAAAGACCTTAAGATCTCTAAACTTATGTTCCAGTGACAAAGTCCAGAAAATCTAGTTGGGTAGTACAGTTTTACTTCATAAATTCACACATCGACATACTGTTTGTTTGCAACCCAACAACCAAAAAGAAAAAATAGTTCATGCAAAAAAAGATAGGTTCTCATTCCCAAATTGCTTGTTAACCCCAGCCAAGTTCTACTTCAAGAATTCACATATAGGAAGCCACAAGGTCCCCGCAGTCTATTCAAGCATCTCTTTCATGCTACAAACTTTTTGTACATCCAGCATTTTCTTTCAAGTTAAAGGTTGTAAGTTGTAACTAAGTTGGAGAAGTAATATTTTTACAAAAACAATAGAGCCAATAATGAATGGAAAAAAACACAAATGACCAAATCATCACAAATTATTGTCAATTCAGCTCTAAACCACAATATCCTAACATACTTTTTGATATGTTGCCTTGCAAAGCAGGCAACATATATCAGTAGTAGTCCGAGTTTTTTTTCCTCATCATAAACAACATACTTCTATTTATATGCACCGCCTTCGAATGCGATAAAAATGATCAAGCTAAAAGCAAAAAACTTCAATCATATAAGTCATTTTCTTAGTTAACAGGGATAATCAACTGTTCTATTTGACAGCCCAAAGAATGAAGTAGGTAATGTTATCAATGTACTACAAACAAACAAGAAAACATAATCCCCAACTACAATTTTATATCACTTTCCAGAAAGAATAACAAAATCGATTACTCGACAAAATTTTACATTTAGTCATTATCCAACCAAGAATTCAATTATAACAAATACCCATTAAAAAAGGTGTAAGCAATTTGGAGAAAACAGGAACCAATGTCAGAAAAATTGAAAAAGTTACCTGCAATTGTGACAAGAGAACTGTCATCCTTAGATTGAACAAGAGACGTAGACTTAGAAAGCAAATTCTTTTGCACCCTTTGACACAGAGAACAAGCCATTTGAACAGCTTTAACAGCAACATCCAATTCATTGGAATAATTATCTTTGGTTGACTCCAAAATTGTGGGGTTGAATTGGGCAAAATCCTCCATAATTGAAGACCTAATACAGTTGATTTTGGAGAGAGAAGAAAAGGTGGGGTAAGTTTTAGGAGGAGAGAAGAAGAGGAAACTGTGTTTTACATGTTTAAATGTGAATTGGGTTTTCTGGGTACTTGTTAAAGAAGATGGTAGATGAGAAGAAAAGGTTAAACGATATGATACAGGCATTTAAATTAAGGATGGTGATCTTCCACGGTTCCCCTTTTGCAGCGATGTAAGGAGGAGAAGTTTACTCTTTGCTGTGGTCTGTGGACTAGTATGTCTGTGGGTCTGTCATCTGTGTGCTTTGATTTGGATTGCGATGTGTCTCAATTACGTTTATGTAGATGGAAATTATGGATGTTATGCCTGCTTGCTTGGGAGCGGGGGTAAAAGCCTAAGAGCAACTTCAATGGTAGAGCAAAATGAAAATTGGCTTAGAGTGCCACATATATTTTTCTAGCTAACTTCACTTTAAGCCAAAACTTCCCCAATGGTTAGCCAATATGAGTAGGTCCCACTTGAAGTAAGATAGTTTTTTTTTGAGAAGAAAGTATATAAATTGTTCACCAAAATTCCCACATGGGCACAACTTTAATTTCAAGCAAATTTTGGCTTAGTTGAGCTACATTGGCTAGCAAATGAAATTTCAGCTACACACTCCAATGGTTGGGCTAATTGCTTAACTTTTTATTTATTTGCTAGCAAGTCCCTAATATTCACCATTGGAGTTGCTCTAAGAGCATGTACAAATTACAATGGGCTAATTGGTCTTTGTTAATAGTTGGTTTTGGAGTTTTTTTCTCTCTCTCATTTCCTCCTTCTTACACCTCATATCCTACTAAAACTCCCACCAACTCATCTATTTTTTTCTCACAATGGTTTGGTTGGTCTTACTTGGTTTTTCTATTTCTCTCTCCTACTTTTACCATACTCTACCATATACTCTCTCTCCTACTCAATGTTTATTTTTATATAAAAAAAATGATTTAAATTAATAAAAGCTAATTAAATTACGTTAAATTAAATTATGTTAAAAGCTAATTAGCTTACGTTAAATTAAATTAGCGTTAATTTGAAATTATAGTAACTATATTAATTAGCTTACGTTAAATTAAATTGCGTTAACTTGACATTATAAATTAAAAACAACGAACACATTACATAAGATAAATAATAAAAAAACACAGATACATGAAATTTGATACATAAAGATAGATAATTTAAAACACACAAATACATGATAATTTGATACATAAAGATAGATTACATGATAATTTGATACATAAAGATACACACACATACATGAAATTTGAAATTACTTAAACCATAAGCAATTCAATAAAAGTTACTTAATCAACTTGACGATTAAGCCCAAACTTACGCCATATGTTTCAACCAAATTATTTTTTAGTAAAATGTGAGTTTCTCCGTCTCGCATCTTGGATCTTCTCTCCATGTTTGTACCTAAATTTCGCGTCTCGAGACTTCCGTTGTACATAACGAATGAGTCTCCTCCGGCTTGGCTAGATGACCCCTTGTTATTTTGAGTTTGAACTTGATCATATTCATTCGGATCTCGGTAATTTTGATAAGTATCACACTCATCTTCAACAATCATATTGTGCATGATGATACATGCCATGATTATTTTCCACAATATGTCTTTATCCCATGTGAGAGCGGGTTTGCGAATGATTGCAAATCTAGCTTGCAATACCTCGAATGCACGCTCTACATCTTTTCTAACAGCTTCTTGATGTTGTGTGAATAATCTTTGTTTGGAGGTTTTGGGGGAGCTTTATTGCGGGGATGAATGTTGACCACCTCGGGTATATGCCATCAGTAAGAGAGTAACCCATGTTATAAGTTGTCCCGTTCACTGAGAAGTTGACCTCTGGAGCTCTTCCTTGTAGAACATCATCAAAGACGGGAGACCTCTGCAATACGTTTATATCATTGCATGAACATGGGGTGCCAAAAAAGCATGCCATATCCATAAATCACTTGAAGCAACCACTTCTAAGATTATATATTGTTGTTGTTTTGCTTCCTCCTTGATACATTCCTTTCCAACCCCGAGGACAATTCTTCTAGTTCAAGTGCATGCAATTGATGCTTCCCATCATGCCTGGGAAGCCACGGCGCTCGCGTTCATGTAGGAGACGCTCAATGTCATTTGCATTTGCCTTCCTCAAGTATTTAGGTCCAAATCTAGCAACAACCCCTTCGAGAAAATGAAGAAGGCATTCTCTAGCGGTACTTGAAACAATTTTCAAGTACGTACTCGTCAACAACATCAGAGGATGAACCATATGCCAACATCCTGATAGCCGCTGTGCATTTTTGGAGTGCAGACGCACCCATCCTTCCAGTAGCATACCATTTTTGCGTAAAGAACTCATCATCTTCAGCTGTTACACCTTCGACAATACGAAGGAAAACATGCTTGTGCATACGAAACCTTCGCCGAAAAATATTCTCGGGGTACAGAGGTTCGTTGCTTAACTAGTCATGAAACAATATTTCATGAGCTTCCTCACGTTCCCTATGCACATATTTTCTAGTACGGGGTACAATTTCTTCTTCGTTTTGTTGCTCAGCATCAACAGACTGACTCCATTCTATGTAATCTTGAACCATGTAATTAAAAAATTCAGAACCTGAACTAAAAGAACTTGAATCATAGTTCATTTTGGAGATATGTTGATTGAAGTGGTGTTTTTCTAGAAAATAAAAGATTGAGAAGAAAAGTGAATGTTGTTGTGATTTTATTGTTGAAGTTATGTTCTATTATATAGGAAAAATCCATCATATGTACATAACAATAATTCATTTACATATTAAACATATCAATGCAATGTAGGAGCAGATAATTCAATGCAATGTAGGAGTAGACAATTCACTGCAATGTAGGAGTAGACAATTCAAGGCGACACTATGTGTCATACTATTCAAAGTCAGGTGAGTTGACAATTCAATGCAGTACTATTTGTGACATTATTCAATACCAGGTGATTAGACAATTCAATGCAATAATAACAATAATAACAACAATACTACTACTACTACTACTACTACTACTACTACTACTACTACTACTACTACTACTACTAATAATAATAATAATAATAATAATAAGTAGAATAATAATGAAAACGATAATGATATGGTAACAATAATTATAATGATAATGATACATTCATAATCAAAAGTACATCTCTCTCTTATCCGGATACAACTAAATTGCAAACTAAAACCAATTAAAAACATGAACACTAACTAAACATATTTATCCTTAAATTGTAGCTTAAGTTTTTCATACATCTCTCTATCATCCGGATCAAGGGAAGACTCAGCCATTAATGTATTCCAAATTTTGAACTTCCTATCTTCCTCTTTCGTTGATTCTCTCAAGGCATCATGCTCCTTTTGAAACTCAAGTAAGCCTTCTCCCAAACTAATCCTCCTCCTAAATTCTAAAGAGGGTGGATATGGAGAACTGGATATTGGCACTTTTCTCCTACTCTTAACTTTCTTGATGCCGTCAAGACGTTTTGAGCTCGCAACTTCGTCTGGACGAGACCGATTTGAGCTTTCGCCGCTCATTTGGGTGACATCTGCCCATTTGTCGTAGTGTTTCATAACATTCCATGCATGGTCCAACGTAAATCGGGGTCCTTGGACTTTTATCCACTTCTCACGGGCTTCAGTCAGGATGTCTTCTTCATTGCAGCCACACCTCTTCTTCCTTTTCCGCTCGGTATATATCCCGACCCATGCATTCACATCTCCGTTGATTTTTTTTCCAACGAATAGTAAGAGCTTTGAATGTCCTTGGGCGTAAAGTTGGATTGAGTCGTCGTGACTCTTCCACACTCTCAAATACTGAACCCCATAAACTACCACCATTTTGGTCGGTTCCATTCAACACATCTACTCCGCACTCCAGATACGCCAAAATGAGTGCAAGATCTTCCTCTGCACTCCATTGAAACTTTGGTGTTGTGGCTTATTTTGAAGAAGGATTGTTTTTAATTTCTTGTGATGGGATTTCAACTACATCATTGTTTTCATGAGGTTGTTCATGTTGTTGTGAAATATGTTGGGATATAGGAAAAGATGGTTGGGCTTGTTGTTGGGATAGATGATTAGAACTTTGTGAAGATTGTTGTGTAGCTTGTTGAGAATTTTGGTAATTTGATTGGCTTTGGAAAAACATAAACATTCTTTGGAATTCAGGATTTTGTAGCACACTTGGATCGATTTGAAAATTATTTTGGGAATTTTGTGGGTGGTTTGGATTATTTTGGGAGTAATTAGGATTATTTGAATCCATAATATTGGCTTAGTATAAGTAATATTAGGTAGGAGAGAGTAATTAAAAAAATTAGGTTGGGAAGATGTGGTAAAATATATGAAATTTGGGCTCAATTTATAGATAAAAATATTTTATAGCCGTTTTTGTAATTTTTTTTAAAATTATAGACTGATTTTTTTTTTAACGTTACAAAATTTGTAACGTTAGAAAATTTAGCCGTTGAAACATCAGAACTAGCTTGGAAGCAAAATCGCAGGAGAAACAGACGCGTGGCGCGCTACCACTTGTTGGTCAGTGGGCCTCTGACGCGCGTCAGGTCCACTGACAGCAAGCTGGAGCTTTGGGCCCAGCGCTTAACTGAGTGCAGTGTTTCAATTCTTCCTTCCGTCTCTATTTCTCCCTTTTTCTTCGTTTCACAAGCGCCCAACAACAATTTCTGGCCAGTTGCTTTGCCACGCGTCTGTTTTTCATTTGGCTTGTGCACTCCATCCTAGGTGCATATGGTCTGGAAATCAAGACCAACCACCCCAAAGGGCTAAGTGCCCCAATAACAAAACTAAGTAAAGCTAGTTTTACTATTTGCTAGACCAAGCTAAAACCACCCCATTTTACATGCTCAAGGACTAAGGGTAAGGAAATCTCATCGTTTATAGTGTTTTTGGGTATATAACTATATATTCCGTTTTAATTTACCAACGTCCTATATTTTCATACTATAATACAAGGTTCCGTCCTTCCTCTTTTCCCTGTATTCTCCCTTCCTTTCCCTTTTATTATCTCATTTCTCTCCTTTATCCACACACTTATTGTCACTTGCATCCTCCACCACCACAAAAGTTGGCACCACCACCATCGAAGCAACCTAAGCTATTCACGTAGCTATGGAAACACTACTGCAAGCAACTTATCCATTAGGTTCATTGGGAGGTGGGGAGAAATTGCAAAATTAAAAGAAAGAAAAAAAACCCTAAATATAATTAATTAAGAGTAACCCGACACAACATAAGACAACAACATTTAATTTCATTCATCAAAATAAATTAAAAATGAGATATAAAGGTTTTATTCTCGTCAATAATATCGATGATAACGGCCGGAAAAGAAAAACACTCAGACGTTTATCATTTTTGGCTAAACCACAAGTAGTTAGGCGTCTAGAATTTTGGGCTGAACCACAGGTCAGACGCCTAACAAAGATGTCTCACCATATTGGTTCAGGCGCCTATAGCAGACGCCCCACCATGGGTCTAGACGTATATCATGGAAGCTTTAACCTTTAATAAAACGCCTACGGCACAAGCCTGTTCTAATTCTCAACTAATTCAGTTCCTATTTGTCGGCAATCTAGTCCAAATTTGTTCACCAAAAAACTTTGCTTTTTGGACGAAAAAAGTCACGATTTTAGCAGGTGGAAGACGAACACTGGTACTTATATTCTTTAATGGTGGAAAGATGAGAGGTTCAAAGGGAAGATTAGAGGGTATGGGGGGAAAAGGGAGAAAGAGAGCAGTAAAGGAAGGAGAAAGAATAACATAGGGAAAGGGAAAGGGAAAGGGAAAGAGGGAAAGGGAATGGGAGGTGATATAGGGTTTTCCTATAAAACTACATATTTAGGGCATAAGGAAAAAAATAGGCTGGGATTTAGTCGCTAAGTTACTGGTCATACCACAAGGCTACAATCTTAAAGTTTCCAGATACAAACTTCATTGCTAGACCAAGTACTACTTGGTGACTTACATGGAATGTGGGATAACACAAATATATTGCCATCATTATATATATATATTTTTTTTTCATTATTGAAAACCATCCTAGGTGGGAGTCTATACAATTTATTGCAATTGGCTTTCAAAATGGTTTTAATTCCTCAATTAGAGTTACTATGTAACACTTTCCCACACTTTTATATGGTATGGCTTTTATCTCCAAATAATTTAACAACTAGTTTTTATTAGTCCGGCGCGATGCATGTCCTAGGTTATTAACATTTTAATGTTAAAAAATATCATCTAATGTTGCATGACTTATTGGTTAGAACTTTAGTATATCAAGTGTTTTTTCGTCAATCTTTCTACATCTTGTTTGCCCTCTGGATATCTTTGAAGAAGTATACCAATAGATCAATACCAACCTTCACTAAGCATTATCCCCAAGCCCTCGGAGAGAGAAAATATGTCGTAAAAGGTGGATTTAACCAGTGATCGATCTTGGGGAAGTAACGAGAGAGGAAGTAACTAATGGTAATCAGTCACCAAACAAAAGATAGCGGGAAAGGAAACCCTCCTATAGCTGCCTGAATCTTATGAGAGAAAAAACCATCACAAAGAGAACGAGAATATAGAAAACCAGCCATCGTAACGTCATTGTGTGAAATGAGCGAGAAAGAGAGTGGTAAGGAGATAGGAAGAATTAAAGAGATAGGCGTAGATGGAAGTAGGTTTGGAAAGGATGGGATAGAGAGAGTGAAAGGGCTTGGAGGCTAGGTTTAAGAAAAAAGGCCAAATTGCTAATGCCAGTTGCTTTTTATGATTCTTCATTTCAACAGTAAAATACTTCCACGCATCTAAAGAAGTAAAGATATGTTAAGATTTGAATGAGCCAAATTCTACTTGAACATCCAAATGGGGGTCAATACTAGCAAAGAAATCTTTGAACAAGGTTCTAAACCCCATGTTAAATGTGCCAGAAGAAGAAGAATAGGGCAAAGGAGGCATGTCCAAAAGTACGTAAACAAACCTCTCGGACTACTACGAAAACACCATCAAATTTCAAAGTAGCAGGGTCTAATTCGAAATTCACTCATTGAGCACGTTTAGCATATTTTTGTCACAGTACATATTCTTTATGTATTTATTTTTTGCCTACCTATAGTTAGTTCTTTTTACTTTAACTTAATCGAGAAATAAAGTATCTCATTTCCCTCTACTTAGGGCTGTCTTGTAATACATTCTACAACTTGTTTGTTTTAAGTATAAAACACCAATGATTGTAAGAATAAAGTATGTAATGGAAAAATATAGTGTGAAGATTGATTAGAAAAGAGAAATTATAAATAATAATATTAAATATTGTCAATATTTGCAAAATGACAGGAAAAACAGTTTAGTATAATAGTATATAAATGTACACATTGGCCATGTTTGACAAATATAATTTAGAGTTTAGAGTTTTACCTTTTTGTTTAGCAGATTTGACTGCAGATTTGACTAACTTTTTACATAAATATGGTTGGTAAAACTTAGCTGATTGCTAAAAGCTGATTACCCTTTTGTTTGTATAAAATGACATTTATGGACATATTAACTGATATGTTAGTATTATAATTATGGGAAAAAAAGTCATTCACACATTCTCTCACCTAATCCTTTAAAGAAAAAACTCCAAAGAGGAGCTTCTTCATTTTGAGAGTTTTGACCCCAAAACTCTCTCATGAAACTCTCTTTATCAAACACCTCCATAGAGTTTTTAACTAGTCAAAAACTCTAAAAGTGGTCCAAAACTCTAATTGCCAAACACCCCATTATTATATTGTATGAGTCTAAATGGGATTTTTACCAAAAAAAAAAACACTCATAACTAATATGTCTATTCTTAGAACCACCTCTAAAACCTTTAATTAATTTTTTTAGAATGTCATTCATATGTGACAAGCTGTATGCTCAAAGCCATCCTTTTTACATTTTGGTTCAAAAATAATTAATATTAGGTTTAAATTAACATGTAACACCCCGTAATTTTCATCCTTTATTTTTGGTGTTTGTTTATATTAAAATGATTTTTTTTTCTTCATAAAAATAAATAATTTATTATTTAAATTATTTTGGAAAGTGATATGAAAATGTGTATATATATTCTTATGTTGTGATATATTTATTTATATTTATTTTAAGTTGTAGTTATTTATTTTAAAGTTTATATTAGTTTCGTTATTTATTTAGGCGTTTAGGATGCAATTTTGTCGCGTAGCGTTTTTGTAACGATGTTGGACCGATTTGAGTGATGAAATGGTACATCACGTGTGGCATGTCATGCTGGCCAGAAATCAGCAATTATGGAGTGGAGGATGAAGAGCTTTGGTGCTTATTAAGCTAACCTTTAAATATCTTGTAACCGCTCATTTAATCCCTCATTAACATTCTCCTAACCCTTCATTTTTCCTTGCCATAAAATTCTGTTTTTATTATTAAAAGAAGTTCAGCATCATTCTCATTTAACCCTCACCGTTTTCAAGAAAAGAAAGAGAGAAAAGGAAGAGGAAAAGAATAGAAAGGTTCAACCCGGTTTTTCCTGTCACACCTTCACGAAAATAACCGTAGTCGGAGATCTAAACGTTGGATCGTCTCCAAATTTGGACAGAACGTTTACAACATCTTGTTCTTAACTTTGACCGGAGAGATTTAGAATTTGAGCTTTCAATCACCGGAAATCATGGTCGGAACAGAGCAGTACGAAATAAAAGTTTTCAACGTTCAAGAAGAAAACGCCTAGTGTCTTGTTGCTACAATTATCGTTCGTTGTGCTTTGGGGTTAGAAGAGGAATTGGATTATATGCGTAACTCTTAACTATCTCTTTAGACTCAGCTCTCCTCCCGACGTTCCAGGTAACTAGTAGTTATCTTAGAACGATAGAGATTAGAGTATTTTACGGTATTAGATTATTACGCTAGGAGTTGCTTAAAATACTTTTTGAATAAAATTATTGATTAAATTTGACGTGAATATAATGATGCATTCTGTATGAATATTGTATACAGAAAAATAATTTTCATCTGAGTTTTAGTATTTATTTGATTTAATTGGTATTTTGTGCGTTTTTGGCTTATTTGCATAATAATTATTAAACGAATGTTAAAATTGCTGAAATTATTTTTCATGAATCATGTTATATGTGTAGTATGTATTTCATGCCTTGGAATAATTTTTACCTACTTTTTACAGGTTTATTTAATTGTTTTATCTGTTTTTGTATTTTTGTGTCTGTCAGTATATAAATAGTGAAAATTATTTCTGGAGGCCTAAAAATTCATTTCTTTGTATATTATGTATTATCGTGAGTTTATTCATGTTATGTAAATGTTTGGTAATTTTTGGGCGTTTATTTTTATTTTTAAGTATTATATTGGCTTTATTGGGTATTCTGTAAATTAACGTTTAAAAATACTTTTATAGTCCGAAAATTATAAATAAATTTTGTACCATGTCAGTAGAGTCATAAGGGTCGTATTATAATTTTTGTGTTATTTTACTGATTGTAATTATTAGTTTATTAATTATTATTGTGTTTTTGTTATGAGTTTGAGGATATTCTTTTTAATTATTTAAGAGCTTGTTAATCAGAAATAATTTGTGACCTTTTATGTTATTGGAAGCTGGTGTTTAGTAAGTTACTGTGAGTATTATTGGGTATCATTATGTTTATGTTTGGTTTATTTAAAAATAATTAGTTGTGTACGTTTCATTTATTTAATAAGCCTTGGAGGTAATTGGTGATCTTATTTGATAGGATGCATTTCTGATTGAACTGTTAGTGCTGTAAAACTAGTTTATTATCATTGTTGATGCTTAGTGATGTTCAAAGTATTGTGGTTGGAGATATTTGTTGTAAATTTGTAAGTTACTACTTTGAAGAAATTTTAAAAAAATATCTTTTGATGAATTATGGGTATAAGGCCGGGTGGCATCCCTTTTGACTAATATTTTTAAGATGAATGATACTTTGATGATATTTATGATTTTATTTTGAGATAAGAATATCCGGTAGGATAGATGTAGTCCCCGGTGAAGAACATGCCAACCACCTGGTTTGCGAACTACGGATACACCTGGGTTAATTGTTGTTGTCCGAGAGGTCAGAGAGTTCTGCGTGTTCTACCCTGCATTGGGAGTTTGGCCATTCTTAGACACAGGCAGTGGGGAACGTAAGCCCATAGACTGACCTGGAGATTGCGATCTGACAAACCTTAGGAAGTGAATTGCGATTCACTGGCGTTCGGTTTCTGACTCAATAACTTGTTTTACCTATATTTTATTTTTATAAAAGTACTCTTGAGATGATTTATTTATTTTTATCCAACTCACTTGCTATTTATTATTCATTTGCGTTATTTGTGAGTTATATGGAAGTGGATGCATATTGTAGTTGACTTGACTTAATTAATTCCTTTCTTATTAATTTATGTCTGAATCATGCTTTGATTTCTTTTGTTCTGGGAGAACTGCTAGTTACTCCCCACTGATTGTGGATGTTTGTCGTATATTTTGCAGGTTTTGTTGATGGGAATCTTCTTTGGTTTTGGGCTCGGGTTGAGTTGTGAGCATCAAAAAGCTAGATGTTTTAGGCCTAGACTTTTAATTAGTTTGAGAGTCAGTTTCTCTTTTGGATATTACTCTAATTAATTTAATTTATTTATACTATTTACTTATGTTGGTTTATCACTTAGTTATTTAAACACATTTCTTGTAGTAGTGACATTCCCAGAAGACGATGTTTCCGCCATCGTCCTATTAATACTATTATTATTTTTTTTCTTTTCCGCTTTGAAATTTTGGGGTGTTACATAATGCAAGATCAAAATCTCTAATTTACGTTATATTGTATGCATATACTACATCTTCAATGCATCTCTGATGGGAAAGGAGAGTGATAAGCATATTTGGAGGTAATAACATAAAGTTCTTGACAATTATATTCACTTATGTCAGGGGCGACACTGATTATGTGCGATATGTAGGACTCATACATCATATATGGAACCGGATGGTGAATTGATCAAAATATCAGTCCTGATTATCTAATTATGATTTTAATTCCCTCAAATTATTCCTAATTTAATTAACTGAGCAATAATTCTAATATATTCCTGAAATTAAACTGATAGCACTCCTAACACTCGAATAATTCAAAAGAATATTTTTTAACGATTTGTAACATGAGACACCTTTTACTAAAAAAATATAACTCTTGTTAAATGTAATGGTAAAACCATGAGCTTATTAACAATTAAAACATTAAAATAGATAGTATAAGGCAAGATTGTAACACATGGCTATTCATCCAACAAGCTCTTGATTTAATGCAAATAAATTACTAAATTTAATGAAAACCAAAATTAAAGAACAACTTATTCAAATGGTGCCTTCGGTTTTACCTTAATGATGTTAATGTGTGAATTTTTATTTATTTTATAATACAAAATTTAACAATAGTGATAATACAACACTCCAAAGTGTCCAATCAACAAACCTAGATTAGGTTAACCTACAACTACAAGATACTTCAACCCGATAAGTCCAGTCATAATACCTATCTAGAAAAAATTGAAAATAACAATACACCAGTCTTTCCTATAAACCTTATTAGAAAATTGATTCTAAAAAAAGTTAAATATAACATATTTTATAAGATAAGAACAAAAAATTGGAAAAGAATAGCAAATTTGGCTAAAAATAATACAGTGCAATATAATATGGACTAAACTTTTTGATGTGAATTATGAAATATACTTTAAGTTGTGAATAATATTATGATGCTTATCCACGATAGAAATTTATAATTATATATTGCCAGAAAACTTCTCAACAATAACATAACCGTAAGAATAACATAGTTTTAGTAGATGTCATAAACACATATAAACATTAATCCTACACAAAATCTAATAAAATTGAAAAAACTCTAAGAAATTAAGTTCAAGTGTACGCCTTCTCATGTTCATTTTTTCCCTGAAAACAAATTATTTGCTTCAAGACAAATTTTGAATTGTCACATCCCTATGCTATTTTTCATTTTTTATTTTTTTCAAGACAATATAGTGATATACTACTAAGGCTCTGTTCTTTTGGACTGAATTAATAAAAATTCAATTTAGTTCAGTTCAGACAAATTCAGTTCAGTGCAGTTAGTTTTCTCTCACAGTTTTTAATCATTTCAGTTCAGTTCAGACAACTTCAGTTCAATTCAGTTCAAACAAATTCAGTTCAGTTCACTTCAATTCAATCCAAAAGAACAAAGCCTTACTCTACTTTGGATCATGGATTCACGCAGTGGCGGATCCAGGATTTTTATGTAGGGTGGGCCAAACTAAATGCATTAATTTTCTTTGAATATATTTGATATAAATAATTCTCCCTCCATTCCAAAGGTAGATGTAATAGGAGATAGTGCGGAATTAATTTTTCGCTTGATTATATATGATAGGAGATAAAAGTAGGGTATGTTTATTTAGATAAGAGAGTATGTGAGACAAGAGGTTTTCAATAGTGAGAATAAGATGTATTAAAATGATTATGTATTGAAAAAGGAAATTATCAAGAGTACTACAGGGCATATAGTATATAAAAAAAAGTTCGTTCCACTTTTCTATGGTTTGAATATTGCAGTCAAACCATACACATAAGAATATACAAGACCATAAGCAAGTATATAAATGAAAAAGTGGTGACAATGTTTAAGATTATATAATTTTCAAAATATCAATTTATGAAACTTTTATTATGTGCTAACTATAAGAATTTGAGAGAATAAAAACAACATTAATTAACTAAACTGGTGAACTAAGGGCCCGTTCGGTATTACTGTGGTTTTCTGTTTTTTGGTTTTTTCATTTTTAAAGTCATATGATATATGTTCTATAATGAATGAAAAATTAGTCAAATTTATTTGGAACATGATGATTTTGAAAAATGACAACTAAAAAGTGAAAACCACTTTTTCTGGTTTCCTGTTTTTGGTTTTTAGTATTCAAAAAAACTGAAAACGAAAAACAAAAAACGATAACGAACGGGCCCTAAGTAACAAGTTAACAACTTACCAAACGTGGTAAGGAAAGTAACTTACCCTTTCCTAAGATTCATCACCGAAATCCAAAAAGCAAATATGAAGCTAAGAGACTGCAAAGTGCAAACATCATTATATGGAATCGAACGCGGGACTACATGCATACTATGCTAGCGCCTAGCAGTTACACTGACTGCTCTAACATGAACATTTGCTTTATCTTATCTTATATAAAAAGGGAATTGGGGTTTCGGTTGACAAGGGCAGGCCAACCGACCAATCTTTTCTCTTAATTACCACCGTGTCCTCTCACTGTTACTTGTTACCTGCTTCTTTCTTTTTTCCTTTTTTTAATTATTTGAGTAAATAAAATTGAAAGCAATCCATCTCTCATACAACCCCTGCTATCTCTCTCCTCCATCTCCTTATCCCCTTCCATGAAACTCCTCTCCATGTAACAAGTGAACTTTTTACCAAAACAGCTTCATTTTTTGTTTATCCCTCTGTTCATTTTTTCCCCACATCTCCAATTTCATTTTTCTCTCGTTTTTTCCTCTTTGAAAAAAAAAAATTCATCACAACCAACAACTAACATATCATCAGTTACCACTGCTAAAAATGGAAGAATTATTTAGCACTCAATGGCCATTACTCGGCGGCGGTTTCCTGAGGAACAGCTTCATGTTAATCAATTTCTGTCCAAGATCTCAATTTTCCTTTCTCTCTATCTCTGAAAGTTAGATTATGTAATGTTAATTTGTTGCTCAAAATCTAATTATAAAACCGCCCAATAATTTCAGAATTAATGCACTTTGTTGAAAGTTTTGTCTCAAACTTTCTATTATTAGAATTATGAGGAAGGATTTTTTTTAACTCACTTTTTGAAAAATTTGGACTGGACTGTTAAAATTAGAATAATTTAAAATTAGATTGAATAATCTGGCCAATGTTGATGAAAGCTCATCAAAGATGGCTTTCCTTAACCCTTGGTGACATAGTACTTCATTTTCTAGGATTTAATCTAATGCATGATCTGTATTTTAATTGTGGGTGATTAAAAATCTTTAAATTTGATTACAGTTTTCTAATTTCTTATACTGGATTGTTCATTGGTAATTGTTGTAATGTTGTTAAAGTGTTGATAAATAAATGTGTTGATGAAGATCATACTTATGTGCAATTCTGTGGAACTTCTTTGTGATAATATGAACTATATACTTCCTTCGTTTCACAATACATGCACCATTTGTTTTTTCACGCATTTCAATACACTTTTTTGAACATTAATATCTTTAATCGTGTATAAGTAAAAATTAAAAAAAGTTGATATTTGGAATTCTCGCATTGAGAGGAATTTCACAAGATCCCACTTGACTATATTTTTTCTTACGTAATGGTGAGAGAAAAATTATCAAAAGTTGGTTAATGAACAGTGTCTAAATGAGAAATGGTGCATGTATTGTAAAATGGAGGTATTATATAATAACACTGTTTGTAGGAACTAGCAATATGTATGAATTTTCAAAAGAAAAAAAAAGTTGAAAATGATGTACCTGATCGAAAGGTCTACAGGGACATATACTAACAAGGAAGAACAGGGCAAAGTTAATATAGTTATATACTTGTATAGCTTTCTTGATATATACTATCACTGTTAAAGTCTTTCAATAAACAATAAATTTGAAGGTAGCACCACTAACATTCTGTATTCAATGAGATATATCACTATTATTATCAGTCTACAATTTTTATATTGCATATTTCGTTAGTATCCCGTGCGTTACGGGTCCGCTATCTAAATTTCGCCTTGGGCCCAATAATATTAAGGAACAGCCCTGCCTATGTAGATATATTTTTTGACACTTTTTTTTTTTTACTTTTGCTAATAATGATTACATGACATTTACGATTATTTTATTTCATATTCTAAAAGATATTATAAAATTAGGTTACTCATTATTGTTATGCACTAGGTATAAATAGATCTTTTTATGAAAAGATAGAGACATGCAATATAAATTCTTGTACTATTAAGTGTACAGGCGACGAAGGGGCCTCAAGAACTTAAATGTTGATAAAGTATGTCAAATTATTATGAACAAGAAAATGGTGAATAATACAACTATCAAAAGGATCAATATTGATTTGATGAATTAACTATTACTTCCTCCATTTCTAAATACATACAAAATTTCCTGTCTGCACACTATTCAATACGCTACTTTGATCCTTAATGTTTTTAATTATGTATAAGATTAAATTATAAATCGTTGATATTATTTGTGAGAGAATATAAAATTAGGTTGGTAGATAAATAGTGGTTACTATGTAAATGTTGTGTGTATTTAGAACCATAAAAAGTACTCCCTCAAAAAGAAATAAAAAATAGAAAGTATTATATCTAAAAATAACTACCTACAAGTAAACTAAGATGAACTTTGTTCAAGAACTACTCTATGCATAACTGTAGATGTCATTAACTCATTTTTAAGTTCTCATGTTTTAACCTTCTTCCGTTAAAAAAAAAATATATATGTTCTCGTGTGCAACCTTCTGGCGTTAAAAAAAAGTTCTCATGTTTTGATGACCATTTGTAAGCTTATGTCAACGATATATTTTACAAGGATAGTATCCTCTTTCCCTCCCAAAATAGTACATACACACGTCTGTAAGATGTGCACCATATGCAAGATGAACATCAAACACTAGATTATGAACATAAAGACCAATGCCAATGAATTGAACATGCATGTACTAACAGAGATGTACATATGTTCATTTGGCTTGTTAGCCTTGTACATGTGCTCATTTGACTTGTTATTTATGTACATTTGGCTTGTTAACCATGTACATGTGTACATCATGTTTTACGTATAAGTGTGTGTACCATCTAGGCGTTGTCTTTCCCTCCACTTATCTCCACCCTTATGCAAAGACATGATAAGAATGATGATCCAAAGTATAATTTTCTTAAGGTTAGCTTTTATTTTTTAGGAAAAAGGTTAACCTTCTTGCATATTACTACTATAACGCTAAATATAAACAAGTATGAAAAATTGATAGCGAGGGATAGTTCAGTGGTTAGAGCATCTAACCCGGTTACAAGATGTCTTAGAATAGATTCTCACCCTTGCCAAGTTCGAATCCTTTTTACTCTCCTCAATTTGTCAAGGTTTCTCCTTACCCAAAAAAAATATAGAATCTTAATATACATCGAAGCAATATATAGATTCTATTATAAATAAAAGAAAATTACACCTATTAATAGAATCATACTTTTAAGATAGTCTTTAAAAAGGTCGGTGTAGTAAAAGTTCTAAAACAATTTATAATAGCTTAATAATGTTTGCAAAATTACCAGGGATTGTATTTTGTAGTTAAAATCATCTTTGTATCCTCATATTGCATCAACTCATCAAGTGCCGTAACTATTTATAAGTGATTAGTCATTTAGTTGTATATATAGATTTTCAATACTAGCTTTAGAGTGGGTATTGCACAAATTTAAACATAGCATGTTTTAAAATTGGAAACTTTACCAAATGCAATGATCCAATACAATATGTAGTAATTAAGGGAATTTGATTATATATAGACTGCATACTTTCTCCGCTCCATATTATTCCTGCTTACAATACTTGTCAGAGGACATAATTTTATATGATAAATTATTTTATGATTATCAATTTTATGTTATAGAAATTTTTGATGTGATAGGTTTTAGTGGATATCATATTTTTATTGGAGTGGAGAGAGTAGTTGGCCATGCTTTTAAAAAAGCAGAAAAAAAAAGATAGCGGTGTCATGTCCAAAAAAAGTGTAAGCAGTAAAGGGAGACGAATGAAAATAAAAAGTGTAAAAATGTAAATGGTGAGAATAAATATACTATAAAGACAAATTCATGTCTACAACGTACTTTATGCACATTGAATTGGCGTTCATCATGCATATATTTGAGTTTTTTTGCTGTCAAAACTGCTTATATCACATAGTTCCGAAAAGATACCGTGAAGATAACTATTTTTGCATTGAAATTCTTATACTTTGCAATATTAAAGCCAACAATAAAAAGAAGGTTTATAGGAAAGCATATAAGATCCCCAAAGTTATAACTAAATTCCACGTTCATTACAATGGAGTATGACATACGATAATAAAAATCTGAATAAAAAGAGTATTTGGGAGTAGAAAATCATCTTAATGAACATTAGTATGAAACTTTTCTCAACATTGCATATAACTTCAAACAAATGCCATATTGTTCATTTACCATATGGTTTGTAAACTCTAAAATGTTGAAATCGATAATATGATATCTCAAATTTTGTAGGCAACACAAACAAGATGTAAGAAGAAAAGGTAGAAATACCAGATTATTGGATACAAGTTTGGAACTGTTATTAGAAATTCATGTTGGCTACCGCGTGCGTAGCACGCAGTGGTCCAACTAGTTGTTCTAAAATTAGTATATATAGGATTTCTGGATCATGGGGTGGGCCGTGGCCTGGGTAGGCCACCCCCTAGATCCGCCCCCGGATTCACGGCGATTGAGTTTGAAGCTTATCAAAAGCATAAAATAGGGGCTCCACGGCGATATGAGTTTGAAGCTTATTAAAAGCATAAAATAGGGGCTCCGCAAAGGGATGTTGTGAACTAATGATGGCTTGGGCTGGTCTTGTGATAGGAGTCCTAGGCAAGTCGGCACATCGCACAATACACCTGTTTTTAAAACCTAGTTACAAAAATGATAAGCCATGTTCCTTTTCTTCTTCTTCTTCTTGAGGTTGAGGTGGTGGAGTAGTGGCATCGCTCCCCACCTCATATCCCTGAGGTGTAGGGATCAAACCTTATGGGACTCATTTGAGGATTTCCCCTTATCCCCCCTCAAGTGAGTCCCTTTCATCTTACCTTAAAAAAAAAAAAAAAAAATGTTCCTTTTCTTCTCAACTAGTTAATGTTCCTCAGCTAATTAGTGAACTCATGTTACCATATTAATTACTCTCAAGTCTCAACATATAAATTCCAACAATCCATAAAAATTCAAAAAAATTAAGGAAAAATTGACAAGAATAATCCCAACTATCACCGTTCCGCTTAAAATAATCCCAACTATGGGTTATTCTAGAATAATCCAAACTATTGGGAGTACTTTCTCAAAATAATCCAAACTTTTAATTATCCTATATATAATAGACCCAAAAGGGATCGTTGAAGGCAAGAAAAATAAAAGTTTGGATTATTTTGGGAAGGTACCCCAAATAGTTTGGATTATTCCAGAATAACCCAAAGTTGGGATTATTTTGAGCGGACCGGTCATAGTTGGAATTATTTATGTCAATTTTTCCAAAAATTAATGGTACATATCATTCAAAACTACATACAAAAGTTGTGGTGTGATTTCGTATAAAAATACCAAAAATTTACTTTAGGTGTACTACTTATTTTATTTTTTTCTAAATTACATTTACACCCTCTCATGTGTCAGCTCTTGAGCTTCTATAAGAATAAAAGCTAGAAAATGAAAATAATGAACTTAAATAGGCTTTTTTACATCCCACTTTCTAGTTTGTAGGCTAAATAGAGAAAAAAATAGAAAGGTTGATACTATTTGATAGACCTACAAAGTAAAAGTAAAAAATAAATTGGACATCTCTATGCAGACGGTCATACCAAAGATTATCACAAGTGCCCTGCCTCTAGCCTCTAGCCTCTAGCCTCTAGCCTCTAGCCTTGCCGACGAGGAGCAAGATGAAGATGAGGAGAGAAGATTGACGAAATAGAGTGGGCCACCACCAGTAGAATCGCCACCTTGACTTGGCCTCTCTTGGGGATCGGACGGCTAGATATCTTCCGTAACTCTACACCCGCATTCAAAAGGTTACCACTTTTTTCACCCACCATTTTCTTTTTTGCAAAATTTGAAAGGTAGAAATACAATAGCAAATTGTTATAGTATGAACGAACTGATACAGTATATAACTATATATATATAGTGGAGCCGTGGAGGCATGGGTTCAAGTTGTATGCTGTTTCACTTGAAATCAGTGCAATTTTACTTCATCCAACTGTAAGCTAGTTTGCACTGACCACCCACCGTTTTCCATGTTCCCCACTTGCATCTTTTTCTTTTTTTCTCCAGAGTCATGATAAAACAATAACCAGAAACCAGTCCTATCTTGTAAGTGACTAGATTATGTTCATAGCCGCTCTTAACTTCAGATATTAAAATGAGCCTAGCTAGCTCGCAAATTATTCGAGCGGGTCTCGAAATTTTCTAGAGGGGAGCATAGGAAAGTTTGATTCGAGAAGTTCGTATGCAGGCTCGAAATATGTTTTAGCTATATTATTTTTCATATTTTAGAAATTAAATAAAAAGTTAATACTTAAATTCAATACAATACTTGTAAAAAACTCAAAGTGATAAATCTATTTATAGAATATATGTAATTTTTTTAACTCAAATTGAGTTTTAAGGTATATTGAATTAGAAAATTAAGTTTGAACAAGCTCTAGGCTCGGCTCAAGTTCGAGTAAAAGTTCGTTTCGATTTGTTAACACTCCTAATCAGATGTGACATGTTATCTTGTCAAACCTACCCTTTCAAACAATTCAAATTCAAAAAATAGTTTTTTTTTGGCAATATATATTACTTTACCGTCATACTAAATTTCAAGCTAAATATCATTTGTTTGTCCCAACATGAATTACTTAACCACTACACTAAAAAAGATAGAAAATGCATTATGTAAGATTTGATCCCGAGATCACAAGCATGTATACTATTGTCTTAACCACTAAACTAAGTGATACTCGATATTATTATTTCAAATAAAATATTAATAAATGAAAGATATAATTACTCGGGGCGTAACTCGGACCTAAAAACTAGTTTATTTATAAAAGAGGCCCTGTTTATCTATACTAATATATTAAAAGGCGTGCGTAAACCAGGAACGGTGCCACGTGGCGCTCTCCCTAGGGAGTTTTAGTTCATGTAATCCATGTACAATAAAAAAATTAGAAATTGCATAGTATAGGTTTTGATCCCGTGACCTCAAGTTCATGTACTAAAATTTAAACCACTGGACCAAGTTGTATTTAGTGTTATCATATTAAAGTACAATATTAATAAACGAAAATTTTTCTTACCCGGAGCATAGCCCGGGCCTAATAACTAGTTAAAGATAATATTGATTCTTTTATTAATACGGATAAAGATATTTTGAAATATAGATTTGAGGTGTACTAAGTACAACAAAAAAAAGAAAAAAGAAAAAAGACTAACCTACCCATTGCAGTTTAACCCCAACAAACAATACATTTCTCACGAGTGACGACCCAAATTGACACCAACAGCCATCAGCCATCAGGCTACCAGAAACGCATACGCACCTCCTCCTCGCTCGACGGCGAAGACCCGCAGGCCGCAGCCCTGCCCCTCCTCGCCGGAGCCAGGTAATCCATATAGTAGTTCGCATATTATAATTTACACAAAGGGGTTGTCTGAAAGTTCATTACATGTTTGCTCAAGTCTGAATTCTAGATTGATTAAAGATAATGTTCTTACATGTGTGCGCTTTACAGAAAGTCTTCTAATACCTGTGAAGGAAACCAGACTTATGAACTTGGAAAATTATGTTTTATTTAATATATGAAGTTTCCTGACTGCCTGTTCATCTAAATAACCAATATCAAATGCAATATGGGATAGATGCTGTACACTGTACTAAACATTCAAATAAGATCATACTTTGCTTAAGAGTGAAAAATTTCACTCTGAGGTCAGATGCTAACTTGTCTTCTAAATGGTTAATTTTCAAGTTTATTAGGCATGGTATTGTAAAATCTTATTGTCTAAGATCACAATTTGGTCACAATTAATTTGTGAAATCATTGCAATTTTATTGAAATATCAACCAGATGTGTATTGATTCTTGATTGCTTCGGTTTCAAACCATGACTTCAATATAAATAATCAGTGATTTGCTTTCTACATACAGCATGAATGAGTTAGTTAGCTTTTGTGATACTATAATTTTGTTTATATTCTAAAAAAGTAATATTAACCATGGTTAGGGTTTACTAAAGGTTTTACTAATTTTTCTCTCATAAAAGAACACCTTATTTTTTGCTCAACTAACTTATTTTTGCTTAATTAAACTAATTTTTTAAGGGACTTTAACTTACTTTTGTTGAAAATAACTTATTTTTCAAAAAACTTAATTTTATTTTTACTAAACTTATTTCCTTTGTTCTTATTTACTTACTTGCGAGTTGCGAGTTGCAACACTACCCTTTCTTTTTAATACTTGCTACGTTCTAAAATAATTGAGACACTTCTCTCTTTTATGTTTCACTTATTTCATAACAGAGGAAGTACTATTTTTTTTCTCTCTCCCTCCTCATTACAAAGGTTACCTCCTTTTCTCTCTGTCATCACCTAAATTATTGTGCCTTTAAGTCTTGTTGGTTACCATTTACCAACCCTTTCGTTTCCGCCTCCTGGTTTGATTCAGCAGCGTCATTGTCGCCGATATCTCCCCCCTACTACTTGGAGTCTTGGACGACCTGATATACATCTGTGTGCGAAAAAGTGCATTTTGTGATGGCAAACAGCAAATATGAGTATGTAAAATCCTTTGAAGTCCAAGACAAAATTATGCTGCCCACTTACATTGTTGTTCTCATTGATGGCCGTAATTTCCGAAGGTAATTTCTAGCTTATCTCAATGTCATATAACAATCGATTGCTTTCTAAATACTTTGTCATTGCTCAATGTATGTCGTTTTGGTTTTTCTGCTTCCCTGCTTGTGTATATCATATATGTACATATATTTATATATATGCCCTCTGATTAATAATTTGCAGTATTTATGTATCCTTATTCCTTAATGGTGTGATGGATTAGGATTATTAGTATGTCATTATTGAAGAGTTGCCCTTTCAGTCCCTCTTCTTTTGTACTTAATTTTAGTTCGCTTCAGTTCAATTCACCTCAGCTCGTCTCAATTCCAACTCTATAATTAATTTTGTTGTTCTTAAAACGTTGTTGTTATAACGTGAGCTCTACACTTCATTTCCGTTAGACTGTAGTTTATGTCTCATAGGAGTATAGGACTTGCTTCTCTTTAGGCAGCCTTTTCCTTTGAGCTGCTTCGTTTGCTAGAATTAAGTTGATATATCTTCTTAAGTAGTTTATAGCTATGTTATCCGGACTTTTCAATTTTCACTTCACTTCAAGTATCTATGTGGAATCCTCGACACCCCGAACAATGATGGATACTTTGACGCTTTATTTTGGGCCAAAATCATGGGAATTTTTCATAATTTAGACGAGTCAGATACTTCGACGCGTGTGTGGGTACTTAGAGTCCGAATTAGGTAGGTTTGTAGTTTTACAACAATTGTTAGAGTATGGAGGTTACTTGGATTTCTTCTTTGTCAATGTATTAGAGCCACGAGGTCATCTCTTCAACTAGCCAGCTTAATTACCTGATAAACAAGAAATAACTCTCTCTTTTACACTATGTTTCGATATAGAAATGGTGGATGGAAGGAGAGAGAAGGGGGAGAAATGAAAGGGAGGGAAGAGTGAGCTTGCTTTTTCTTTCCAAATCTTTCCGACACTGGAAGGATTTGGTTTATTAAGAGTAGAGGGGAGATGGATCCTTCCAATTCCCTTCCCTTCCCCCATGTTTTATCCAAACAAGAGAAAATGTTTATCTTCCTTTCCCTCCAAATTTCCCTATCCATATGTACTCTTACTTTGATTAATTAAATGTTTTTTTCCCTGGTTTTCTGGCCCTGGTTTATCCCATATATTTTTGCCACTTGGATTTGCTTGACATCATCACATGACAGGTTCTCTGAAGTTCATAAATTTGAAAAGCAGCCTCTTGATAAGAGGGCCTTGAAGTTAATGAAGTCATGTGCAGCTGCTGTTATGGAGGAATACTCCGACTTAATATTTTCATACGGATATAGTGATGAATTCAGGTACCTGCAGTTCCCATTTCCTTGCTTTTATCTGAATTGCAACTTTTGACGTTTGTTACTTGGTCGTCACTGTTGCTCGTTGCAGTTTTATATTCAAAAAGGAGTCCAAATTCTACCAGAGACGTGAAAGGTTTGTGGTCATTACTACATTTAGATGTTAATACTTGATATCCATAAAAAGTTCCTCGTTGACATACTCATGTTTAAATTGCTTTATCTTAGTGTTTGGTTACTCTCTCATCACTCATCAGCTCTGGCCTTATCATTGTAGTGCTTGCTGTTTTAGCTGTTCAACTCTTGCATGGTATCACCTCTTAGTTCCAGTTAGGTTTTTTGCATTTTCCAGTCGCAATCACTAATACTCTACGAACATTTGCTTTGCAGCAAGATAGTGTCCCTACTTGTGTCATTTTTCACTTCCGTGTATACCATAAAATGGAAAGACTTCTTTCCACATCAGAAGTTGCTATATGCACCTTCATTCCACGCAAAAGTTATTCGATGTCCAACTTTGGAGGTTCTTCAAACCTATCTTGCATGGAGACAGAATGATTGTAAGTAATTTGTAGTCATGAGATATTGCTTTAAAGTTCAATTATCCTGTATGGTGTTATAAGTACTTTTTTTTAACATTGGCAATGTCTTTCTTCTTATGATCTTTAAGGAATCAAACCAGATGCTGTTACTTTAATATGTATATGTACTCGTTGCTTCATAGGTCACCTCAATAATTTGTACGATACATGTATCTGGAAGCTGATTGAGAGGGGAAAGAGTGAAACTGCACATGGATTTCTCAAGGTGCTGCAAATTTATTACTTGTATGCATGCTGTGTCTGTCTATTACTACTTGCTTAAAGGATAGATCGGATGTGTGTGAACTTTATTGATGCCTGGTGTATCCTCTGCATGGATGCACTGTGTTTACATAGAAATTTTGTCCTTTTCGTTTGTTTTAGCCTCACTAGCAATACCTTTGTCTATAGTAATTTCTTCAAAAGTCGAGGCTGCAAATATCTCGATCTCCAGTTCTGCTGTGGACTATACTAATAGTACAATCCCTACTGGGTTAGGGGGTTTGGTATAGCAACTAGGGAATCCTGATCCAAGTGTGATAGTTGATACATAATTTGCTGTGGTTTAACATGAAATCTGGTAATCTTCCATAGAATTAATTTTACAGCTAAGCCACATTATGTTGAAGATGATCTTAGAAATTTGACCTAATTATTACTATCTTACTATTGGAATATCCTCAAGATTACACCACATAAATATACAAAAGAGATTAGATAATAAGCTGTTAACTTCTTCTTTACTCTGATACTCATACTTAATCTTCAACTTCCTTTTACCTGCATTTTGAATTTCAAATACTAAAATTGGATCTCTGCTTCCTTGTCATTATCACCGGAATAAAAATGAGGGTGATTATAAAGCTTGGGTTTCATGATGCAAACAAATGGTCTAACTTTCTAAGATTGTTAGATTAATATTTATACTTTTGCAGTTTATATCTGTCAAGAGCTATATCAGAGGATGGTATTTTCAGTTTTCTTTAATCCATGTGTAATGCATAATAGTCCATTTAATGATTCTTCTCGAAAGGCTCACTTCAACAATGAATGTACTGTGTCTTACAGGGAACCCCAAAGCAGGAAATGCATGAGCTTCTCTTCCAGCATGGCATTAACTATAAGACTCTTCATCCAATATATCGGCAAGGAACTTGTCTTTTCAAGACTCAGGTGCATATATGCTACTGTTCCTTTAGAATTATTTGTGATTTTCAATTGCGTATTCTTTTCTTTTTGATGGAATAGCTTTTGTAAAAAAACTTATATGGACCTGGTCCACACTAAATAAGTGTGAACATAATGCTATTACATGTGATTTATGAAACAAAGGGTCAATATATATATATATATATATATATATATATATATATATATATATATATACTTCCTCTGTTCTGTTTTAAACGAAACATTGGGTGAAATGACACTATTCATTGATCAATTTTGACTCCAATGTATCGCTATTATATAAAGAAAAACATAGTTAAGTGGGATCTTGTTAGATTCGTCTCGATGCATACTATCAAATTATTACTTTTTTATATTTTTTACGTGTGCACAACTAAAGATATTAGCGACTAAAGAAACGCGTTGTTTTAACGGAGTAAGTATATATATATATATATATATATATATATATATATATATATATATATATATATATATATATATATATATATATAAGGGCAGGATCACATGAGAAGGCCTCCTTACATGAGAAATGAGAATGAATCTCAACCACACGATTGGATTAAAGTTACAACATTTGTTCATTAGAGTTATACTCTCTGAAAAAACTTTGAACCCAAAAAAAAAAAGTTCGAATTTTTTTTCCTAATATTTTTTAGTTGGAGTTATCACTTTTTCATTAGAGTTACATCACTTGTTCTTTAAAGTTATAGCGCGTAAAATCCATTCTTATTTCTCATGTAAGTATGCATTCTCATATGAACTCACTTATATATATATATATATATAAGAGGAGTTGGTATAGATTGTAAAGGGTGACTGTGAGAAAAAAAATGTTCCTATGTTATAAAATGAAAATTTCATTAGGATAAACTAATGTAAGAAGGGTAACTATATAAAAAAAACTGTCAGTATGTTAGATAATTATAGATTAGTGTAAGTTAAGATTTTGAAAGGTTATTATATGAAAAGAAATGATCACTATGTTATATGGGTGGCTTTGGTCCACAATAATATTAGTGTGGACCAGGTCCACCCAAGACTAGCTCATAGCTTTTTTGCACTGATATAAAATTCTAAAAGCTCCAAGATTTTGATAAGATGACATTTTCTAATGGACTAATTGTAACTCCCTTTATTGAAAATGAGTGAGCCCTAGACCTTGTAGATTTGTCCAGTGGAATTCATACTTCTTAAATTATTAATGGTGTTCAGTTTCTAGATCATGTTTTCTAATTGAAGTAATTATTCCATATTCATACTTGTTTGGTAATTGAAAATAACTCCCAAATTCTACTACACCTTCATTTGACGTGGCAATTATTACCTGCAATTTTGCAAATTTCTTTTGACTGACGTAACATTGTAGATAAAGGCACCTTCTTTCTCCTAAATTCTTTACTCATTATAGGTTGAATGAGCCCCTAAATTTCCACTTTTGACTACTGGCCCTCCTTTTTTGTGGTGGTGATGGGGGATGGGGGATGGGGGATAGGGGGTTGAGTTGGGGACTTGGGGTCGTAATGTCTTATAGATCACTATGCTGTCAGAAGAGTGAATTCACAAGCTAATGCCAAATCAACTTGAGGACTGAGTGAGCATTGAACTTCGAATCTCACTTCGCAGAATGTCTGTCTGTACAAATGATCTAGGCCTCTATAAGTGTATCCAGTGTATGCCTTCTGCAGAATAATTGTATCTAGCAAAACTGTTTTTTTGTCATCATCCAATTTTCTTAAAATAAAGTGGATCAGCGCTCACAAACTTCCAGTTTCTTGCCACATGAAACTCTGCCCACTACTTGCAAAATTACCAATGTAAACAGTCATATTAACTTTTTTTAGTATAATCATTGGTAGGAGTTGCATAACAAATCTAACCTCATCACCCAAGTGAAAGCCAGTCAAATAATTGTATGTTTGTTTCTTTAGTATAATCATTGGTAGGAGTTGCATAACAAATCTAGGACTTGGCTGGTTGGCTGATGATCCTCTATCTTGGCTATCTGTTTTTTATTTTACTTAATACTTTTTATAAAATACTTGGATAGGTTGCGAGTCAATATTGTAGTTGAATGTGGGCTGATGTACATTATATGGGGTATGCCTGTCACGTATTTTTACTGGAGTTATTGTTTGTGTCCAAGCGTGGCGCTGTCTCAAAAGCTATTCTTGGCAATATTAAGTAGTTGGTCTTGATGAATGAGAAATTCTCTACTGAGTGCTAGTTATCCTTTAGTCTCCTTGTAAGTGGTTCTCAATGTGTCAATATCTGACTTTTGTCTGCTTGGTGTAGGTTGAAGATATTATAAAGTATAAGGAAGATGGTGCTCCTGTAAAGAGATTACGGAGAAAGGTGATGAAAGTTCGGTCCAGCAATCTAGCTGGTAAAAGCTTCTGGAATGAGCATTCTTCTCTTCTTTCAGAACTAGGCAGATTTGAAGGAGATATTCAGAATATTAGACCGGAGTATATAGAATCCTTTCAGTTTCAGGATAAAATGATGCTGTCCACTTGGATAGTGGTCAGAATCGATGGGTGCCATTTCCACAGGTAGTTGACTTATCTGACAATTATATTTACCATTTGGTTGTTAATCCAATGTGTTATGAGATTAATATGCAGCTAAGATAAATGAAGAGTTTGACTTACTACAAAAGCTCGTGACATGTACTATATATGCTATGTTATTTCATAATATGGGATGTAATTAAATTGCTAACCAAGGATTAGGGAAAAAAAAGGGTGACTTGCACACAAGAATCTTTTTCTTGCAATTGTGTAGCTTATCTGTTGTCAGAACAATATGCCCTTTACATGGAGCCATGGAGAAACGAAATCTACCTCCAGAGTTAAATGGAATATTTGGGGTTTTCTACTGATTATTAGGTTTTTTTTTTCTCGGGGCATCACTAATTAATAATTGGGTATTTCTGTGCACTGGCAATCTCTTAAGAGTGGACACGATTTTCTCCTCAACTGACATGTTCTACATGAGCCTTGCTTTGAGGAACAATTTAGGATTAGTAAAAAAAGTTATAAGGTGGCAGGTGCAGAAAAGTACCTTTTTCATGTAATCAATGTAATTTATGTATTTCAGTTTCAATTGAGTTAATGTATTGGTGAATCCACCCCTGTTGTCTGGTTCAAAGCTGAGATGGTGTAAATGGAGCTTGCAAGTGAACATGTCTGGGTTTTGTTAGGTTCTCTGATGCTCATGAATTTAAGAAACCCAATGATGAACAAGCTTTGAACCTTATGAATTCGTGTGCAGTAGCTCTTTTAGAAGAGTTTGAAGACATAGTCTTCGCATATGGTGTCAGTGATGAGTTCAGGTAATTTGATCGTTGCTTTCTTTCTACCAACAGTTTTATAATCTGCTTTAAGTTGGAATTCAAATTGCTTTTGTTAAACAACTTGCAGTTTTGTCTTTAAAAAGGGTTCCAAGTTATATGAACGGCATGCTAGGTATAGCTTCATCCACCCTTTGCTTATCTCGTGGTGTTCAATGCAAATTCAGCTTTTCTTTGTTTCTTTACTTATAATGAGCTATTTGTTCTCGACAGTGGAATAGTGTCCACAATGGTGTCATTCTTTTCTTCAATGTACATCAGTAAATGGACAGAGTTTATGCCACAACAAGAGTTAAAGTATCCCCCCTCATTTGACGGACGAGCAGTTTGCTACCCGTCAACTGAGATTCTCCGGGACTATTTGTCTTGGAGACAAGTCGATTGTAAGTATCGATGTGTAGTACCTTACTATGTGCTGCTGTGTTGTATGTCAGTTATCATGGGATAATATGCTGTATTGAGTTTACACTGCTTATTATTTTAAACTCAGGTCATATTAACAATCAGTATAATACTTGCTTCTGGATGCTGGTAAAGTCTGGAAAAATCAGGCGTGAAGCTCAGATTCGTTTGAAGGTACATCATAACTCCTTTACTGGATCTTATACTGCACTACTGTGGTAGCATGTTTATGTTTTACACCACACATATAACCTTGTGAGTCATTTGTCCATGTTGTTAGTACTTCAATTCAGGAGCAAATTGTAGTCTCCACATCTTTTGGTTGACAAAATGATCATTTTTTCCTCTTTTTATGCTTTCAATTGCTGAGTTTTTTAATTTAAGGTGGGCACTTGTTAGATACTAAAAATGAAACTGCAATTTCCACTTTCACCTTGACAGTGCAAAACTTCTCTTTGCTTAATCTTTTGAATGTTCAGGGAACCCAAACTCAAGATAAGAATGACTTACTTGTCAAAAAGGGTATCGATTATACTGCAGAGCCAGATATATTTCGTCGGGGGTCATGTATATTTCGAGACATGGTATGACTCTCTTTTTCATCACCTTCCCTAAAAGTTGCAGTAATTTGTTTATTTCACATGTATGTGACGAGGAAAGAATAGTTGTGGATATGAAAAACAACATTAGAGCAGAGCTGCAAATTTTCCACTTGAAAAAAACATATCTTAGTTTTTGCTTTACTTATTGTAGATTTTTTATCTTTTGCTTTCGTTTGTTTGTGTATTCTTGTCAATATACATGTTTGTGCAAAGTCCTACCTTTTAAACCAAGTCCTGTCATCAAAATGGTGGAGATAATTCATTTAGTATTGAAAGGACAAGATGTTATTTTGATGATGTTCTAAAAGTGAATCATTTCATAAATGTAGGAAAACAAGGCACTTTTGGAGGTGAATTGTACTGAAGATTCTAGGAAAAGAATCTTGATTGAACATTGTAACATAATCGATGATAATTTCTGGGAAGCACATCCATGGATCCTTGGCGAAAAGCTCCCATTGGGATTTAGTGCTGACATTTGAGGTACTCATGCAGTAACCCTTCTATTGACAAAAATGTATTAGTAAATCTTGATTTTTCATTAATGGGGAGTAGTTGCAAGATTAATCTTCGAGGCCCCATGTTAATTATTTTTTTTCTTTGTGGAGTTTTGTAGACACATATAGTAGGGAGAATTGAAATTTTTTTCTGGTTCAGATGGATATATGGTCGTAGCTTAGACTGATAGAACTAGTATTTTGGCCGGGATGATGCCACATATCAGTTTCAATTATGAAATGTATTATTATTCATAATCTCATAATTGATTTTATTAGTTTTTTGTAATATCATGTCTAGTGCGAAATTGAAAAATGGATGTTATGGCGTGATAAATTCTTTAAAAAAAAAAAAACTTCTAAGGAATTGGGAATAAAAAATAAGAATAAAAAATAACAATTTAAATGGAATTGGAGTAAGATAATGTTATTACTTGATAAAAGTGTTAGAGATCAAAAAGCTTGTTTATGACTTTATAATCACATACTTCATAATTGTGAGACTTTATTATGTTTTACTTTGAAACATAGCATTGAAAATGTAGTGTATTGGTGGTTAAACTCTTACATTTTATTTTAAAGGTTGTATGTTCGAATCCTAATAATAGATGCTATAAAACACAATACTTTGTTAACTTGGATTAGTATTTGATTAGACCAAGAACGCCATCGTGGATTCCCTTAATGCTGGAAGATGTCTGTTTAATGGCGAAACGCTACACATGCATAAGGTATATGTAGCCTCCACGTATACCACCGTTAGATAGCACCCACGTCATCATTCACTATGAAAGGAGGGAAATGGAATACTCTTTAGAAGAAAGTTTTGGAGCTCGGAGCCAAAATGGAAGTTGAAGAGAGAAGTTGATAATCTCAATCTACAACAAAATTTTTTTAAAAAATAAATAAAAGAAAAACGAACCGTTTTATTGAATGGATTAAACTAGTCAATAAAGTGGATTAAATAATGTGATTAGTGAATGCATTTAATAGTCACTAAATAGATTAAGTTAGTCACTATGTTTAGAAAGGTGATCATGCTCTCAGTAATATTAAATTTGGGCTGTTGTTTAATTTGAAATTGAAAGTAGACGGTCTCTTATAAGATAAACTGATTACTAAAAATCGAATGAAGTATACCATATATTTATACAACATGGTGACGAAAAGGGTCATCCTTATCTCATCAAATATGACAATAGCGTTATATGACATGGTGACCAATAGGGTCATCCTTATCTCATCAAACATGACATAGCCTAGGTTTCTCTCCCAAATCCTATTCTTATATCAACCAAATAGAGAAATATCCAATTAGATTCAAGTTATCGTTGGACCATAAAATCTTAATATCATCATCACCAGGCTGCTACTTTTTTTTCTTTTTTCAAATTCCTATCATTTCACATCCCTTTCAAGAAAAAAAATTATAGAAAAAGAAAGAAAGTAAAGGCATATATTGCTCCATGAATTTATCTATAAAAAGATTCGACCTTCATGCATGTATCTGCGTTTAGTCATCTTATTGTAATGTAATCTGAAAGTGTACTCGATAGGATAGTTTTTTTTTTGACATCGGATAGGATAGTTTAGATGAGTGATAATGACACAGATTTTCAATACCAAAATTATTGGGCCACCCAGCAACAATGCCCTTTCGGCTTTTGCTAATTAGTTGTCAGTATCTAATGCTTGGCAGCTTAAACCACAATTATTCATGTCTCACTCATTTTAAAGGTTGATTAGGCACATTAAAACTTACACGTGATATATAAGCAACTTGCCAACTTGCTCTTCCAACGACCAATTATCACAACAACAAATATTAAGAGTACAATTATATTATTGTTGCACATATTATTTAGACCATATCAACTTCTAGCGATATTAGACGCTACTCTTTAACGAATTATGTCTTTGTTGGCGTCAGATTTTTGTTTAAATTGTTCAAACTAATGAGACGGCTAACTTTTTATAAGTTGAGATGGTATGTTAAGAAAAACTCTCCATAAATTGACATGAAATGTCCATAAATGTGATGATGTGTTCATCAGATGAGGTGATGTGTCCAAAATAAAGATAAAACATCCATAAAATGAGACTCTAAATCTATAACTAAAATAGTGTTTATGTTCATAAATCATAATATCAAATGGTAATAATTCTTTCTCGCTAATACATGAGTGTGTGATGTGTGTCACTCCTTATATTGTTTATCTCTTGTATGCATTGGTATCACTTTGTTGTACGTAGTCTTACAAATTAAGCTAAATTATAGAAGTGTTACTGTCTGTATATCAAAAAAGAATTAAATAAATGAGGTTTAGTGGTCTATTGCTATTATTTGCTATACATACTATGTAACTATGCAATCTTTCCTGGGGATGAGACTTGAGAGTGCTAAAGTGGTTGTGGCCTTGCGGTATCTCACAAATTTGTATGACCATTAGTAGATAAGAGAGCAAAAAGTAGTAGTTGATATTTTGACATGCATTTATAAATGCAAATCACTCACAAAATATCTCAAAAATAAATCCTATAATCGTAAGGTGTTTATATGTTACCTCTAGAAACGACCTCAAATTCCCAAAATATCCTAGACATTCGTCTTTCGAATACACATCTGATATATGCCCTAAAAGTTTCCAACAAATATCATACAATTATCCCTAAAAGCTAAAGAAAAGAAAAGTAGTGAATTTAGTGTGTTTCGTTACTTTAATACTTATATATATTACTTTCATCCCATATTATTCAATATATTTTCTCTATTCGTCCGTCTTACATTATTAATTGATACACTTTTCAAATTGGCATGGTTTCACGTATTTAATATTATATATCTCTTTTCATGGATCATCCAAGAATAATTGAGAAACATCACCACACTAAATGTTGATGCCCCATAATCCAATTACTATAATAAAAAAGTTAAGTCCTATATGCAGCATACCACACCTTCAGTTAATCGTGCGGCCAATCCACATTTTGTATTTTAAAATTAGTAATTAATATAGTATGATTTAGTTATAATTGTCGAGGGTTACTTACGTGTTATGTCCCTTCTTGGAGAGTGGTCTTGCGCGTAAAAGTCAAGCTAAGACATAAGTAATCTATATATATATATATAAGTAATCCAAAAACTATAAGTACCCCCTAGTATATTAATAAATAATTACATGGTCATTAATTGTACGGTCAACTACACTTAAGAGCTTGCTAAAAAGATACCTTATCAATCTACCATCAATTATTATTTTTGGAACATCATAATACTCCTTCCATTTAACTAGATTCCCATGAAGATTGAGAAATAAACACTATATTATGGGATAGAGGGAGTATAAAATAGCCCGCGTAACTAAGCTAACATTTTTATTATGGCCAGCTAACCTAACTTTAGCTTTAGTTTACAACTTCGGCCTTACTAGTTACTATAATAAAAGTAACTTCAAAAGCAATGGGAAACCTCGAATTCAAGGTCAAAGATTTGAAAATGACCGTTGACCGGTGACGCTTTCAATTAGAGATCAGTAAGAAAGTACTAGATTGGTTCCCTTAAAAAAAAGAAATAGATGGTCATGCATTCTCCTAAAGTAAAATAAAAAAGAAGAAGATGATCAATTGGTCATGCATTCATGGAGAAAGTATACTCCCATACCCTGTATGGGACAACTTTTCCCATACCATTTACTTGATATGATTAGATGTTGCCCAGATAATGATTTAGTAGCTAACTGATATGATAAGATAGTGTTAAGATATGATATAAGATTTCAACTAACAAGCCCCCAAAAAAAAATGAAAAAAAAAAATTTATAATTTTTTAATATTACTTTTGTCATAAAAATTACATAATTGCCATGGTATTGGCCCATACCGGGTATGGGAATATCATTGCTCTGCATTCATGCCACAAACCAAATACCAGAAAAATGTTCAAACAGAGTGTCGGATTCACACAGGCAAATGGGTAGAGTATTTGTGATTTTTTTTGGGAAAATTTGATACAAGTACAATGAGTTGTGTCTTTAAATCAATAGTGTTCTCACTCATTTTATGAACATCATTCAACACATCTCCCTGCATCTTAAAAAGAGCAAAATATAATTTCATTATACACCTAATGATTCATCCAATTGAATCTTATGTTTTCTTATTAGCACTAAACCAGATATAGTTGAGATGTCCATATTATAACTTTGGAAAACCAAAAACAAGGCATCTAGAATTAATTGTTAAATTTTCAATTCTTGATTTACCCGTCAAGCCATTTCTAGTTTTTCATATTATAGTTTTGGGCGTCGTTTTGCCTCAAAAATTTGTTGGCTCTTATACAATGATTCAGAAAAATTGGTTGATGATGCGTGCTAGGAATGTTAAAGATTGAATATATCAAAATTCTTTTTTATAACATCTTTACTTTTTTTTTTTAAAAGAGCAATTTCATTAATTGAAGGCCAAACGACATCTACAATAGGTATTAAAGAAAACAAGATACAATCAAACAAGGATAAATCAAATTCGTCTTCGAGGAAACTACAATGAACCAGATCGAGCAATACAGTGCAACTCACTTGTATTTGCTGAATCACATAGCCATTATCGAGGAAGTCTATCATTCTCACATACTCACTCCGTCCCAGAATACTCTTGACACTTATAAAGGCACGTAGTTTTAGATGATAAGTTGTTATTTGGTTATCAATTGTTATTTTATTGAAAAGTAGATGTGATAGGAGTTAGTAGCTAGTAAAAGTAGTATTATTTTATTTTAAGGAGAGAGAATGTGGGCCATGATTAGAGTTGGTAGGTAGTAGGAGTGGTATTATTTTATTTGGATGAGAGAGAATGTGGACCAATGGTTAAAAGGTAAAATGATTAAAATAATAGTGGGTCATATCTAAAAATAGAAGTGTAAAGAGTATTCTGGGACAGATGAAAAAGGAAAGTGTAAAGAGTATTATGGAACAGATGGAGTAGTTTGGGAAGAGCCAGGGGCGGGGTAAAGTCAATGGGGCCCTGTACCATTTCCTAATTTTGGGCCCCTAATTCATAATTCAAAACAAATAAAAGGTCCTTACATGAAAAAAGGAGATAATTATAGTTACTTATTTATTCTACTCTTTTTTTTAAAAACGATATTTCTTCTACTTTTGGGAGGCAGTTGTTTAGTTTAAATGATTGGGAAGTTGAACATAAAAGTACTAAAGATAGCTATTGAGAATTGAAGATGATATTAGTTGCGATATCAGAATTTGGAAGGATAGAAGTGGAGAAATTAAATGGTTGAATTAGCCATTAATTGGAATATCAATAGCCAATAGATAAGATAACTCTAGATTTCTAATATATAACGTGGGGAAATGTAATCATTGAAGAGCAGAAGAGGTCATTGGGAGTATCTCCAAGCTAATTAATGATGTAGTTAAGTGACAAAAAGCAAGTCAATTAAAGGTTTCAGAGAAGTTTAAATAAAATTATGCTAGCTGTGGGTATCGACCCCGAGACTTATTAATCAATTCATAGCTTGCAGTTGCAGACCACCCGTTACCATTGATCCAAAGAACTTTCTTTTGTTTACATTGCACACAAAATATACTTGACTGAAATTTGGGGCCCCTAATTTCTGGGGGGCCTATGCGGTCGCGCACTTTGCTCCGGTTCATAACCTCCCCTGGGAAGAGCGATTTTGATTGAGTCATGTTGACCGCATCTGAAATTCCAATACCTTCTTGTTGAATCTCGAACTTCAACCAATGAGAACAATTTCTCATACCTAAATACAAAAAAACCATACTCACAACTCCCATAGGGGAGAAGTATATCTCCACACAGAGACTAAAATTCCCATAACAGGATTTGAAAAAATCTCATAAAGAGAGACTAATTTATTCAACAAAACAAGAAAATAAACTAAAAATTGAAAATAAAAGGGGAAAAGGGGCTTACCATGTATGAAATCATCCATAGCACCCCCTAATTGATGAAGAAAGGGTAGAGGAAGCTAGGGTTTGAGAGAGAAAAGAGATAGAGAGGGATAGGGGAGGCTAGGGTTTTTGTAACATCTTTACTTATTCATATTGTGACTAGGATTTTGTTTCTTGGATTCATATTTTCTTAAAATGGAGTTGGATTTGAGTCGGAATCGAATTATAGGCATATGCTTAAATTGGGGTAATATGGTAAGAGGGTAATGTAGAAAAAACGAAGAACAAGAAGATGTATTGAAGTGGTGGTAGATTGAAGAGAAGATATACATAAATGTCATAGGGGTGAGCCTAAATGGTAACTATCACCTGGTCCCTCCAGGCCTCCACCCCTTAGGGATCGGAATGTATAAAAGTATCACTCCTAAAATGCAGGTAGTAAATCATTACTTCCTTACTTCTTTTAGGATGATTAACTTGTATACCATTTGCATGTCAAAAAATAACTTGTATCCCATTTGGCTATCTACCACCTCCACCATCTATCTTCATTCTCTTGATGTTTTATTCGTTACACATATATTTCATTACACATATTAAGGTCACAATGCAAAAATTATAGTATAAATAAACTAATATACTATGTTTGCATAATTTTTGATGATGCAAGCATTATTAACTTATCTTGATAAAGTAATTTGAATTTAGCACTAGATGTTGACATGTTTAGGTGTTTAGTTTTTTATTAAAGAAAATGTGTAAAACCAAGATAAAAGCAAGATCATGCATATGTTAAATAATGAGCAGTTGTATCCTACATTTGTGCGCATAAAGCTAATAGAAAAATATTAAAGAAAATATTTATTAAGTCATTTTCATCTAGATCTTTTTCATGAAAGATATATAGCTAAAGTTTGTACCCAATATCTAAGAGCAGTCAAATTCATCTGATATATTCTGCCTCCATAACTCCATGCATGCATCTATTGACTATGACTTTCACGAGAATAAAATGACCAATTTCTTCAGTCCAACCATAAAATCGTAGAAAATGAATTCCACAATTTCAAACAAGACATCGCAGCAGCATACAAACAAACAAACAAACAAACAAAAGATGATTCTTTCTCACTATTATTATAGTACTTCTTTAGAAGTGATTTCGTGAACCTTATAATACCACGTGATTTTTATGCAACTTGCTCATATAATATATGATTTCACTTCAAAATAAAGTATGTACCTTTTCTTTTCGAGGGGAAACAAAGTATGTACCTCTTTCTGTCTTTCGTTGCACTTGTCATTTAATCAAGGGAGCAACTTTAATAAATACACGTCTTTATAGTTATTGGATCAGTCACTGTAATTATCTAAGATTCGGTTCACACCTCCTTAATATATTACTACGACAATTAAATATTTATAATCTCATTACCAACTTATACATTATTGTTTTCTATTTGCAATATTTTACCAATTTAAAAAATATATAGCTTTTTAACATTGTATTACTATTATTATCTAATATTCCAGTATATAATTGAGGCATGGCTAGGGACGACAATTCAATCTGAATCCTGTTATAGTCTACTCTGATCCGAAGGAAAAATTCCGAGCCAATTCCGACAAAAAAAATACCGCATCCGACTCTGTTAAAAAGTCTGACTCCGAGTCGGAGGAGGGTCCCATAAAATAATCCGACTTCGACTTTAAGTCAATTAATCCTTTTTTTATATTAATGTATTATGTATGTATAATCTGACTCTGACTTTGAGGTAATTGTATTATATAAGATTTTTCCATTGAAAAAATGATTGTTAAAAATAATACCGTAACGGTTAAATTATTTGTACGATATAAGATTCCCATAGGATTATTGAAAAAATAGTATTAATCAGATTATTTGTATTATAGAAAATTTTTCTATTAAAAAATAGCGAGGAAAAAAAGTCGGATCGGATCGGAGTAAGATGTTAGGACTTTAAGTCGGATCAGAGCTGGATTTCCGGAGTCGGATGCCAGAGTCATATTAACAATCCGACTTCTTGTAGGGTCTGAGTCGGATTATGCATAATCTGGTCCAAGTCCGACTCGTTGACATCCCTATGTATGGCTCATGGATGATTTTTATTAGGGGGTGCAAAAAAGTTTGATCCAAATGATCCGATCCGATTATCCTTCAAAACAATCCGAAATTTCGGATATCTGACCCGGTTTTTGTTTTCTGGTAAATCAGATCGATATCCTGAAAACCCTCATTTTCGAATCGAATATGAATCGACTTTTTTGTGGTTTCGGATAATTCGAAAATCTGATTTCTATTTTTTAAATGAAATATTGCTAGTTTAGGCCTCCGCTAAACTTAATTAATCTGATTAGTGGATATCCACAAAATTAGTGGATTCGGCCTCCGCTAAACTTAATTAAAAAAGTAAAAAAATCTGCAAGGGCATCAAAGATAGATATTGGCAACTACAGGGGTTGTTGAAGAAGGAAAGTAGTATATAAAGGACCAGTGAGTCACTGATAGAGCCATCAAAAACATACATTTGAACACAAACACATCAAAGCCACCAACCAAAAGAATAAAAACTTCTCTTACTTGTTCAACTTTTACTAGTCTACAGTCTAAATCAGGAAGAAAGAACAGAAGATCAGATGGCAGGAGGAGGAAAGAGGATGATGATGAACGGTGGAAGTGAGTCACAGAGGAGTACTTCCCCTGGCCGTCCGATCCCCAAGAGAGGTCAAGTCAAGGGTCGGATTGTAAAGGGATTGGCTCACTCTGTTGTAGCTATCTTCTCACTTGCTACTAATTCTCATCGTCGTTGAATTCTGACCGTTTGATTGGATTCCTATGTGATCCTGAAAAAATCAACCTTTTTTTTTCTTCTTCTCATATGGTTTGTTGTTATGTAATTAGTTTTGTAGATTTAGAGTGCAAAAAGTTTGGAGCTTGTACATATCGATCTCCACTTGCAAAATTTTGGAATTACTACTATATCAAGTATTAATCACTCTTCAATCCTTCATTTTGTGTTTTCTTAAAGCTCTTTTCTCACATCATCATTCTAGAATTAGTAGATACTAAAAAAAGGCTGGTTAATGATTTCCCTTTGCTATGATCAATTGTCTTTATGATCTCCATCATTAACGATAGGAAACTATGCATTTAACTATTACCTTCTCCGTTCTCCCCCAACATTACCCTCGATGAATTAACCATACTTCTTGTAAATCAAAATGTTACAATTCAGTGAATTGTCTCAATGAAGAAGATGAAGAAATCAGTAAGAATCAATGGAAGACACAAGATATTTTCTCCATCACGGCTCAAGCTTTTGGAGCTCAGGAACTAAAACTAATACTTCATTATTTGAGAGAGAATTACAAATTGTAATTGTTATGACAGATGTGAGAAAGAACAAATATTGAATGCAAAATTGAAAATAAACAGACACAGATTTAACGTGGTTCACCAACGGAGTGTTGACTACATCCACGGGCAGAGGGAGAATAATATTATTGATGAGAAGAATAATCAGAATTACAGATGTGATTATGAACTAAATCGTCGTATTAACGATTTAGGTTAAAAGCCTATTTATACCCCGAGTCGAAATCGCCAACCCGCGTCAAAACCGAATCCGCCTTGGTCGGCCAGGGCCATTTCGCCGGTCGGGCGGTTCCCGCCCGGTCGCCGGGCCGAGCTGCCCGGTCGGGCGCGCAAGTGATTTTGACGATCTTTCTGCCGGGGCTCTCGCCCGGCCCCCAGACTAATTCGCCCGGTCGGGCGACGCCGCCCGGTCGGGCGTGACTCGCCCGGTCGACCGGGCGAGCACTCGATTTCTCCGAATAAACCGCATTTTCACCAGATTCAAGGCATCAATCTTACAAATCTCCACCTTGACTTGAATCCTCTCACAATGAACCAGAAAAACAGATACCAGACGCATTGAACACAATGCACAGATCCTCCCTGCAACCAGATTTGCCCCGAAAGACAACCGTAACGCATTTGTCCCTTAAGGACACCAGATTAGCCCCTAAAGGCTCCAGACTTGCCCCAACAAGGGCAATCAACAATCACGAACATTGAGCAAGTTCAAACAATGTTGAAACTTACTCGTGGAACAGGCTTAGTGAACATGTCGGCGGGATTATCGCCAGCATCTACTTTCTTCACCTTAACCCTCTTCTCACTCCTCAGAAAATGATATCTCACATCAATGTGCTTAGTCCTTTCATGATGGACTTGATCCTTGGCTAAGCATATTGCACTCAAACTGTCACAATACACAATGGCCTGATCGTGATGCAGACCAAGATCACTAACTAGCCCCTTTAACCATATTCCCTCTTTAGCAGCTGCTGTCAATGCCATGTACTCTGCTTCAGTAGTAGACAAAGTAACCGTAGCCTGCAAAGTTGCCTTCCAACTAACAAAAGAACCACCAAGAGTAAATACATAACCAAGTCATAGACCTCCTACTGTCTACATCTCCAAAGATAATCGAATCGAATAACCAAGAACTAAACACCGAGCATCATTCCCATAAATGAGACCAACATCGGACGTACCTCGAAGGTAACGAAAAATCCTCTTTCGCTGCCTGCCAATGCTCCTTACCAGGATCACCCATGAACCTACTAACAACACCGATCGCATGTGCAAGATCCGGCCTAGTGCAGACCATAGCATACATCAGACTCCCTACTGCACTAGCATAAGGAACCCTACTCATATACTCCTTCTCCTCAGCAGACTTGGGTGCAAAAGCAACAGACAAATGATTATTTGAGGCACTTGGAGTATCTATAGGTTTAGCTGTTGACATGCCAAACCTTGACAAAATCTTCTGAATGTAGCCTTTTCGTGACAAGAAAAGCTTCCTCGATCTCTTTCCCTATAAATCTCCATCCCCAAAATCTTCTTCGCAAGCACCCAAATCCTTCATCTCAAACTCAAGACCGAGAAGACCCTTCAACCTCTCGAATATCGGACTTGGACTTTGCAGCCTATAAGCATATCATCTACATACAACACCAAATAAATCCATGATTCATCATCCCGGCTTGTAATGATACACACAACAATCATACGGACTCTGTTGTAACCCAATTCAATCATATAGCTGTCAAACCTCTTGTACCACTCGCCTAGGAGACTGCTTTAGCCCATACAAGGACTTCTTCAATCTCGCAAACATAGTCTTCTTTATCAAGAACTTGGAACCCATCCTGGCCGAGTCATATAAATCTCTTCTTCCAACTCCCCATGTAGAAAAGCTGTTTTCACATCTAGTTGCTCAAGTTCAAGATCCTGATGTGCAACTATTGCTAGTAGCACCCTGATGGAAGTATGTCTAACCACTGGTGAGAAAATCTCATTATAATCAACTCCTTCCCTTTGAGTGAACCCTCTTGCAACAACCCGAGCTTTATACTTGACCCCCTCGAAGGTGAGGTCCCTTCCTTCTTCTTGAAAACCCATTTGCGGGTGACAATTTTTCTCTCCTTAGGACGCTTGACTAGCTCCCAAGTCTCGATTCTTATCCGGAGACTCCATTTCATCTCCCATAGCAAGCGAGCCATTGAGCGGACTCACTACCCGAGACCGCTTCTTTGTAGGTGGATGGTTCATGAGTATCTACCTCCACCTCCTCAAGCAACTCCGCAAGTGCATAAGCAACCATATCCTCAAAACCATACCTCCTTGGAGGTCCCACACCAACTCTTCTAGCTCTATCAAGTGCTATACTTGTTCGATGTGCTTGAGATGAGGCGAGATGAATGACTAGAAGATTCGGATTCAAGTAGCACCATGTTGATCTTCTCCACCTTGGTGCCGTAATTCACTCCCATCATAAGTGACTTCCAGCTCCACCTCGTTTATCAACATCACTACCAACGGACACTACCATAGACTTCACGGTGGGGTTAAGCATAGAATTTTCATCAAATATTACATTTCGCTAAGTATTACTCGACTCTCGGAAGGTGACCGGATTCTATAGCCCTTAACTCCATTCCCAAAACCCACAAATACACCCTTCTTAGCTCTAGGTTCTAATTTACCCTCACTTACATGATAATAAAAAAGTAGAACCAAAAACTCTCAACAGAGAATAATCTGCGAGGCTTACCGCACCACACCTCAAAAGGTGTTTTACAATCAATACCAAGTGTGAGGTCCACGGTTGATCGGATAGCAAGCCGTGCTTACGCCTTCTCGCCCAAAATCTTCTAGGTAACCCAAAGCATTAGAGAGCATGCACCTCGCTCTCTCCAACAAGTGTCTCGATTCATGCGTTACGCTACCCCGTTTCTTTGTGGAGTATTCCCGACAAGTATGATGGCGAGCAATCCCTTCATTCTTGCGAGAACTCATTAAACTCGGACCAACAAAATTCCGGACCATTATCGGTTCGCAGATCTTTTGATCTTCCTTCCAACTTGATTTTCCACCAAAGCCTTCCACTCGCTTGAATTTCATGAAAGCCTCACTCTTATGCTTCATCATAATTACCCAAGTCATCCTTGAATAATCATCGATCATCGACACAAAATACCTGTAACCTCCAAGAGACTCAACTCGGGAAGGACCCCAACAATCGAGTGAATATAATCAAGTGTGCCCTTTGTAGTATGCACGGCCTTTGGAAACTTATCTGCGATGAAGCTTCCCAAACACACAATGCTCACGAGAACTCTAAGTCCCGCACCTTGTGCCCACACGTAAGATCCCTTTTTGACAGAATTTGCATCCCCCTTTCACCCATATGTCCAAGTCTCCTATGCCATAACTTGGTCATATCTTCCCCTGGGAACCTCGGATGATGCAACAAAGCAGAACCTGTCACAAGTAGAACCTTGAAGAAAATATAAGGTACCCTTTTTAATACCTTTCGAACTACCTTCGAACCCTTGTAGACACTCATAACTCCACCTTCACCTTGAAAACCGAAACCTCTACTCGTCAAGAAGACTCAAAGATATCGATTCTTTGTCATCGAGTGGAACATGCCTAACTTCGTTCAAGGTACAAAATGTACCATCATGAGTCCTCAATCTTATAGAGCCTATTCCAACTACTTTGCGGGGCAAGACTGTTGGCCATAGAAACACTCGCCCCCATCTATCTCGCTCATAAGTTGAAAACCACTCCCCGCAAGGACTAATATGATACGATGCCCCGTAATCAAGAACCCACACGTCCCTATAATGTGACCGATTATTAACAACTAGGGCCGGATCTTCCTCGAATTACCATCGGTTTCGCGGAGCAGCGGAGTAACCTTCATTCTTGTCCTGCTTTGCTTCTTTTTCTTAGGACACTCATTTTTCCAATGCCCCTTCTCTTTACAGTAATTACGTACATCATTAGGTTTAGGACCCTTAGAATTCGAATTTTTATGGTTCGATTTCTTTTTACCGATTTTCCCCGTCCCTTACCCCCATGACAACTAATCCAGATGTCTGATTTTCTGTACTAGAACCAGATGCCTGATGACGGACTTCTCTAGTATGAAGAGCAGATCTTACTTCTTCTAAAGACAGACTATCTTTCCCAACAATAAAAGAATCCACAAAATTCTCATACGATAAAGGCAAAGATACTAACAGAATTAAAGCAGCATCCTCATCATCTACTTTAACATCGATATTACGAAGATCTAGCAAGATAGTATTCAATTTATCTAGATGATCCCTCGTAGACATACCTTCCCGCATACGCAGTGCCGAATGACGTTGCTTCAAAAGCAACTTGTTGGTTAGAGATTTTGTCATGTATAAACTCTCTAACTTCAACCACGCACCAAAGCAGGTTTCTCGCTCCGCAACTTCAGTAATTATGTCGTCAGAAAGACATAGCATAATTGTTGAATGCGCCTTCTCCTCCAGAATGACCATCTCAGCGGTTTCTGAATCCGATGACTTCTTTGCCAACGGTGCCCACAACCCTTGTTGCTTCAGTAAAGCACGCATCTTGATCTGCCACAGACTGAAACTATTTCTCCCAGTAAATTTATCAATTTTCACATTCATCCCAGACATCTTTCTCACCCGGATCGAACACAAAGCTCTTGATACCAATTTGTTATGACAGATGTGAGAAAGAACAAATATTGAATGCAAAATTGAAAATAAACAGATTACGCATTTAACGTGGTTCACCAACGGAGTGTTGACTACATCCACGGGCAGAGGGAGAATAATATTATTGATGAGAAGAATAATCAGAATTACAGATGTGATTATGAACTAAATCGTCGTATTAACGATTTAGGTTAAAAGCCTATTTATACCCCGAGTCGAAATCGCCAACCCGCGTCAAAACTGAATCCGCCCGGTCGACCGGGCCATTTCGCCCGGTCGGGCGGTTCCCGCCCGGTCGCCGGGCCGAGCCGCCTTGGTCGGGCGCGCAAGTGATTTTGACGATCTTTTCTGCCGGGCTCTCGCCCGGTCCCCAGACTAATTCGCCCGGTCGGGCGACGCCGCCCGGTCGGGCGTGACTCGCCCGGTCGACCGGGCGAGCACTCGATTTCTCCGAATAAACCGCATTTTCACCAGATTCAAGGCATCAATCTTACAGTAATCTATGAATTGAGAGAATAAAATGACTAACTAACTGGAAAAGCTTAAGACTAAAGTATTTATACTAAGCTAAGGAACTAAACTAAGCTAAGACAGAAAATAGAATTAGTTACAAGAATTAGTAACCAGTAACCAGAGTTAGTTACAGCTGTCATGAGTTAGTAAAAATATCTGTTGTATCATTCTGAGCTGCTCCTACTGATGTTGCTGTTTCTGTTGAAGGATGATATTTAACACCCCCCTCAAACTAGGCAGGGTGTTAATCATGCCTAGTTTGGACAAGAGGTGATTGAACTGATTTGAGGGAAGAATTTTAGTACAAATATCTGCAATTTGAGAGGAGGTAGGCAGATAGGTTAGCTGGAGAAGTCCTTCTAAAACCCTGTCCCTGGTAAAGTGAATATCAATCTCTATGTGCTTAGCGTTCATGATGCACAGGGTTTTTAGCAATGTGTATAGAGCTTTGATTATCACAGTGTAAAGTGATAGGAGCTAGTTTAGAAAGACCAAGTTCACCAAGCAATCTGACTAGCCATGTTACCTCTGCTGCAGCAGCAGACATCGCCCTATACTCAGCTCCTGAAGAACTTTTAGAGACAATCCCTTGTTTCTTGGATTTCCAACTCAAAAGAACATATCCAGAAATAAATCTTCTAGTGTCAATACATGCTTCCCAATCATAATCAGAGTAGGCTTGAAGAGTGAGTTGAGTAGAAGCACATAAAATAATACCTTGCCCAATTGTGGAGGCAACATACTTCAAGACATGAACAAGAGAGCATGATAGTGTGGCACCCTAGGAGCTTGTAAAAATTGAACGAGGTGTTGTACAGTATAGGACAGATCTGGACGTGTATGAGTGAGAAAATTCAGCTTGCCTACCAAGCATCTATACTTAGTAGGGTCAGAATACAAATCACCATCAGTAGCAGACAGCTTCAAGTTAATAGGTAATGGAGTAGCAGTAGCTTTCACTAGTAGAAAAACGACGATTTGCGTCTCACCATCTGCGTCGCACGACAGGACAAACGTCGCAGAAGATTAATTTGCGTCGCATGCAATAGGGAATCGACGCAAAAGACGACCTATGTGCGTCGTATTTAACTAGCGTGCGACGCAAAACAGCTATGTGCGTCGGATGGGCCAAAAATGCGACGCACATAACAGAAGCTATGCGCGTCGCATGAAGCCCATGTGTGACACAAATAGTCATCTGCATCGGATCCCACCTCACGTCCGACGCAGAGGATTCTCCCTCTCTTAAACATGAAAGGCTATGTGCGTCAGACCTTATGGCCCATGCGACGCACATAGCCTTTTATTTTTAAAGCGCTTCTCCTTTTAAACCCTACCCCGCACATATCATGTTAAGCACAGCCGTCATTAAGCCCCCCTCCTTCTCTCTCTATCTCTCCTCCCCTCCTCTCTCTCTCTCCCTCTCTCCCTCTCTCTTTCTCATACGCACATAGCCTTTCATTTTTACCATCACTTCTCTTCTTTCTTCATTAACACAATTCATCAATACACTTCATCAATGCATCAACAAAAAATTGAAGAAGAACGAGAAGAACAATTGAAGAAGAACGAGAAGTTCGAACAACTCAATATCGAGGTAACTTTTTTTTTCTTTTTTTTTTCCTTCATCCGTCTTTATTACAATGTGATTATCTTCTACTCGATTTTTTTTATAAAATTTCGCCGAAAATTTCAATTGAAACTCAAATTTCCCCAAATTGAAGTTCGAATTTCCAGAAAATTTGAAGAAGAACAAAATGACAAAAAATTTGGTGATTTAGATCTGATTTTTTTTTTGGTTTAATTTTTTTTAATTTTTTTTGTATCCAGTCTGTTTGGAAAATTTATATTTACTTTTTTTCAATCATGAAGAAATTCAGCCATGGTTGAGCAAGATTATCACCAGAGAAGGAGGAAGAGATGGCGAAGATGACGGTGAAGATTGGCGGTTATGATTTTCATATTCGATCTACCCATATTGTATTGTTAATTGCTTTAGATTTTAGGGTTTTTTTGTATTAGATCAATTTTTTTTTGGGTTATATTTTTTAATTTCGTTTCAGTGACATGAATTTTTAAGAGTCTTTTGTATTAGATCTGATTTTGTTTTTTGGGTTCTATTTTTTATATTTCGTTTTGTACTTCATTCACTTCAATGAATGGAATGATTTTGGGTTCTGTCATGTTGTTTTTTTTGAGGGGATGGATTCTGTGCTTCTGTCATGTTAATGGACGAAAGAAAAGCGAAAGTGGATGACAAATGTAGCAAAACAATGAAATTCAGATTTTCACCCAAATTATTAATTTAATGTAAAGCTAATTATCATGAAGATCAGATACCATGTGCGTCGCATATTGCAACATGTCTGACGCACATGTATGTTATTTGCGTTGCACATCATTACACGTCCGTCGCAGATGACTGTTATGTGCGTCGCACATTACCATGTGTCCGACGCAGATGACAGTCATCTGCTCAACGCTGAGGAGTCATGTGCGTCGGACCTTGCGCACAGTCCGACGCAAATAGCTTAGGATCTGTGTCGTGTCCTAATCCGACGCAGATCATGTCTCTCTCATCTGCGACGACGCCTGTGCCGTTGGACCCATGTCCGACGCAAATGGGTGCCTCTCATCCGACACAAATCGTCGATTCTGTACTAGTGTTTAGTGGCAGAAATGCCAGCTTCACTCAACAACTCTTTTGTAAATTTCTTTTGGGTGAGAGATATTCCAGTAAATCTCAATCCCTAAGAAGTAACTCAATTTCCCCAAATTTTTGATGCTGAAAACAACATCTAAATGAGCTTTAATGTCAAGAATAGCATGAACATCATTACCTGTGAGAATGATGTCATCTACATAAACTGCTAAGATGCAAATAAGATCAGGAGAGGAGTGTTTAATGAAGAGTGAATAATCATTTTTAGATTGAACAAATCCTTTGGTAATCAATTCCCCCACTAACTTGGAAAACCATTGCCTAGAGGCTTGTTTCAAGCCATAGAGAGATTTGACAAGTTTACACACCTTGTTTGAAGGATTTGGAACCCCCTATGGAACTTTCATGTAGACCTCCGCATGAAGATCCCCATGCAAGAAAGCATTGTTGACATCCAGTTGGAAAAGATCCCAACCTTTGTTGGCAGCAACAGCAAGAACACACCTAACTGTTGTCATTTTCACAACTGGTGAAAATGTTTCGTCAAAATTAATTCCCCACTTTTGATTGAATCCTTTAGCCACAAGCCTAGCCTTAAACCTTTCTAGAGAACCATCTGATTTAAGCTTGATTTTATAGACCCATTTACATCCTATGGGCTTTTTATGAGGAGGAAGATCAACAAGCAACCAAGTATCATTGTTCTGTAAAGCATGAATTTCCTTATTCATGGCATCAACCCATCTAGGATCCTTAGCAGCCTCAACATATGTAACAGGTTCAACAAAATTGTCAATAGATGCTATAAAAGCTGTATGAGAAGGAGGGAGATCAGATAAAGAGAGTAAAGAACACCACTGAGGTGTGTAGAAGAAGCAGAATGACATACATAATCTGACAAATGGGAAGGTGGATGTGAAACTCTGGTACTTTTTCTGGCACGGATAGATGTAATATCAATTAATGTGGAAGGTGAAGTAGTAGAAAGTGAAAGATCAGGTGGTGTAGTAAGAGGACAATGAGCAGAAAGAGGTGAGTTTGAAGAAGAAGTAACAGGTTGTGTAGAAGATGTAGAAGGTGAATGTGAACTAGGAGAAGATGGAATAAAATCTATGGAATCTGCATTGGATTCAGTAGAGGGAATAAACTGAAATATGTCAGGTATTTTAGCAAAAGGAGTTGATGTAGGTGAGGTTGAAATAGGTAAGAAAAACCGAAAGGAAGAAGAAGAGTTTTGTGAGGAGTAATGAAAAGGAAAATGGTGTTCATGGAACACCACATCTCTGTAAATGATGACTTTTAGGGTAGTAAGATTGAGAAGTTTATAAGCCTTTTGGCCAGTAGGGTAGCCAATAAAACATGAGGAATGGCTTTGGGTGTGAATTTGGATCTGTTATGAGATGAAGTGGACACAAAGCATAAACACCCAAATGTTTTGAGGTGAGTGAGAGAAGGAAGATATCCAAATGATTTCTCATAAGGACTGGTGTTATGAAGCACAAGTAATGGCATCCTATTAATCAAATGAACAGCACATAAGATGCATTCTCCCCATGACTAACTAAAATTTAGTGTTTCGGGCAATGTCATAGGTTGTAGTGAGTGTTGGTTGGTGTTCGATAATGTTGTGTTTGGCGTCGAGGGAAGGAGAAAACTAAAGTTTGATGCTGCCATGATGACATGGAATGAGACGTTTGTTAATCTATAACTTTGAGCATTTTTATTTTTAAATTGTGTATAAGTAAGAATTGTGAAGAGGTTCTACATAAAAATAAAATGTATATATAATGAGATGAATTTAATAATATATACGTGGAATATCTAAGTAGCATCAAAGTTAATATGGTATAACTAATTTTTTTTAAGAATTTACATTTTTCTTTGATAGACAAAACTATAATTAGATGATATGGCTCAATGGATAAGTTACATGCATCACATTATAAGCTCCCAAGTTTAAAGCTTGCAACAACGATATGTTTTTGTATTATAATAGAAAGACGTTTGAGAAGCAACAAATGGTAGACATATTGCATTGACTAATACTTTCTTTTAAAGGAATATAAAAAAATTGAGATTTTGCTTGGAACTTTTATCTCAATAAAAAGAAAAACATCATATTTTGCTTTTTATATGTACTTTAGGTGTCGCGGTAAGGTGATGGCTAGCTGGTTAGCACGTAAACATATGACATATTTTAGAGAAGTGATTGCTTAATTTGTTACTTTATTAATTTATTGCTTCGTTATTTTTGCATTTGCATTTTTAAAAGTCAAAATGACAAACTTATAAAGTTATAATAACTATAAGATGAAGGCAAAGATGAATAAGAAAGGATCCCCTCACAAATGTGTGTCAATGAAATTTTGCCCCCAATTTCACATCTCAAAGCCCATAAACTTGGTCAATTATTCCAAGCTCCCTTCATTTCTTAATTTGCAACTTGGAACGGTAGCATTTTGCTGGTATATTATTACTTTGCCATTTACTTAGAGATGCTAATACTGACCTGACATGACTTATTCAATTTCAAAAGCAATGGGAAACCTCTTGTAAAAGGTCAAAGATTTGGAAGTGACTGTTGACCGTTGACGCTGTACATTTGACATGATGACATAAGTAAAAAAATAGGTCATGCGGTCATGTACTCAAGCTGGCATCCCAATATCCAAATGCTTTAGAGCATTGTTGGTTGAACTCTTTTTGAGGGTTATTAATTGTTTTATTACTTATTGTCTCCTATATACTTCATTATTTATGCCCACCTCATTCAATAAACTTTTTTTTTACTCGCAATAGTTAGACCAATTTTTGGGCTCATCAAATTCTCTTGTACTATTTACCATACTCCCACCATATTGTTTTTAACTGTGCATCTCTCTCCTCTCCAAACCGTCAACTTTTTTTTTTCCTAACTCGCATAAAAAGGTTTATGGTGAAGAGTCGTTTATGGTTCTCGCTGCTCCTTTCTTTTTATTATATTTTTAGATTCTCTCCTCATAAACCCCTTGGATTTCAACCATTGGCAGTACTCTTATAAATAGGGTATGTCCTATCCAACTAAGTTTTGCATATTTAATTGAACTTTTTAAAACCTATCTGAACTTATTAAACCTTATTTTATGAGAGTTTCAAACCTTATTCTTGCTGAATTAAACTTATTTGAACTTATTAAGCCTTATTAGTCCTTATTAGACCTTATCTAAACCTATATAAACTTATGTTTTCTGATAAATACAGAAAAATAAGGTGAACTAAATAGATCCATAGAATATGTTTAAAAACAGGGTTACTTAAGTAAATTTATGAATTACAAAATTGCATGGTAAAGAAAATATTAAATTTTGAATAATGTAAAAACATGCAGAAAATTAGCTTCGCTGTGAATCTATACTAGATTAATCATATTAATTCCCCATTATTAGTCATTTTCATATATCCTTTTCAAAAAGAAGGCCAAATTAAAGTTCCCACCTAACTTCTACTATCAGTCAAAATGTTTATAGTATGTTAGTTTTGCCTACATGCATGCATCTGGGCTTGCTTTATAAAACTAGATGTATTTGTAAAAGGTGAAATACTATTAAACTTTATTGTAGTCCAACCAGAAATCAAGACATGGATTCCATTTCTGCAGCTTAGCCAACTTGCATAGGACATGAAAACAATAAAGCTGTGATTCTTTACTTCTTTTCACCATTTTGTAGACATAAGTTTGGCTGCTAGTTTTTTGTTTCTTTTTTTTTTTTCTCTGAAAAGGAAGTTGGCTGCTAGTTAAATAAGTATTCATTAATCATCCCCTAAACCTTATAATACCACGTGATTTATTTTTCAATTTGCTCACTTACTTTGATGGCAATTACTTTAAGAAAAGCACATCTTTTTCATCATTATTGGGTCATTTAAATTATTCAATCACTTAGCTTTTGTTAGCGACCGGCTCTATAGTTAGGAGATAAGAATAACAATAAAAAGGTTTTAATATATGCAATCTTTAGGATTGTAAATAAGCAATAAATATGTTTTTTAGAAGTAATACTTCCTTCTTTTTTTCTATTGCAACAATTACTACTCTAAATAGTTGTACATCCATTGCAGCAATTTTGTTTTTGGTATAAAAAACAAATTTAGTTGATATTATTATTCTTACTTCATCTTACTAAAACCATCATTAATTATTCACCAACTCACAATTTATTGTTAAAGAGGTACTTTTACTTTATTAAGTGTTCATTTCTATCTCCTACTCTAGTATATTAAAGGGTACTTTTATGCTTAATTACCTATCTTTTTCACTTTCTTAAAAACTGTGTCCAAACATATTGTTGCAATAGAAAAAGAACGGAGGAAGTATTAGTTTAGGAATTTATGACATAATTAGATACTCCATCAATCGATGTAAGTAATGCTTATTTATTGCTTGACATTTGTATTTTTACCTTCTTATATGTAACCTTTTAGGACTATATTATATTATGGGAAAAGCTATATGCAACCCTTAGGGTTGCATATAAGAAGCTAAAAATGGAAAAAATATTTCTTTTTTTATTATACTTTTTTAATAAATAATTTTAGAAGTAATGAATACTACTATCGAAGTTAGTGTAACAATCTTCAATGTTTAACACGCATCACATGTATATAAAACGGGGAGTGATTGAATGACCCTAAGGGTTACCAACCTCTTATTATTGAATTTTCATCGGTTAGGAATACAACAAAATATTATTTTTATGTCACTTTTCCCCTCAATTTATTACATATATATCAATATTTTATTTAATATGTCTAAGGTGATTGACAATCCTAAAGATTACTCAAACATATTCCATATAAAACTACTAGTAAAAATATAACTCAAAGAGGTTGGATGAAATGGCGACTGAGGCATAAATCTTCAATTACCCTCTGAAATATCTTAAATCATTAAATATTGTAAACCCCCAACAAGGACTCAAAGTTCTTAAGTGAAATTATGAGAAGAAAACAGGGGTACTTCTGGAATCTGAAGCAGTATAAAAGCACCACAGTGGCACTTCTTGAGAGCCATCAAACATTTGGAAACACCACCAAAAAAATAAATTTTCCTTCACATTCTACTTCACAGTTCACACTACTCTTAAGTCTTAATCACCATCAGAAGTTGATTAATTTAAATTTGATAAACTCAAATCAGATGGCTGGAGGAGTAAGGAGGAGCATGGTGAATGGTGGAAGTGAGTCACAGAGGAGTACTTCTCCTGGCCGTCCGATCCCCAAGAGAGGTCAAATCAAGGGTCGGATTGTGAAGGGATTGGCACACTCTGTGGTTGCCATCTTTTCACTTGCTACACCTTCAAATCGTCGCTGAATCATGACCGTCTGATTAAATCATCCAATCTCCCATCATCATCATCATCATCATATCAAACTTTTTTTCTTCTTCTAATGTTTTATTTGTTTTGTAATTAGAACTAGTTTTGTAGATTTAGGATGCATAAAGTTTGGAGCTTGTACATATATCCATCTCAATATGCAAAAGTTTTGGAATTACTACTATATAGTAATCAAATCTTTATTCTTCCATTTTATGATTTTGTTGCTCTTTTTAACATCATTATTCTTAGGTTACATAACTCTTAATCTTAGATTTATCATGACTGTCATTCCAAGTTATACAAATCTAAGGCTTAAACAATAAGCTAAGCAACAACATTTTGGAACAATTTAAACCATTTTAACTCTAATTAATTTGATTTTGAGGATAAGTTAATAATTTCAAATGTTTTTAGTTGCTTAAATGCTGATGCACGAAAGAATTTTTCTTTGCAACTTGCAAAAGATTTGATGGTTATCAGTAAGAAAGTAGGGAGAGTGAGTCAATCATTTTGGACACTTGGAAAACTTTGCTTGCTTCCACCACTTGCTCCCAAGTTTTGTTTGTCCTCTTTCACCTTACATTTTACATTTTACATTTTATTTTGGGTTTATCAGGTTATGGATAGATGGACTTATTCGAAAAAGCTCCAACATTATCCCCTCCATTGGATAGTTTCGAATGAGATATATATCCTTATTATACAATCTTAAATTCAGCATTAAAAAAAATATAATTTGCCATCAATATGCCGCAAATCTTATATCCTGGTTCTGCATGACAAGCTTGCGAACAGTTCGGGCTCGACTCGGTCAAAGCTCGGTTCGTTGTGGCTCGGCTCGAGACTTAAACGAGCCGAGTTGAGCTAAGCAAAGCTCGGCTCGAACAGCTTGTGAACAACTCGATTATTATTTTATACTAAAAAAATATTTATATTAAAAAAATATTTTATATTAAAAAATTATATTAAGTATTTCTTTTAAAATATTAACTAAGGTATATATGAGAAGAAAGATAAAAAAAAGTAAATTTCCCAAACGAGCTCGAGCCCATAATCGAACCCGAGTTCGAGCCGAGCCTGAAAACGAGCTCGAGCCTAGTCGAGCTCACGAACCGAGCTCGAGCCGCAAAAACTAATCACGAGCTCGAGCCGAGCCCATGAAAAGTTAAACGAGATCGAGGCGAGCCCAGTGCTATTCGGGTTTGGCTCGTTCGATAAGCACCCCTATTCTGCACTATAATTTTGAATATGTTGTTAAACATACAAGTTAAAAGCTTTTGAACCCACCTCACCACCGAATAAATTTTTAACATAAATATTAAACATACTTTCTCTATTTTTTAATTGCATCATTTCATGTTTGGGCTTCATTCATTAACCAATTTTGACAATCTTTACCATTCAGATATTCCCAAGATGAAGTGGAATTCTAAGACTGCCCGACGCCTTACTTAAATTGAAGGACCCTTCACTATTTAGGGGGTTGGAACCTACCTCACCATTATATATTTAAAAATATAGTTAATTGAGAATTTGAGATATTGTTAGATCCGTCTCAATGAGAAATTCCAAATAGTAAATTTATTAATTTTACTTATACGTAATTAGACATATTATCAAATGATCCATTTTATGCATTGTTGGGATTCCTTAAAATATGGTAGGTTAAACACCTGTGTATTGAACCGGTATAAAGATTAGTATTGTAGCAAAAACGAAGAAGAAAAAGGTAACCGAATCTTGTAATGTGAATGAACAACTGGTGGAGGCATTGATTAGTCCATAACAAGATTCGGGATATGCTTAAAGTGAAAGTCCATTCCACATATGAACCCTCATCAAAAGTGCAATTTATATTATACATGTATCATATGTTTGAGAGATTTTTTTTTTCTCATTTTTCATTTGTAGGGCTCCAAATAATTGAAAATGCGGAATGAACAAAAATACAACCATAAATGTACCGATGTACAGTATGAGTACACACAATTATATGATATAGACTTTGATTCAAAGGGCTTAAATATAATATAAAAGTTCAGTATCTCTATTATATATGGGAACTCTTGAGGAGTTTGGTGTCCACTTGAGTTTCCTAAAATACCCTTTATGTTTTTATTGTTCCAAGATAACTAATGAGGGATAAAAAAGTCACATAACTTTTTTTAAAAAAAAAGCTCTAATACGTAACTGCCAGATTTCCCGCCTAAAAAACTACCACATTTTTTTAGTGAAAATAATTTCCTGATTTTTGAAAATAAAAGAAACATGTACAATATCACTGCGTAGTGTTTCGTGTTTAGGTTCCATGAAATCCATTCATACGACGACACCAACTTTTCTTGGTTTACTCATTATTATTAGTCTGTGATTCAAACACGTCTTCTTCATTCTTACTGCTAATTATATATTCTAGCACATTATCATGAGCATTGAGCTAAAGTTTGTCAGAATTAATAAAGAAATTTGTCGAAAAGTGGAGAAGAGATCAAGAATCGACCACATAATCTAGCATATTATCTTTAAAGTTGTTGCTTTAGGAGATTATGCGCTGCTTCATTTCTATGTTTTCTTTCTTGTGCCTTTTGTTTTGGCATATTCCTTTACTGAAGTACTGAACTGATTAATTAATTTAATTAATTACAAAGTTTGTGTGGTATACTCTGCTCTTATTCACCCAAATAAATATGCTTGTTTCGTTTTAAGAGATTGAAGTTTAACATCTTGGTTTTTATTCATACACATCTTACAATATAGCATACTAGCCTTTTGTGCACGCGATGCGTGCGATGATATTTTTAGGCCTAATACCAAGTAGTAAACAAACTGAAAATGCAAGTTAGTATTTAAGTTCACCTCCATTTTGTGAATAAGATTCTTCCATGTTCTTTTTATGTTGTTATTCATTTTTGTGATTTTGAATAATTTTTTGTTTCTCAAGTCTTATACGCGCATGTTCTTTTATTATCAGTATGATGTTCTTTACTAAATATAGTCATGTTCTTTTTTTTGGTTTTATTCATTTTTGTAATTTATAAGAGTTTTTGATTTCTGGCAGAAAAATACAAAATGTTGTAAAGTTTTAAGTTGTGAGAAAAATTATAAAAGATTGTTTCCCACAAAAAAAAAATAGTACATAAAAATTTTGTTTTCACATATTATCCTTTTTCTTAAGGGAGTAATATGTTCCTTTACTAATTAATTATGTAGTGTTCTTTTCATATATATATTATATTATAATTTAACTTGCAATATACTTTTCTTACATAATTGGTGAAAAGTGGTTTGTTAGTGGAAAATTGTGATAGTAATTCTTTGATTTAGATAAGAGTAGTTTCTTTTTTTATCCACATGATGCGTTAGTAGTTAAGGTGATAGATTGAAATTCCATTCAAATGAATCATGATGGGTTGGTTTGGGTTATTTTTATTTTGAGCAATAAAACTTGTGCACTGCCTGTCTGATTTAATTTAGGAGGATTTTATTTTAAAAAAATCTTGCTTGTTAACCGGGAACAGTTGGTCCATATACTTATTTGCCACTTAAATCGGTGAAGAGTGAAGACCCATCAGACCAACAATTCTCCAACTAATCATTTTCTCTCTCCTCTCAGTGTATAATTTCAGTACTTTTCTAACTATTCTTTCTCTCTCTCCTCTCACTACAAATCAACAACCTATATTTTGAAGGAACCTAATTCATATTTGAAGGAACCCAGTTCATCCAAGTATGCAATATACAATAACAAAATCAGACGTTTCAAGTCTTAAGCAGTAAATCTAATTTGCGAACAACATCAAAGAAATACATGCAACAATAGATTTTCAAGTCAACGTCAAAGAACAACATCAAAAAATCAAGCACTTCAATTCAAGTCTTAAGCAGCAGTAGACAATGTTATTAAAATCGTGATTCAAATCTTAAAATCTTACGATTTTAAGATTCAAAATATGGTAGACGATTCGATTCACGATTCTAGACGATTCTATATATTTCAGTTGACTAGCGAAAACCTCGCAAATTTAAATCATGCTAACAAAGCAAATAATAGATATATATTGTTAGTTATTGCTAATATAGTGGTAAAAAGCTATTTTTTCTAATTTTTAGGTCTTTTAACTTATAATTTTAGCATATTAAATAAAGGTTGAGTGCAATATCTTGATTATACGTGTATGTAGAATCTTACGATTCTACGATTCGATTTTACGATTCGATTCTATAGGACGTTTCCGATTCAAACTAGAATCTCGATTTTAACAACTTTGGCAGTAGATCTAATTGGGTCGATTTTGTAACAAAGAAAGGTAATTTCTTAAATCATGGATTTCATTAATTTCTCTATGATCCCAAAATTATAACCGGAAAGTATAATACAATTTCAGTTTTTTTTCCTTGTCTAACTTCTAAATTCTGATTTCACAAATTGATATTTAAAAATTTTCATCATTTTAATTTTTCTCCTTTTCTAAATGTTCACACTTTGAGTTTCAATTATATTTGAAATGAAATTTTAAATTTTCCATACACAATCTGATTTTGCATGAAATGGTCATTTTAATTTTTCTCCTTTTCTAAATGTTCACACTTTGAGTTTTAATTATATTTGAAATGAAATTTTAAATCTTTCATACACAATCTGATTTTGCATGAAATGGTCATTTTAATTTTTCTCCTTTTCTAAATTTTAACACTTTGAGTTTCAATTATATTTGAAATGAAATTTTAAGTTTTTCATACACAATCTGATTTCGCATGAAATGGTCATTTTTAATTTTTCTCCTTTTCTAAATTTTAACACTTTGAGTTTCAATTATATTTGAAATGAAATTTTAATTTTTTCATACAGAATCTGATTTCACATTAAATGGTTTTCGCAAATTAATGTAATGTTTTTTTTTTCTGAAAATGGATTTTTGCAAAAGTTGTTCGCAAAAAGGTTTGGGCAAAAGTTTTATATTGGAATTTTTTTTAAAATGAACTAAATTTGCTACTTTTTCATCAGTGTCATAAATGAATCAAATTTCATACACATCTTGTAGTCTAATTTTATATGAAAATGAATCAAATTTAAGTCTAATTATATAAAAGCCCTTTTCAACTAATTACTATTATCTCCAATTTTTCAACTACATAACAGTCGACTAATGTGAAATAACTTTAAAGATTAAAAGAATTATGTACCTGTTTGAAAGTTCGCAAATCACCGATCGACGAATGTGTGATATCACTGTCAAAATCTTATGTTTTTCTCAGATTTGTGTTTATAGGTAATTTTTGTGAGTATTTAATTGTGAATGGTTATTGAGAACAATGATTTATAAGTGAATTTTGTGAATGTTTTTGTATGTGTTGACGTCCTAGTATATTAGTTTTAGTTTGTAAGTTAATTTTTAGTTTTTGTAAAGTTTCCTGATCATTTGAGTGATTTTTACAAAGTGATTTCCTCAATTCTATGAGTGATTTGTAAAGTTTCCTCATATAAGTGATTTCTGAGTGATTGTTGAAAACTAATTTCCGATGGCTTTGTTTGACCCCCATTTTGGTATTGAGATTCCTTTTGTAATTCAGAAAGGGAAGGGGGGCAAAATAGTCAGTTCAAAAGAGGACACCGTTGCTTCCCCCTTCCCTTATGTAATAGAGATTTGCCACTTAAATCGGTGAAGAGTGAAGACCCATCAGACCAACAAAAAAACATTTCTCCAACTAATCATTCTCTCTCTCCTCTCAGTGTATAATTTCAGTACTTTTCTAACTATTCATTCTCTCTCTCCTCTCACTACAAATCTACAACCTATATTTTGAAGGAACCTAATTCATATTTGAAGGAAACCAGTTCATCCAAGTATGCAATATACAATAAAAAAATCAGACGTTTCAAGTCTTAAGCAGTAAATCTAATTTGCGAACAACATCAAAGAAATACATGCAACAATAGATTTTCAAGTCAACGTCAAAGAACAACATCAAAAAATCAAGCATTTCAATTCAAGTCTTAAGAAGCAGTAGATCTAATTGGGTCGATTTTGTAACAAAGAAAGGTAATTTCTAAAATCATGGATTTCATTAATTTCTCTATGATCCCAAAATTATAACCGGAAAGTATAATACAATTTCAGTTTTTTTTCCTTGTCTAACTTCTAAATTCTGATTTCACAAATTGATATTTAAAAATTTTCATCATTTTAATTTTTCTCCTTTTCTAAATGTTCACACTTTGAGTTTCAATTATATTTGAAATGAAATTTTAAATTTTCCATACACAATCTGATTTTGCATGAAATGGCCATTTTAATTTTTCTCCTTTTCTAAATGTTCACACTTTGAGTTTCAATTATATTTGAAATGAAATTTTAAATTTTTCATACACAATCTGATTTTGCATGAAATGGTCATTTTAATTTTTCTCCTTTTCTAAATTTTAACACTTTGAGTTTCAATTATATTTGAAATTAAATTTTAATTTTTTCATACACAATCTGATTTAGCATGAAATGGTCATTTTTTATTTTTCTCCTTTTCTAAATTTTAACACTTTGAGTTTCAATTATATTTGAAATGAAATTTTAAATTTTTCATACACAATCTGATTTCACATTAAATGGTTTTCGCAAATTAATGTAATGTTTTTTTTTTTTTTCTGAAAATAGATTTTTGCAAAAGTTGTTCGCAAAAAGGTTTGGGCAAAAATTTTATATTGGAATTTTTTTAAAAAAGAACTAAATTTGCTACTTTTTCATCAGTGTCATAAATGAATCAAATTTCATGCACATCTTGTAGTCTGATTTTATATGAAAATGAATCAAATTTAAGTCTAATTATATAAAAGCCATTTTCAACTAATTACTATTATCTCTAATTTTTCAACTACATAACAGTCGACTAATGTGAAATAACTTTAAAGATTAAAAGAATTATGTACCTGTCTGAAAGTTCGCAAATCGTCGAGCGACGAATGTGTGCTATCACTGTCAAAATCTTATGTTTTTCTCAGATTTGTGTTTATAGGTAATTTTTGTGAGTATTTAATTGTGAATGGTTATTGAGAACAATGATTTATAAGTGAATTTTGTGAATGTTTTTGTATGTGTTGACGTCCTAGTATATTAGTTTTAGTTTGTAAGTTAATTTTTAGTTTTTGTAAAGTTTCCTGATCATTTGAGTGATTTGCGTGATTTTTACAAAGTGATTTTCTCAATTCTATGAGTAATTTGTAAAGTTTCCTCATATAAGTGATTTCTGAGTGATTGTTGAAATTTAATTTCCGATGGCTTTGTTTGACCCCCATTTTGGTATTGAGATTCCTTTTGTAATTTAGAAAGGGAAGGGGGCAAAATAGTCAGTTCAAAAGAGGACACCGTTGCTTCCCCCCTTCCCTTATGTAATAGAGATCATGTTGTAAGATATTTTAAGAAATAAGAATCATGTGTAGATGAGTTTGTACCGCCTCCAACTTCTCTCACAACCCCGTGGACCGTGGTACAGGTTTCAGTTCTCATTTCCCCTCATATACCTGAGATAGACAATTATAGTCGATCAAATTAAGTGAGTCATCTAATGGACCAACAAATGATTGCCAAATAAAGATTATGTGTAATGGAAAAGAATTTGACAACGAAAGTACCATAGAAATATTACCAAATTTGGCTTTTGGTCATCTTATTCTAATTACTAGCTAGTTGTTCATCCATAATCATTATGTTATAGACTTATAGTTAACGAAGCTTTTCTGATGAAAACAACAAGATAAAGTTGTTATTGCCTTATTCGTATCTTAATAGTTAAATACTTCCTCCGTTTTTTTATACATGCTATTGCTACCTAGATAAAGTGAGGGGTTGTTAAGAAAGGTAGAGAGAGAAAGTAGGGGACCACCACTTTTTGAATAAAGAAACATTTGTTAAGGAAAAAGTATGGGTATTTTAAAGGACAGGGTGGGGGACCACCAACTTTTTAATAGTATTTTAAGATTTATATGGTGAAAAGTGATCTATTTATAGTATGTAGCATCTATTATGACATTTCCATTTAAGGAAAATGTAGCATCTATAAAAAAACTGAGGAAGTAGTTAATACATCACTACCTTGAGTCCTTGACAATGTCTTACTAAAATGGACCCTAAACCCTTGGTGTCCAAAGGTCATGTGATAATTGATAGAATATGTACGTAATGGTTAATAAAAAGATAATCAACTAATATGTACAAATTCAATCAATAATTGATGAAGTGACTAATATGAATAAGATATTCTATTATTTAGACTTAAAGTAAGGAGTATTTCCCTTAAAAGGAAAAAAATAAACAACTTGTAGTCCGGGCTTGAAAAAAAATACTTCCTCAGTTTTAAATTACTCGCTACACTTTGAAAATTCCACTATTCATCTATGAGGTTTGACCATGCATTATTTACTATTAGATAAAATCAAATGTTATAATGTAATATGTTGCTGGATTCATCTCAATGTATATTTTCATACAATCAAATTTTTATACTTTACTCTAATACACAATTAAAGATATTAATAGTCAAAGTAGCGCATTGGCAAGTGTGAAAGTCAAAGTGTAGCGAGTAAAAAGAAAACGGAGGAAATACATGTGTTCGAATTATTAGGTGTTTGGAAAAATTGTATCCTTCTCTATCCTAGTTTAAGATTAGCATATACTCATAAACTCTATGGGCCTGTTCTCTTCGGCATAAAACAAATGAACTGAACTGAACTGAATTAAATTATAACTAATTAATAGTAATGATTACGGTTTTTTCACCTGATACCCCCGAGTCTTCAAAAAATTCACCTGTTACCCTCCATGTTTTCAAAATTCACCAGGTACCCCCGAGTTTTGTTGTAATACACTCAAATACCCTTAATGACTAACGGCGGTTAACGCCGTTAGTCATTAACCCCTAAACCTAACCTTAACCCTAACCCTAACCTCTAATCCTAACCCTAACCCCTAACCCTAAACCCTAACCTTTCCCACCACCCCCGCTGCGACCCACCCTAGCAGCAGCCCAGAACCCCCACCCCCTGCAGCCCCCGTCGCGAGCCTAGAACCACAAAGTACCCCCACAACGAAAAAAAGAAGGAAGAAGAAGGGGTTGACGGCGGCGCGGCGGCGCGGGGGTGGTGTCGTGGGGGCGCGGGGGGTGGGGGGAGGGGCGGGGGGCGCGATGTTGAGGGAGGGGTGGGGGGACCGCTGAACCGAACCGGGTGGGGGAGGGGCGGCGCGGGGGGGGGGGAGGGCTGCGGGGGGTGGGTGTGGGGGCTGCTGGGGTGAGGGAGGGGGGGGGGGTGGGGGAGTGGGTCAAGGGTGGTGGGAGGGTGGGGGAGTGGGTGGTGGGCTGGTGGGTTAGGGTTAGGGTTAGGGTTAGGGTTAGGGTTAGGGTTAGGGTTAATGTTAGGGTTAGGGTTTGGGGTTAGGGTTAGGGGTAAGGGTTAGGATTAGGGTTAAAATTAGGGGGTTAATTAGGGTTTAAAGTAGGGAATTAGGGTTAATGACTAACGGCGGTTAACGCCGTTAGTCATTAAGGGTATCTGAATGTATTAGTTCGAAACTGAAGGGTACCTAGTGAATTTTGAAAACATGGAGAGTACCTGGTGAATTTTTTGAAAACTCGGGGGTATCAGGTGAAAATACCGTAATGATTATCATTGAGGAACTGAACTGAACTGAATTGAATTGAACTGAACTGAAAATAAGCTGGGGAGAACAAGCCCTATGTCCATCCCTTGATTTAATTCCATTGTATTTTTCTCCTAAAAAAGATTAAAAGTAGCCTTTACCAAAGAAGTTTGTCCTATAATAGTTCCATTGTGTTCGAACTGAATTGAACTGAACTAAAGTGAACTAAATTGAATTAAATTATAACTAATAGTAATGATAATAATTTGGGAACTGAACTGAATTGAATTGAATTGAACTGAACTTATTGGGACTAAACTGAACTGATTGGAACTGAACTGAACTGAACTGAACTGAGCTGAACTGAAAATAAGATGGGGAGAACAAGCCCTAACTGAAAAGATCCAAACACCCTCATATATAGTTAGAAACTTAGAAAACACTCAACTTATGCATAGCCCAAAAGAAAAAACCCCATTCCAAGTGAATCAAATTAAATTACCTTGCCCTGTATGGATTCGGTTATTTATTTGTAATTCTGTATTTGGCCCAAATAGCCTGTTTGGAAATCCAAATAATTTGGATTTGGAATTCACCCAATTCCAAGAGCAAATAAGAGAAGCCCAAAAGTTGGTATTTCAAATCCATCCTAAACACGTGTCATTTGGAAATTCTCATGGCTCACCCTTTCTCTCTCTCCTTTGTCTTTTTTTTTCTCCTTCATTATCATGGCATCATTGATCCTTCAAACAAGATGATATATCTTTCACCGATAATTGCTTCATTCCGTTTCAACTAAAACTTGTTCACTCCATCCATCTTGACTTAAAGATTAAAGATTACTACAATTTAACAAACTGGTGCTCTTTTTTTTCAAGTGATAATTATTGTACTACATAAGTAGATAAAACTTCAATATTCCGATTACTTTTCAATTCTGTTGTTTTTTCCCCCTCTTTTTGTTGGATGGCCAAGTTCCTTATAGATACAATATGTTGAATCTAGTTGACATTTTGTAGGTCTTAAAATACTGCCGACCTCCCAGTAAATATTGTGTATTCCAAAATATGGAATTCAAGTTAATAGAGTTTGCCAAACACTAGATTTGGAATTGAAATTTTGATATTTCAATTTCAAGATTTAAATTCCAATATTTAAAATGAAATACTGGTTGTCAAACAGTACCTATTAGATTCTTTGTATGCAGAACCAAATTTATGTTATAGGATAATTGCACTTGTGCATGATAACTTGCATGCTGCGTATGGATTGTCATAAATCATTGACTTCAGAGCTGGACATGAAATAATCTATCCAAATTTAGATTTAGAAGATGGGGTGTGACTTGTGACGGAACCATAATTGAGCTAAAATTAATTAGAAGCTGGCCATGAGCTTCTTGTCTACTGCGTAATAAATACTCAATTTCTAAATGATGTATGACGAATACCAATTAGTACTTGGTCTAGTGGTAAAATTTGTATCTTACAACCTTGAAATTGTAGGATCAAACTCCACTAGAAGCACTTTGAAGGTGGGATGCCCTTACCATCCCACCCATTCCTAAAGGGTCTTGCTTATGTAGCTGGATCAGACTAACCCGTTCAAAGTTCCGGTCCAATAAGACACTTCTTATTACCAATAAAAAAAAGTAATTTATGACAAATAAGGCTTATTAATCCAACTCATTAGATGGATAATATATCAGAGATTGTTTTTGTAAAATGTTTTGAATAATTTAAAGTAGCTTTTGGTTTGTTGAGCTATAGGAGAAAGTGAGAAACATAGTACTTCCTCTGGTTTTCCTCACAATGTTGAAATGTACACAAAGACCAAGGAGAAGAGAGATAGAAAGTGATAAAAAAGTAAATTCCATGTACGTGCTAAGAGAGAGAAAGAGATAATATATAATTTATTACCAAAAAATCAACGTTGCAACTAATTGAAAAGTTTCTAAAATGGGGAAAATTTGGGATTTTAAAAATGGAAAAAGAAACTTTCCCAAAATGAGAAAACCTTGAATACCAATTACAAATCATATTTTGACTTTATTAGCACGGATATGGTTAGGGTTTTAAAAAGGAAAGCGACTCATTAGGAAACCTCAATTCTTATTAGTAGTACTATCACCTATGGGCCTATGGCAGCTGTACCAGTACGTCCACGGATATTGGACAAAATAATGTGCACATTTAAATAAGAAGACCCATTATTTGCTCATATAACTTTAATTTGCTCGATTATATTCAATGAACATGAAGTATGGAGCATTTATGAATGCAAATTAAATACAATGCCAAATTGCCAAATTGCCAAATTGCCAATGTGCACGGATGACCTTAGATAGGCCCGTACAGTATAGTATAGTACAGTAACAACTCTGTAGGCATTAATAAGATCCGACATATATGACACAGTATCCGTTTTTGCCAGATTTTGTATAAATGATTCCATTTCTGTCAACTTTTTTGCTTGACATTGGAACTAAATCTGCGGCGGCTTGGCAGTTTCGAGGAGGTAAATTCATAATTGTGTTGGAAAAGAAAAAAAACAAATGGATATACTACCCATTGGCCATTTTTTTGGTGAAATACTGAAACATAGTTTAAACTTTAATGGCTATAAGCCTTAGTACAAATTCGTCCCATAAGTTCATAATATAACTAGGGGGGATAGAGATAAGCCTAGTTACATTAATATCTAGGTTGTCTTTCCTTCCTTCCTTTGCCATTCTATTCGCGACTTGATTGAGCTTCCTTGGGCAAAATTGGACCTTCATCCCTTGGAAGCATTGGTTTTGATCCCTGCATAGCATAATTAGATTATTAATGGTTGGATTTTTATTAGTTTGTTGTTGCAGGAGATCAACTGCCTTTTTGCAATCCGTGTAAACATTGGCATGCGTGACACCATAGTTCCTAGCTACATTAAGACCCCAATGGAACCCAAGTAACTCCGCGTGAAGGCTGCTATCTGCATAGACCCGCCTTTCGTAGCCCACGATCCAAGTTCCTGCACTATCAAACAAAATACCCGCAATACACGAGGGATCCGAGAATTTGATAAAGGATGCATTAGTGATTAAGTTTATCCAAGGAGAGCTTGGGGTTGAAATCTGAGGGAGAGGGGGGGACCTAATTTTGTGATTTGATGAGGAGGTAGTTAAAAAATTTCGGTTGCCGCCCGAAGAGCTTTTTGAAGGCTAGTTTGAGGTGGGGGAGTGGGAACTGACTCGAAAATCCTTTTGTTTCGTTGGGTCCATAGTTCCCAACAAATAAACGAAAAGATAATGCAAGAGGGTAAGTTGTGAATAGAAAGCCTTGAAGACATATAAACCTCATCCAATCCTCCATATTTAAGTCAGATTGGTGTAGGCCAAAATTGGGCAGCCCAAACATCATTTGCAACTACACATTCTCTAAGGATGTGATAGGATGATTCAGTTTTATTATGGCACATGGAACTGAACTCTGAGCTAACAATGTTACGAACTTTAAGGAGGGAATTTGTGGGGAGGCGATTCCACCAAACTAGCCAAAGAAAGAATTTTATTTTGGGCGTTGTTATGCTTTTCCATAACCAATCCAGGTGAGACAGTGACTTCCTATGCAAATTTAGTCATTAGAGTCTAGAGATAAATACTTCGTATTTACTCAAGCAATGGTATCTTCATTCACTAGGTAGATAATTCACTAAAAATAATTCAAATTGATGCGTTATTAATATTAATGTCTATTTCTATTGGTTTATTATTTACTCAATGGGTTGATTGATATTTCTTACATAACTCTAGATTAACACAAATTATTAGGTGTAATTGTGTTGCACCATAACTTATAGTGGAAAACCTCAAAAACCACCGCTTTTTTTTTGTAAACAAAAAAAACTCAAATGACATGATATAAATGACAAAATGACATCACAATTATGTCATTATTTGTATAGTATGTGCCGTTCTTGTTAGAGTTTATGTCATTATGTACGTGTGAGATTTTGTTACACAATAAGTTGTGGTGTAACATGTTACACCTAAGACGTACTCCTAAATTAGCCGTAGACAGTGAAAAATTAATACTTTTTGATAAGTTGTATGTCACTTAATATTAATGTCAATTTCTAACCAATAGTATAATTTATCAACTAGATAAGGGTGTCCTAACTTTTTCTCATGTACCAAAGAAAAAATAAAAAAATACAAGCCCGCATTGTATACTTGATACTTCTTTCATCCTTTTTATAAGGGGGATACTTCTTTCAACCTAAACTTATCCTTCTTCTTCAATGTCGTCTTTAGCTCACGACTTCATATTACTTCTAAGCCTGACTAAAGGGAAACCCCTTTTGATGACCTACTAGTATAAGTTGAACTAAACTTTGAACAACATGCTAAAGAAGAGTTGTTAAGAGAAAAATGCACATGCCGTAAATAAGTTGTTAAGAGAGATTGATAAAGAAGACTTTGAAAATGAAGTTTGGTGGATTGAAGCTATGCAGTAGGAGTATTGTTTAATTATATAGAAAAGAGAGTTTTTATAAGTAGGCCCTAGAATTAGAAGGAAACGTGGGTGCTGAGTGCTGAGTGCTGAGTGCTGACGAAGTCAAAGTCAAAATAGAGTTTCATTTTGGTCAATGTCGGCGTACGTATTGGTCCTTGTAATTTAATACTAATACTAATTGCTACTGAAAATGGTCCAGACCAAAAACCCTAATTTAATTGGGGAATTTTAATACAAAAAATTAACAACTTTCTTCCGTTATTGGAGTAGTATAAAAGAGATTCAAACCTGAGTGAAGAAGTGATCACACAATTAAAACGACATTTCCATTTTCTCTCTCCTCTAACCAGTAACCACGATGAAGATGAGTAGCAATCGTATATATTGCGGTAATGAGCAGCGTTTGATCCGAAAGAGAGGGAGCGTTAAGGCTGGGATTGTTTTGGCACTTGCTCACTCTGTCGTTGCTCTTTTCTCCATCAATCATTGCATCCACACTGGAACTGGATCTCCACACCATTTCCACTAAATTTAAATTGTTTAATTTGTTCAGCCATTTTGGGCTTGGTTAGCGCAGAAATGGCTGGGTTTAGAAACCCAGAAAACAATATCTTATGTGAATGTCCTACATGTTTCCGTGCTTTAGAGTATGTGTATGTGAGGATTGAGGAAAAACTAGAGAGGTAAAACATTTTTTTTTTTTTTTTTTTTATGTGAGTGTGGTTGATTGTTTATGCTATGCAAGCATAAATTGGATTATTTTTTTATTATTTAGAGTTAGAATTTAGAAGCTGTATGTATAAGTTGAAGAGATAATTTTGTGGTGCAAATACTTTTGATTGATTTATGTATGAATTTTATATCCTCTTTGCTTTATTTCACTAACACAAGACTTTTATACATTATCCAAATTAGCCTATCTGATGTTACCAATAACTTTGAATCTTCGACAACTGTATATCAGATTATCCGTTTCCAAAGTTAAGTCACAAATATTGATTCATAGGAGTGTATCGTAATCGCTCTCTCAAAGAAAAGAAACGGAGTATATCTAAGTATAAGTAACGGTAGATCTAGCAATAAGAGTCAGGTAGTAGCTTGGTGGTAGGCGATACAATCATACAATATCTCGTGCTTTGCAACCAGGGTTCAAATCTCATTAGGGGTTTGGGGCTGAAGTGGTGATTATGAGGCAAACGCTCCAGCAGACGAGTTAGCCAAACAAGCAAGGAAGGATACTCGGAGTAGTTTTTATCTTCAATGTATTTCGACCCCTCCCCCAGTTTGTACTAATCTGATTAGAATTGACAATGATTTGGAGCCGAATTTTCAAAACTTTAATGGCCCAAATTGCGAACTTGTAACCTCGGTTGGGGATAGGCCCATAACTTAATCTATGCTTCATCTTTTTTTGTCAAAAAAAAAGTGGTGATAATGGTTAGATTGGGGTATAGTCTTGAGATAGGTCGACAACTTGACCCGAATAAAAAAAGGCAAAATTGGCCTCAACACCCTGAACTATGGCTCGGGTGCACCCAACACCACCAACTACGACTAGTGGCCTAAACACCACCAACTACGGGGTGGGGTGCAGTGTGTACCGCCAACTACGGGTGGGGTGCAGTCTGTACCATAAAAACCCACCGTCTTCAGCAACATTTTAGGCTTCCGACCTCATTTATGTAGGGGTGCAGTCTGTACCATAAAAACCCACCGTCTTCAGCAACATTTTAGGCTTCCGACCTCATTTATGGTACGGAATGCACCCCACCCCATAGTTGGTGGTGTTTAGGCTACTAGTCGTAGTTGGTGGTGTTGGGTGCACCCGAGCTATAGTTCAGGGTGTTGAGGCCAATTTACACAACTATGGCTTGATAGCGCTCCGAAACAAATTATTTTTGATTTGCCAGCTCATGACTAAGTCATAAAGCATGTCATCCTATAATGATATCATGGATCATTATGAGATGATAAACTCTATTGATGTATTTATTTCATCATTGAATGCAAGGTAATTATTGATTTCATCATTGAATGCAAGGTAATTATTGATTTCATCATTTCATGACACATGACTAAATTTATTTTGTGCTCATAAAAAAACATATAAAAGATTATCTCAAGCATTTGCAAAAATGATATGTTAGCAACTTTAAACAAATAGATCATACAAGCAATAATATATCAAACCACACACATGGATTTAATAAAGAAAATTTATTATAAACCCAGGTGTATTGTGAGCATGGTACACCTAAAACTATTTTTCTACTTATTGCTCATTTAAAATCATCCAAATGAATATAATGTACTAAAAAAAGGAGAGTTTCAAATGAGTAAAACTCGTCTTGGGTGTATCATGCACAATTGCACATGATACACCCGGATGAATGATGAATAATTTGACATTTAATGGTTGATTTTAAAACCCATCACTATAGACAAAAATTTCCACAGAAATTACTTCCTCTCGAACACTCTTACTAAATTCTCTTCCTATTTAATCAATCTCCAACCAAAAATTCTAAAGGTTCTTATAAATCAGAAGTAGTTTACCACCTAGCATATTACAAAGATTCTTTTAATAGGTTCACAATATTTGTTAAGACTCAATCTTTAAGGTACTTTACTATTCGTAAATTCCACACCGCAGATCGGTTGCTCATTATTTGAGCCCTCCGAAATAAGTGAACAAAAGATATAGTGAAGCCCAAATTTGTTTTAAAGCCCTTATCTTGACAAACAAATAAACAATCACTTGCCTTTTCCAAGTTACACTTTCTGGACTCAATGTTCTTCCCATTCATTCAGAGTCAGCCTTTTCCCGGCCCATTCTCATTAATTATCTACTTCTTTCGCTAGCCAATTTTGCACTTTCCATAAATTCCCCTCTCTACTGCCAAACATCTCTATAACCTTTGCCTTTCCATTAACAATGTAGCAATGAAAATCACTCTTCTTTGTCCACCAAAATTATCTAATCTACTTTTGGGATATCTTCATCACTTGTGCCAATTTGTCAAGGACTCAAAATTAGTAGTTGAGTGGCATAGATTTTGCATTAGAAACGGATTAAGGTCGGCTGCAAATTCTTTATAGTACTCCCTTTTCACATTTCTTTTATATGTTATTTTTGCACATTCTATATTGTGCTCATTTGAGAAAGATATGTGACAAAAATACAAAAAAATATGTGTTCGGGAGCACATAATTTTAGGTGCTCTAGGGAGTACCTAAGATTTTTGCAGGTTGGTAGTGGACTAGTTGGAACATTTGATTTATCAATTATAAATACTTCCTCCAAATTAAAGCAACACCCATTCCGCATGTTTATTGATTTTCCTTGGATACTTACTTAATTTCTTTATTATTGCCTAAGGGTGTAATTAGATACGGATTAAGGTAAGTAATCTTGACAAACAACCATTCCTAAACTGATAAGGTCCCATTAATTTGATTTTATTTCTCTCTTTTTATAAGGGGCTAAAATAGTTAGGCTCTACTATGCACAAACTGCGTCAAAAAGAACCTAACTACCTACTATTAACAATAGAAAAGGAAGTCAATCAAAATTCTTAAAACTTTGTGTCGGTCAAAATGTATCTATTAATAGTGAGACAACCTTGGTTTTGTATACGTTATGCTCATGGTACACTAAAACATCTTATAAAAAGTACTAAGGAATCCCATCATTGATAATTTGATATTAAGACATGGGTAAATTTTTGCCCTAAATGAGTCTTTTATATGGAAGTGCTGACGACCCTTTTAAGCTAAAAGTTACCTGTTAGACAGGGCTACTTTTTTCCCTAAATGAGTCACTTTCACTTATACAGAATTGACTCATTTAAATAAAAAATTAACCTTTTTGTTAAAAGTGACCCTTTTAACTTAAAATGTGACCTATTTTGACTAAAATTTAAGTGGCTTCACAAGATGCACAAAATTCTAATTGTTAGGGAAACATAACAATTAAGAGAAAAGTTTCTTCCTCCTGCCTCCTTATTAAGGCGCCCTACATATGAAGAGCGAGAATATGTTCTTCCTCCAAATTTGTTCTAGTAGACAAGTGTGGGTTCTAATTCATTACTTGTTGGACTAATTAGAAGGATCACAATTAAGATTCTGATATATTCGATATTTGGAGAGTCCCTAAAGCTAGTGGTATTCACTTCTATATTAATCTATGCAAAAACGTTATGTGAAGGGGCTCGTGTGGCTGCAAGTAATGGGGCATCTACTCGCTTCTGGGATCATAAGTGGGCTTTAGATAAGTCTCTGCGTGAAGTGACTATCCAACCAATCCCAGATCACCTAGAGGGGGATACAGTTGCTGAATTGTGGGACAATGAATCAGGATGGAAATGGAACGACTTTGCTGATTGCCTACCCCCTGATATTATTCGGATTATCGATGCACATGAATTAAAAACTGACAACAATGTTGCAGATTTACTCTACTGGGGTGGGACAGCCCGTGGCAAGTTCACAATTAAATCAGCATTGATTATTATTCGCAAAGACATGGAAGAGGCTACGGATGGAAGCTGGAGCTTAATTTGGAAATTGAGAGTTCAACAGCGGATCCGTGTCTTTCTTTGGCTGGTTATGCATGATCGGTTAATGACAAATGTAAATAGAGCTAAACGCAATCTGACGAATAATACAAGATGTGGTTTATGTGAGGATGAGGATGAGACTCTTCTTCATGTCTTAAGGGACTGTAAAGCGGCAAGAGAAGTTTGGAAACAAGTGGGGGGTCCTGCTAATTCAAGTTCTTTTAGAACGGGATCTATTCAACAATGGCTTATGAGGAACATCAAGTTTCAAAACCGTCATGACTTATCTCCGGAGACATGGCCGATTTTCTTTTCACTTGTGCTATGGTGGTTACGGCGCTGGAGGAATTGCGTGGCCTTCAATAATACGAATGAGATGCCTGTTGATGTGCTAAGCTTTCTCATGGTTCGTTTTGAAGAGGCGTGGAGGGCATTGGGCGATGTTATTGTTGACAAGGAGCAGCCTGTTCCAGCTAAACAGGAAGCTTTCATTAGGTGGAAGTCCCCAGCCCATGGTTGGATGGTTCTAAACTCAGATGGTGCGGCCAAGGGATCACCTGGACCTGCGGGTGGTGGTGGTCTGATTCGAGATCATACTGGTAAGATGCACATTGCATACTCGGTTAATTATGGGGCTTGCCGAGCTTTTATTGCTGAGGTACGTGCAGTGGATTTTGGCCTTGAATTAGCCAAACGCATGGGAATTTCGAGGCTGCAAATACAGATGGATAACCTTGCGGCGGTTTGGGCTCTTCGAGGCAATGATAACTATGGTGGAGAATGCTCACACATCATACGCCAATGTCGGGATCTCATTGCTGATGAAAGTTGGGAAGTAGAGGTAATACATTGCTATCGAGAAGGGAATAGAGCTGCAGATTGGTTAGCAAATCAAGGTGTTAACCAGAACAATAAAATTGAGTTGATTCAAGTCCCCCCGTTACAGCTAGGTAGAATTTTATTTGAGGATGTTGTTGGTGTGGCTTTGCCACGCTTTGTTCCTCCATAGTTTCATTGTTTTGTTTTATGTTGTTTTTGTTTCTTTTTCTTGAGGTTGTTCCTCTCTTTATGCATCAAAAAAAAAATATTAATCTATGCATGAGATCTTGTTGTTTGATGTAGAAGATAGTTTTCTACAATTCCACTAATATATAGCATAAAAAATTCATAACCCTACAATTATCACCCATAGTCATTTTTTTTCCCTTAACTAATTATGTTAATGCTGGTCATGGAGAGCACAAAATGTTCCGTCCAAGATCATCATTGCGTATTACAAATAATTGAGATTACATTTTTGCAAATCTGCACAAAGCGTTAATAAAATATAGTGACATGACTTTTGAAACACACATATGACATATCAGAATCTACAAAAATATATTCAGTCACCAGATATAATGAAGAATTAATTCTAATGACAACGCAGAGACAGAGATGATGCCAACCAACTTGTTCTTCTAACCCTTTAATAGAAGTATGATGAAGCTCGTAATTGGACTTTGCCATTTTGAGAAAGTATCACAATTTGCCGTCTCCAACTTTCCAACATCATCTTCAATTAAGCAACGTCGTGCAAGCAGTACCCAAAACATTATGTTCAATAAAACATTACAAAAGTATCCATCCTTTTTCTAATACCATTTTAACTAACTCGTTCGAGCATCGAGCTAACTGCTAAACACAAAGTAGATCATGCTTACGGGTTACTTAGATTAGTTAATTAGATAAGTCTACAACAGCCTGCTTAATTAGTGCTTTATTTAAGGGAGTCACTCATTAACTATGATGACATCAGGTTGTTCATCATTGATTAATAAGCATATGTTTGTTTGTCAACCGTTTGTTAAGTAACTTTTAAGAGGTCGAACCAAACCTAAACTCTACTAAAAGCAAAACATAATTCTATTATGATTTTTTCTTATTTTTTTTAAATAAAGAAAATAGATTTCTGAATAGCTATAACATACAAAATTTCGAGTGAGAGGTGGTAGCTCAGTGGAGTAACACCCCGAATTATAGGGCATTGCCCAGTGTTCGAATACTCATCCCAAATAATATGTTGGGGCATTTACTTGTGGCCTTGTACTCAGTCTCTGAGCTGGTGTGCCCTGCAGGCTAGGCTTTTCTGACCAATTATCTTTCATAAAAAAAAAAAATAACATACAAAATTTCAAATCTTATAGAGTAGAAGTTTCTCTTTTCTGAATGTCCCAAGGGACACTAAACTTCAAGAGTTAGATCAGCCATAGAAATTCTATACAATAAAATTGAAACCACTTTTAGTGAAGCTCAACAGTATCTTCGGCGAAAGAACTATATAAAAGCTTAAATTTGACAATTCGATACTTTCTTGCATCATTATCTCAAACTCTCAATAGAATTTTCCAAGTGTGAATCCATCGCTCCATCATATATGGTTGTTGAGTTCAATTAACTAATGTTACATGAAGGAGATGCACAATTTTTAAAAGGGCTATATGATGAGGAGAGAGATAAAATTAAAAAAAAAATATGAAAGGGGATTCATGTGGAGAAGAAAGAGATAAAAGATAACCCTTTAACCAAAAATAGAAGTGTGCATTTAGTTTGCATCTTCAACAAAAAGGAAATTGTTGCACTTAATAGAATGAAGGAAGTAGATTTGTAAAGAAAGTTCTTGTGCGAAACAAACATATTGTACACGAATCATTGATAATCATTGTAGAAGTGCATAACATATACATTAGTTTTACCAATAACACCCATCCTCCATATATGTTAAATATAGCTCCTATATCAAAGAAGCGAAAGCCCACCACTAGTTGGGACAAAAGACTCTCACAAAGAGAGAAAAATAAAAAATAAAGATTATCGGTTGATTATTTATTCTTTTTGTTTATAGGATTGCTTTCAGTATAACACAGGGATAGAGGCGAGAGGGTGATCGAGGATTTTTTTTGCCAACTATAGTAAAGGGATTGAAGGTAGAATTGGTAGGCAAAGTTCAAACCTGAAGACAAATTGATACACCGAAATCTTATTTTTATATTTATTTTGCTCATATTCGAGGATGAAAAATGAGTAACGTAGTAGCTCCGAATTAAAAGAGCAAGAAATAGTTTTAGGTTAGTGTACATAAAATGTTTTGTAACCTAACACAAAGGTATTAGCCTATATAGAAGTAATTTTCAGGTGCTCAAACATATATATTACTAAATAATTATCCGAGTTTTTAGTTAACATATATAATATCTTTAAAGATCAATTAGCTATAATCTTTGATCGATTATTATTCTTTAAAAAAACATCAATGATTTATAGTAAAGAACTAAGAATGTAGTTAGAGCGAGGTTCCTTCCATCATAGTAGTATTTAGTTTCACTTAAACGTTTTAAATTTTATGTTCCTCTTCAATTAACTTCTTCGTGCAGACAACTAAATGTCAGCAGATTAGTTTAATTAAATCAATACCTCATCTGCTTAACTACTGATTAGAAAGAACTGTGCTAATAATATTAAATTGCCAAGTTGGTACTTGTTAGGCTATAAAAGCATGCTACCTTTCACATACATTGCTTCATTACCAAAATAATAGGAAGTATGAATAAATGAGAGTCTTCAATTCAGTGGAAGAAGACTAGTAGATAAAGTCTTGATAGATAGCGTCTAAGCTCTACGGCACTTTGCTGTCTTCCTCGCATTGAACCACTTTTGAAGAATTTGATTTGGCTTCTTTTTTTTTTCTTTTTAGAAGAAAGATGGTTCAATGCAAGAAAGAGAGCATGGTGTTTACTGGAGAGTTCTTGGAAGCCATCTCTCAAGCCTTAGCTACTAGTTTTCCCAGCTTTTTTCTTGATTAATTTCAGCCAAAGGTATAGAATTAATTCATACCATAATACACATGCATAATGCAAGTTACCATCCTGGTATTTTTTTTTATTTCTGGAAGTTTTTCCTATTTTTTTTAGGGTATAACTGTTATATTACACCTAAGATTTTCTGATCCTAATATCCTATTCTATCTTTATTTCTTTATGTTTTTTTACCTTGTTCATGTCCTTTTATGTTGGGTGTTTGGAGAGGCACAAAAGGAGGCACTCTAAACGAATTTCTATCCTAGATCTTAGATACCGTCTTTTATTTAGCTGTAAGGTAAGACATCCACACCTCTTTTTTTTTTTTGGGTGAAAACGGAAATGCTACATGTTTTTTTAATAAATGCATTACTTAAGTAGTTCCAAACATAAAGTCATTCATACAATCATTAGGGAGGGGAAAGGGAAAAGTTCTAATTACATATATGTCATTCATTATCACGCCTTATTATATACTTCATCCGTTCTTTTAGATGAGTCGTTTTGACTTTTGACACTATTTACATCCATGAATTTGACTATCTCTTGTGATTTGTACTTAAGGAAAAATGTAGATGTAGTCATGTGGGATATTGTTAGATTCGTCTTAATGTATATTTTCCAAATATCAACTTTTTAGTAATTTTTGCTTATTGATAATTAAAAAAATAAAGGTTCAAAATAGTGCATCAACAAGTGTACTCAAAGGAAATTGGTCAACTACAAAAACAGAAGAAGTATCCATGTCATGATGCTTGGATTGCAAATTATGGATTTCTTGTTACATTTGTTGTTTATATTGATGATGCAATTGTCTAGATTTTGAGAAAATAATTAGTTATTATGACGATGTTTAAGCACTCCTTCTGAGAGGAAGATAACTTTACATTGGACGTACATATTGATGTAATTAATTCCTTAATTAATTTCATCAATATAAAGTATATTTGAACAACAGGTGATAGTGTAGTGGTGCTGATCGATATCACTTCCAATCCTCTGGAATCGAGTCTCACCTTTTGTAAGAGGGATCCCCAAATCCCCCCTACTTGCAAGGGACTTCAATTTGAAAGAGAAGGCTCCAGAGCAGTGGATGCAATAGCAAAATGGGCGAGGAAGAATGAGTAAGATAAACATTCTCATCTAACTAACATGGATTCTATAATAGATAATAGTAGTGAACAAAGAGTGCTTTTAGATGTAACCACTAAATGTTAGTTGGAATTTGGGAACACCAAGCTTCATACTTGTTTTTAAGCATTCCATTCTTTGCCAGCTCATGGACGAAACGGTAGGATTCATCTCCATATTCTCTGTAACTACAGCAAAATTCAACATGATTCCGGATACGGCTTAAAACCATATTAATCTCCTGAAGGTCCATCAGCACCTCTCTGGGGTTTCCGAAGTGTGATTTGATCCATGAAACTGCATGGTTTGATTCGCTTTCAACAACGAGCTCCACATTTCTACAGCACAACTCTGATGCCTCAAACATCCGTAATGCATCTTTGATAGCAAGCAATTCTGCAACATCGGCATCCATGATGTAACAAGGCAATGGCCCACAAAACATAGCTCGGATTGTATGGTTTTCGTCCAATAGGACCCCTGCATACCCTGCTGCCATAGTATTGATCTCAACTTCCGCTTTAACAATGAACTTGACTCGAGGCAGAGCTTCCCTGTAACTGAGTTGGATATGAGTGGAAAGTGGCTCGACACTGAATTTGAATGTACAGCTATCTCTCCAGTCGAAAGGCTCATCCCGTGTTGAACCATGGCCTCTTTTGTTCTCATAACAGGGGTAGTCCTTGATATCGAAAGCAACACAATCCTTTAGGTAAAGGGAGTTGATGGATGCAAGTTCTTCAAGATTCCAACATGAATAAGGAGATTTGGTTTTATGAGTAATATGAATTTCACCATTAGGTCGTAGCAACCATCTGGCGTTACTGAAGAAGCCCTGGACTAGTTCCTGATGCATCCTGAGGACACCAAAATGCAGCTAACCAATACTTAAAATTGTTCTGAATAAAAGAACAGTTAGATAAAAATTGACTAGTGTAAAGTATAAACCAATGTTTAAGTCTTAATTATATCCAGCAAGTTCAAGTCAATTTCTCAAAGGATCAAATTTCTGCATCACGGAGTCCTTGTTTTAGGGTGAACATATCCAGAGTCTAACTAATCCAAATTTAAGCCAGGTTAGGCTCTAAACAGAAAAGAAACTCTCATACCAATGTTGCTACAAGCTCTAAATTCTCTAGGAAAGATTGAATAACTCTCTTATCCATTGATGCAAAAGTTCACACAAATAAGCTAACATAAGAAATGTTCAGAGAAGTCTAATTTACAGCTAGTTGAGACAAGTTACGAATAGATGTACATAAGTTCATATAGGTTCCACAAGTTACGGCATAACATGCAATCAAACGACAACTAAATTTCGAACAAAAGGTGTTATTTAAATGAATATGCCAATTAATATAATGTAATTTAGGATATAAATTAGAATAGGGAAAAAAGTTCTCATACTTGATCATAACAGGATCGTCTTCCTTTCTGTAGAAACCAGCATGGGGAAAGTTATAGACAATGCGATCGAACTTGATTTTGTTGAGATGGGGGTAGTCTTTCATCAATGTTGTTGCATCCACTTCATGTAAAAGGATGGCTCCCATTCGCTCTAACCGTCGCAAATTAAAACTTGCTTTCTTATAGGACCTGACCAAGGTATCTGTTACCGGTTTAAACAATGTGTTAATAGTATGGTAAAAACAATCTGTTACACTTTTGCTTTACCATGTGAATAGAAAATTATTATGCTCTATATGTGACATATTGATGGATTTTAGTAAAAATCAAAGAATCCATCATGCATCCCATGTAGCGTGCACATTATAGACATATGGTAGTTTTCAGCTCATCCATAACAATCCGATTATGCTCATTTGCTCATTTGGAGAGCTCTATTGTGTTTATTTGTTTATACAGAGCTCTTCAAATGAGCGAGGAAACCATGTTGGATTTATAACAAAAAAAGTAATAAGTTACAATTATCCCACTAGTTATTGAGAGAATTTTCAACATAGTTGGAAGACCAATATATTTTTCCTGTATTATAAATTTATTATTTAGGGAAATTCTACATGGTACCACTATACTTTTGACTTTTCCATTGGGTACCCAAAATTATTTTGGATTCTACATGGTACCACCGTAGTTTGTACTAATTCTCTTCCATAGTATTCCGCTAAAAAAAAGTTAGTTGAGGGTTAAATAAGGTTAGAGTTTTGTTTCGTTTGAATGTCTCAGTTTGCATGGTTTAGTTTCGGTGTCCAAAAAAGCTCGGTTAAGGTTTTAAGGGTCATTTAACTCTAAAGGGTCAATTTTAAAGTCAAAATTAGCTAAAAAAAGAAGACCAAAAACACCTTGTTATGTACGGGGAAAGACTAGTTCTTTTCCTATTGCGCAAACCGAGGTATTTTCAGTCTTTTTTCCAATTTCGGCCTCAAAATTAACCTTGAGAGAAAAAAAGCCCCCCAAAACTTTAATCGATCGATTTTCATAGAGGTCGTTTGGTTCACCTCAAATTCCACTGGATTTCCTAGGAAGTACAAAATAGGGTATTTGTTTGGTATACAGGAAATAGGGAATTCATGGGAAGTTGAATTTCCAAGGAAATGGAAGTTCCTATATATGTAGTGTAGGAAATTAATCACCAACCCCCCTTGGTGATTAGAATTTAGAAATTCTTGTGTCAATTACAAAATCCTATATTCAACCAAACACCCAAAGCCATTTTCCTAGGAAATAGACTAGGGAATTTACTTCCCATGAAATAAGACTTCCCATGGGATGTAAGTTCCAACGGTAACCAAACGAGTCCATAGTGTGCAAAACAAAGCACGCAAAACGAGGAAAACTCCTAACCCTAATTAACCCCCAACTAACCTTTTATTTAATGAAATGTTACGGTAGGGAATTAGTCTAAAATACAATGGTATCATGTAGAATCCAAAACAATTTTGGTTACCAAATGGAAAAATTAAAACTACAGTGATACCATGTAGAATTTCCCTATTATTTATATTGAACATTCATGCTTTTGAAAATTACCTACGAACTTTTCCTTTAAAAAATATGGATAACAACGATGATTAACAAACAATAACACAGTTTTACAAGACACTTAAGGAAAGAAAAAAATTGAAATTTGAAATTAGTGAGATTCATTTTAAATCAAGAAGATTGTGCTCCAAAATTTGAACTAGCATTTTGTGTATATGTGGTTTGGTGGGAGTTCATTCATCATACACTTGGCATGGTATACTTAGGACTAGTTATTGCTCATTTGGAACTCTCCATTAAAATACATTTTGCTCATTTAGATGATTTCAAATGAGCAATGAGTAAAAAAAAAAATAAGCTTGTGTACCATGCTCACAGTACACCCGTTGCAAAATCGAATTTTTTAACAAAAAAGAACAAACTAATTAATTTCTTGAATTTTAAAATTCGAAAGGGCATTACTATTTACCGTCCGTATTTACTAAAAATCGTCAGTAATTTTTTTAAGGTTTTCCTAAACTACCCCTATGTATATTCACTCACTCTCACCTCACCCCAACCACCACCCACACACCAAAGCAACCACCACCACCACCACGGCGTCAACCACCGGCGACCACCACCACCACTCTCACCGAAAATCTTGTTACCATGGATATTTCCCAAAAAAAAAAAAAACATAGTAATGGAATTTTGTGGTAATGGAATTTTCATCCGTTACCACCATGATAGTAATGGAATTTTCATCCGTTACCACCATGATAGTAACGGAATTTTCATCCGTTACCATGGTTTTTAAAAAAAAAAAAAAAAAAAAAAATTGTTACTTTTTTTGGAAAAACCCATGGTAACGGATGAAAATTCCGTTACCTCCATGGTGGTAACGGAATTTTCATCCGTTGGAGGTAACGGAATTTTCATCCGTTACCGTGCACTGGTGGTAGATTTTTTTTTTTAAAAAACTAACCACATTTCGTTCCGGTGTGGTTGGCGGCGTTGACGATTTTTCGTGGTACTCCGGTGGTGGCAGAGGTCCGCGATGGTGGTAGTCAGGTGGTGTTGGTGGTGGTGGTGGTCAGGAGGTGGTGGTGGTGGTTGGGTGGTGGTAGTGTGAGAGGTGAGAGAGTAAGAGTGGGGTAAAAAGGGAGGGGTATGGGGGGGGGATTTTAAGGAAAAAATACGGGTGACTTTTAGTAAATACGAACGGTAAATAGCGATTGGGATTCGAAAGTACTCCTTTTCTAATAAATATTCCGGGATTATGTGTCACAAATCATGCACAAATTTCTCCAATTTGGACGCTATTCTAGGCAATAATTTGAATTATATTCCGCCAATTTCCCTTCCAAAAAATTAAAAGAAAAACAAGAATCTGTTTTTTTTTATAAAAAAAAACACTGGAGATTTGTTCTTTTGCATTCAAGAGTCAAAAAGATCAAAACTTTGAACAAATTAGAACCCTTTTTTATGAGCAAAATCAACACTATAATAGACCATACAAAGAAGATGGAAAAAAAAAACAAATAATTACTCTATTCCAGTGAATTTCAACTCCTTTTCATCAAATTCTCCACATTTTTTATGAATATAAAAGATAAGAGAGAAGATGGCTAACCATATGAGTCGAAAGAAGTGGCAAGAATATTAGAAGCAGAACCAAAACCAAAAGCCAAAGATAGTGAGAAAGAGAAATCTCCTTCACCCACCAATAATATTTGATGTGAAGATGAATAATGTTTTACCCACTTATCTTTTTCTATCATCTTTTTACCCAGTAGATTTTCAACACCATACATCAATGGAGGATGAAGGTACTGAGAGTACTCCATTTTTCAACTTTTCATAATTCTCAAAAAAAAAAAAAAGAAGTGACTTTTCGAATTACAGATTACTAGTAGTAGTATTACCAAAGAGAAACTCAAAAGTTGTAATATAATTTGTGGGTTTTTTGGCTAGTGCTAAAACTATTTAAAGAATTTTTTGTCCCGTACATGGATTGCTTCGGCAAGAAGATCATTATGTTATTTGAGTGAGCCCCATTCACAAATAGCTTGTTATGCAAGGTTCCAATTTTTACCTAGCGTCCAAAGTTTCTAGTTTGTGTTGTCTACTCAGTAATCAGCTTTTTCTAATTGAATAGTTTCGGCTTCTCAACTTTTCTAGGCCCATATTAATCCTCCAAATTCACTTTCACTGATCACATTTTTTTTAAAGCGGTGGTAATAGTTAAGTTTTAATTGATCATATCGAATACCGCAGCAAGCGGATAATGTCATGTCATATTTTTTTGGGTAATGAAGAGTAATATTAGCAAAAAAAAACACTGAATGCACCTAAGTGAACTTAGTGTAAGCTCACACTACCACACTGGATAGGCCCAGTCTTTACAAGCTTTCAAGCCAGTCTTTGTCACTATTTGTAATTTTAGTACCCATTAACTGTGCTACTCTATACTTCACAGTGAATTTAATTTCTTTGATTGTGTATTCTATTGTATGTACAATATCATTCTAATAGGCTAAATTCCTATTCTTCCATATGTTGTAGACAACAGTCAGCAGCTCCAATAGCAGCAAATCCCACCTTCTTTTTGAATTTCGACCCCTCAAATCTGTTCTGCATCCATCTGCAGATCTGAGTTAAGTTCCTCCTGTGCCATCTCATCCCAAGCCAATACATAATTCCCTGCATACATTTCATGCTGAACGTGCAATCAAAGAAAAGATGATTCAGATCTTCACTATGTTGTTGACAGAGGCATCATCTGTCATTGTTACATATCCCTATTTGCATTAGTCTTGCTTTAGTCTTCAATCTCTTGTGAGCAGCTAACCACATGATGAACCTATGTTTAGGAATAGTGAATCTATTCCAAACATATTTTCTCTATTGGACTTGAGTGTCTCCATTACTCAATTTTTATAAAGCTTTTTAATGCTAAAGTCAGTCTCATTTAGCCATTCATCTCCTAGTAGCAGCCCATTCACCTCATTCTTTACTTTACATGTCACTTTCCAAACCCAACTGGCACTGTTAGGAGCAGCATAACTACTCCAATCCTCCCCTCCGATATACACACAGTTTACCCACTTCATCCATAGGTTTTCTTTTTCCTGAGCAATGTGTCAGGCAAGCTTACACACAGCTGCCATATTCCATCTAATAATATATCTCAGCCCCAATCCTCCTGTATTCTTGGTTTGACACACCATTTCCCAAGCTACAGCTCCTGGTTTGCTGTCATTATAAGCTACAGTTCAGTGCATCTAGCATGATTTTTAAATCCCTCCAATTCACCAACATAAGTGAGAATTCTGTCTAGGTAATCCATGCCAAGTGCAAAGAGCAAAGGAGACATGGGATCTCCTTGCCTCAGTCTTCTGTAAGCATTAAAGAATCCAGTAGGAGTGCCATTAAGCATGATTGAAAATTTTGCTGTCTTCACATGTCATAATCAACATCACAAAATTCCTAGGAAAGCCAACTCCTTCTAGCATTTGTTCAAGAAAATTCCAGTTTACAATGTCATATGCCTTCCTTAGATCAAGTTTCATGAGACAACTTGATCTAGTGGCCTTCCTCTTATACATCTTTACTAAGTCCTCACATATCAACACATTACTGATTATACTTCTACCAGCAACAAAGGCACCTTGTGCTGGAGAGATAATATTAGGTAAAATTCTGTTAAGCTCCTCACTGATTAGCTTTGTGAAAGTTTTGTACAATATATATAGTGCAACAGGCTATTGGCCTAAAATCTGAAACAGCACCTGGGCACTCAATTTTGGGCACAAATGTCAAAGTGGTTGCATTTATCACTTTTAACAGCTTCCCTATTTTAAATACATCCAACACAGCTTCAGACACATCATCTCCAATTATCTCCCAACAATGCTTAAAAAATTTGCTGCTAAATCCATCAGCCCCAGGCGCTTTCTCATTAGGGATGCTGAAGATGACCCTTTTCATATCTTCCTTTGTAGAGGCCACATTAAGCAGCTGCACATGTGCATCAGAAAGCTTTTTCCCCTTGTCAATCTGAGCATTCAGAACAGGTTGCTTTTGATCTTTATGAGAAAAAGTTCCTGGTAATAATCCAGGAATGCCATGTCAATCTTCTCTTTTTCAGTTATCCATTCACCCTTTGCATTGTGGATAGAATGGATCTTGATTCTGTATCTTCTAACCTTGATTGCTTGACAGAATATCTTGGAGTATTCATCACCCTCCTTGAGCCATGTGATCTTTGCTTTCTACTGTAACATGGAATACATATTCTTCTTTGCATTCTTATATTGTTCCATAGCTATTTTTTCCCTGGTAGCTAGTTCAGGATCATGAGGCTGAGCATGCATAGCAGCCTGGGCTTTGTCAACAGCATCCTTAGCCTTTATCGTCACTGCAACTTCTACATCCCCAAACCCAATTCTATTCAGCTCCTTTACCCTTCCTTAACCTTCTTCATCTTCATTATCAACTGAACCTTGTACATGTCACAACCAATCACCTGCATACACCAAGCATGTCTCACTAACTCAAGCATGCCAAGGTGATTACACCACATATTATGAAACCTAAAAGGTTTTTTAGTACTCACATCAAGAAAGTCACCCAACAGCATAAATGTGTGATCAAAATTGCCCTTAGATAAAAAAAACTACTTCAGCCACATCATGTTTGTCAATCCACTCATTGCTACTAGCACTCTGTCAATTCGAGAAAAAACCCTTTGTTCCCCATCTTGTTTGTTATTCCAGGTAAAGTATCTTCCTGTTGCTTTAACATCAACCAAATTACAATGCATCATCCAATTCAGCATAGGGTGGACCTTAGCTTGTCTAACTGGGGCTCCAATCCTATCCTCCACACTACTTAAGGCATTAAAGTTTCCCATCAAGAGCCAAGGCTTACCACTCCCAACAACATTTTTTAAACACCTCCATAATTCCATCATACTAGTCTGGTCATTAAAGCCATAGACAAATGTACAGTCAAATGCCTCCCCATTTATAGGTTTCACAATGCAGTGTATGAACTGGCTATGTACAACACTAATTGTCAAGTTAAATGAAGTAGGACTCCACCCAATAATAACTCTTCCATTGTTGTGACAACTATTGTTATGGGTAAAACACCACCCATGGCACAAATCTAGGTATACATCACCTAGTCTAGGGCTTTTGACCCTAGTTTCTAAGAGACAAAACAGCTTAACATCTGTAGGCGTGTTTTTATTTTCGCCTACGCGGTGTGAGCACGTATTTGATTTGACTACCCCATTGTAAATGTTTTATTGAAAATTATTTAGAAGTCGCCAACAATTTTTTAAAGGAAGAATCATAAACCTAATTGGATATGGAAAATCGTAGGGACAAATTAGGGACTTATCCAATGTAGATTTATCCTTATAGACTCCATAGATGGTCAAAATGAACCAAAGATTGAGTTCGGGGGTGAGGGTACGACATAGTCAAGAACCATGTTGCCCATTGCTGGCCTCTACTAAATATCGATTCACAACAAATTTTATGCAATAAAAAACCATATAATATTTTCAACACCCTAAAAATAATTTAGTCTAGGTTGGTTCAGGAAACACATAAAAAGACTATTTTTAATGACAAGTTATTAGGCAATCAAATTACAGGGAACCTGTTAGGTTGTCCAAATTAATCTGATTAATGTTAGAATAGTTCTTTAGGTCTTTGATCAGCAATAATAACATGTGGGTGATAAAAAATAATGCATAGAACAATCAGGCAAGCATGCAATAATATATGAAAATAAATAAAAAGAAGGATTAGATTATACAGTAGAACGATTAATACCAAAGATATTATGAAATAAATGGTTAGTAACTTCAATATAAAAATAGGAATTTATTCAAGGACCCTCAGGATTATACCGTGACCTGGGTCTGCGAGATTGAAAACCTTCGGGACGAGCAATCGTGAAGCCTCACTAGTAGAATAATTGCTTATTGTTGCGGTCTTTAAGTGGCCTATTGCGGCGGTTTTGGCCGCGTAGCAATTAAGGGCGCAACAATAGGTAATTAACTTATTGCTGCGGTTTTTAACCGCAGCAATAGAGCAACCTATTGCTGCGGTTTCTATCCGAAACCGCAGCAATAGATAATTTTTTAATATTAAATATACATGTCTATTACTGCGGTTTCTTACCAAAACCGCAGCAATAGATGCAGAGCAAGGTAAAAAAAATATATATTTTTTTAATTTATCAAAGCGTAAATTTTTTGTAGTTATAGTACAACTACAATATAAACATAGCTACAACAATCCAACACCAATTACAAAAGAGACGTAAAAGGTAAAACTAAGAAAAAGAGAATCTAAATCCACAAATCAGTTTAACAAATCAGAAAATCAGTATATACAACAAATTACCTAGAAGAAAATTAAGAAACTATACACCAAATCAGTATATACAAAATCGAAAATCTAAATCTGAAAAACAAACCAAAAATCTGGATCCAAATCACACGAAATTTGACATGAAAATTTTCAAAAAAAAAAATTGAAACAAACCTCACTGATTGAAGCTTCTTCTTCGGCATTCCCGAGCCGAAGTTTGTTGTGGTTGAAGAACAAACTAAAAATCCGGATCAAAATCACACGAAATTCGCTCAAAGAGAAACTAAATCTGAAAAACAAACTAAAAATTTGAAAAAGAAAAATCCAAATCACTAGAAATTCGCTCAAAGAAAAAACTAAATTTGTTGTGGTTTGCGGTTGAAGAAACGGATGAGCGACATGTGAGAGAAGACCGATGAGTGAGGAAGACAAGGACGAGCGACGAACAGACGATCGATGAACAACGAACGGACGAGCGACGAGTGAGGAAGACGAACGACCAAAAATCCAACGGACGAACGACGAACGGAGAGAATAGATCTGAATTTATAAGGAGATTTGAAGGAGGAGAGAAGAGGGAGAAGAGTGAGAGAAGACCGACGAGTGAAATGAAGATCGGCGAAGGAGCAGATCTGAAGGAGGAGTTTGAAGGAGGAGAGAGAAAGGAGTGAAATAAGGGAAAGAGGAGCGCGTTAGGAGATTTGAAAAAGGAGAGAGAAATCTGAAAACGGCTGAAGATCAGGGGGTGAAATAAAACCCTAGTGGCTTTAAATCAAATGACATATTGCTACAGTTCTCCCAAAAAACCGCGGCAATAGATTAATATTTATTAAAAAAATAATATTTTAATATATTGCTGCGGTTGTGCTTGGAAACCGCAGCGATATATATCGTCAAACAGTCAATGAAAATTGAAAAAATTTCCTGTTCACACATATTGCTGCGGTTTCCAGCCACAACCGCAGCAATATGTTTAATTCGATTTTTCCTTTTTTTTATTCGTGGTTTATTGCTGCGTACGGGTAAAACCGCAGCAATAAGCAAAAATTCTACTAGTGCTTGAAAGTATGAATGTTTGAAAGATTTGAATGTATGTATGAAAAAATATGTCTGAAAGTATGAGTTTTTGTAGGGAGGTTTTGCAGAGAGGTTCGTAAGTGTATTCGTAATATAAAAGTCGAATGTTATGTGTGGAAAAAAAACGTATTTAATTCGGAAAATCGCAGCCTATTTATTGGGAAAACGAATCTGCGCCTCACGCGCCATCTGCGCGAGGCGCAGGATGACGTGTCAAGCGTAAATCCACGTGTTAGGCGCAGATTGGCGCGCCTGACGCGGCATGCCCAGTAGAAAGCGTACACATGGTACGCGCTTTGAAAAAGATAAGAAAGAAAAGATGTATCTCACACAGAGAAGTGCGCTTGGCGCAGGACTCTATATGACACACAAGTCTACGTGGCATGACACGTGCGCTCGGCACACTGATGTGCGCTAGACACAAGCTTACGTGGCAGGACACGTGCGCTCGGCGCAGGGTTGTACGCTCAGCGCTGTACCACCTTGCTTTTGACATGTTTTGACAACTTTTTGATAAAAATGCGTTTTAAAGATTTTCTTTTATCTTTTAACTCCGGAAATCTGATTTTATGGGATAAAATCCGATTTTGATTATAAAAAAATATCTTTGAAAATATTTATTTTATAGAAATAAAACAATTAATTATTATTAAACAATGGGCTTTTCAAAGAGTTTGGCTCAAAATACAATTAATTATCATGAATAATTATGTGGGCTTTAAAATAGGATTTCAACACTTTTTGAAATAGTTTTGGGATGGCTCTTCGAACTGCTCTGCTCTTGGGTCGGACCAATTAAGAATGCAGTATGTTTCATCATCGAGCCCTTAAATAGGGAGACACGATTATGTGTCTACAACATCATTAGGGGTAAGAATATGCCTCACCTTAGCTTGTAAACCAAACATATCAACATGGTAAGTCTCATAATCCACTTTCTATATGTATACATAAATCATTTCGGAACGGACCAACTTCTTCAACCAAGAATAAATCAACCTAATATTTTATTAAAATGTTTTCCAAATATTTCATATGGTAACCCTGCCACCAAATGCCCCCTTAATGCGTAGTTGACAAGTTTTTAGGAACCTATTAGCTCATCTACACCACTTTTTAAAGTGTTTACTCGTGACATCTTTGCAAGAACAATCACATCATCTAAAGTAACACATGCACCTTAACTGATATCTTAGGTCATCGTCTATAAACTAATTGATATCAACAATTTCATTCGGCAATACATTCAGCTACCAATCTTCTAGATTGCAACATTATAGTATATGTTGAAATATTACATACAAGAAGCGACCCAGCTACTTATGGTACGGCCAACATAATAAAACATTGTTAAAAAATTATTCTAGGGAGTATTATTATAGCAAGCAAATTATCAGAAGGTATGCAGAAAATGCTGTGTCTCCAGTCTCCACTACTTCCAGCCTTTAAGCTTAAGTTGTGTAGGATCAACATCAGCCTTCTTAAGAAACAAACCAGAAAGATAAGCCGAAAGAAAATTCTCTCTAAAAAACCTCATACCAAACCAATCAAACTCCTGTATCCAACCCAACATATAACCTGTACTGATGAGTCCAAATGCTCTCCACCTCCTGTTCTTTGCATAGCTATTTAAACCATTTTTTATCTTCTCATACTCGTATTCATCCTTATTTTCACAATCCGATGATGCCCTCTGATCATTCGAGTTCGTTAGGAAGGCATCGGCGATATGTTTTGCTAGAATGACACCGTCTTCTAGAGCCGAGCACCCACCCTGCCCAAGGTCTGGTGTCATAGGATGGCAAGCATCACCTGCTACACATACATTGTCTTTGCTTATGTTTCCAAATAGGATTTCCAGCGGAGGCCTATATCCTAGTGGTGAGCGTACGATTTCTTCTATCTTTGTGTCTTCAATCACAGCCTTTACTTCGGCTGGTACTTTGCCAAGTTTACTCAGTACAAATTGCTTCAGCTTCAGTTGATCAGCTTCTATCAATTTTCTACTTTCTGTAATTACATTAAATTCAAAGTTTGTTATTTCTTATTCAATTCTAACACACATTTTATCATATTTTAAAGAAAAATTCACATAGAGTAATTCCAACTATGGTTACGTTGGTCTTCTTATAATTATGCCAACTACGAGTTATTCCATGATAAGCCCAATATGACGTAAGAAAATAAATTTACAAGGTCAATGATGATGCTTCATTAAGTTCAAACTCTAGTAGGTTCGAGAGGGGAGAGGATGGAAAGAAAATATGAAATAAAATTTCACACACAATAGCCAATTATACAAGTTATTAATCAATATTATGATTATTTGAAACAAGACATCTTTGTCGTTGGGATTATTCTACAATAACTCATAGGTGGGATAATTATGAGAAGACGGAACACAATAAGTAGTATTCAATTGTAAATGTCTTTTGAAAGAAAATTACACTTATGCTTTGTGTAAGGAGAAGCATACCTTGAGCTGATGGGGACCATGTGAAAAACCAATAAACAGCATTGTCATCACAAGGAACAATACCATATCTAACACCATTTCCCACCAATTGGTAAAATTTGGGCTCAAACTTATGGCCTTCTTTGTAATATGCACAACCCCTTATTGCTGATCTGCCTGTTAATGATGGTTGCTTGAACCCTAACCACTTTGCCACCACCGAAGTCACCCCATCACACCCAACAAGTACCTGCTTGTGTGACATGGCATCAGCTAATTATATTCCTAGATCAAAACATGTAATCAATTCAAGGAACCATTTTCACTAAACAAAACCTTATGGGAAATTCTACATGGTGGCCTCCTACTTTGAGTTTTTCTATTTGGTGGCAGGCAAAAAAAAGATTTATACAAAGTGACACCATACTTTAAACAATTATACATAGTGACCCTAACCCACTTAAAACCTAGCTAATCCATAATTTTAAGTAAATTTACTAACTTATTCTCTGGTTAATTATCATAAAACCACACTTCTCTCTATCATAATTTTAGGAGATGATATATAATATGCAGAATAATGTACAGTCACAGCCTACTTGAGGTGAAATGAAGAGTCCGAGAAACATAACTTTGCACTAATGCAAAGGCACAAATCTAGGAGGGTTAGACGCTCAACCTTAATATTATTATCATTACCTTGGTCTTAAGGGTGGAACCATCAGCAAGATGCACAAGCTTTGAGAGACCTGATTCTTCAATAGAAACCACCTTGGAGGAATACCTTATTGTACCACTTGGTAATTCTTTCGCAAGCGCTTCTAGTAAGGCCTTTCGTTTTACACACCGAACTTCATGATCTCCGCTGCAATATAACATCTCAACTTCAATATGCCATGACGCCAATGTTAGCAGCCTAAACACTAGCTTAATTAATTTAAAGTGAGAAGAAGCACTAAAATTTTACAACTAGTTTTTAAATAATGAACTTACTGTGTTCCCTTGTTTGTAAATGAAACATATGAAGTTAAAGCTCCTGTAACTGAAGATGAGGTATTTATCCTGCATATGTTTAAGAAAAAATGACTGACTTTTGCTAAGCAACTTCTTATCCTTTAACCAAGGAAAACTTGTTATCTAACAATAATATGAAGTATCTCACAAAGAGCGGAAAAAAGGCTAAATATATATAACATACAGTTTGTTACCAAATACTCCCTCCGTTTCTTTTTAATCTACCCACTTTCCTTTTTGGTCCGTTTCTTTTTAATCTACACACTGTTGCTTAATCTATTTTTGGTAATATGTCACATCTACTTTCTCCTCTTTTTCCACCCATGTCATCCACTTTCTAATATTTTAACCCACTTTTTAATTTATCTCTCTCACTTTTCAGTTTCTCTCTCCACCTTTCAAATTCTCTCTCATACTTTTGCACTTTCTCATTGGATTTCCCCCAAAGTGAACTGAGTAAATTAAAATGAAACGGAGGAAGTAATAGCGAGGAAGGACATTTTGATAATTCCACCCGTGTAGGCCCCACCTTCCGTTTTCACTCATTTTTTTATAACGAAACTGTTTGTTGTTTAACTATATCCTTACCCAAAAAGCTGGCCATGTTGTTGCCTGAGTGAATCGCCGATCCCAAGAGCATCCAAAGCCCTCCATGCATTAGTCCAAGTCGTGAACGCTATACCAGCGGCTCTCAGTATATCTGAAGATTCTAGCACCAAACTTTTTATTCCCAGCCTGCAAACAAAAAAAAGAAGCACACAAAAGACACACAATGAATGAACAAATTCTTTCCCCCCTTCTACATTTATGAATCACTAAAAGTACAAGAAAATACCTATATAGTGCTAAAGCAGTAGCAAGACCAGAGATTCCAGCTCCAACAATGACAATATCTGTGTTTACCTCCTCCATCTTTGCACCTTATATGTTGCAAAATTAGCACAGATATAACAAGTTTTGTTGAACATGAGATGATCATGGCGTTGTTTGTTGCATGTGCTTATATACTTCATTAATTCTGTTTGTCTAGCCTCTAGGAAGGTGTGCCCACATGGCTTGAATTGGAAAAGTCACACAAGGACAACAATAATTGACCCTTATATATATTCTATGTATGGCAAATGTTGCTTTTGTTGGCAACCAATATGGACTCATTTTCCAGTCCATTATCTTTTTAGTATTATTGACTTCCTTCTTTTCATAATAATTGTAACATACTTTAACGACATATTTTTCTAAGAAATCCATGTAAAGAGGAGAGAGATAGAGATAAATCAAAAGTGGGGGGCTATGTAATATGAGAGAGATAGAGAGAAAATATTACCAAATATACATTGCAATTTTATATTAAATATCAAAATAAGGGAAATGTTGTAATAAAAAAAGAAGGGATGAATTATGAATATAGATTCAGGATAGATTCTTAAAATGTTAAAGATGAGATTGATTTTTTAAAATTAATTTCAAAGGGGCATTTGGTATTATTTGTAGGGCCCCACATTCCACAAGCTCTTCCCAATTGCTAACTACTACTACCTCTGTATTTTCTTAGTTGCACCATTTGCTTCTTCACATTTGCCGAGACGCTTCTTTAAACGTTAATATATCTTATTGGGTGTAAGTAAAAATTATAAAAATTTGATATTTGGAATCCTCGCATTGAGACGAATTTAACAAGACCCCACTTGACTATGTTTTTTCTTATATAATGGTGCGAGATAACTTAACAAAGTTGGTTGATGAATAGTGTTAAAAAGGCAAATGGTGCAACTAAAAGAATACGGATGTAGTATTTATTCACCAGTCACCAGTAAAGTTGCCTCGGCCCTCTAGAAGATGCTAAGTGGTATCAGCGCAGTGGTTTCTCATAGGCTGTTTGATTTATTTATTTTTGATCCAACTGAACTTGGCCAATATGGTCCACATTTTATATCAATTTACGCAACGGTCATATCTCTATTATATAAGCCAAGGGAGGAGGTATAGTGTCCCCCCTTTGAAATGACTAGAATACCCTCTAACAATTTAAAACAACGTTTTCTTCTTATAAAAAAATTAAAAAAATGAGAATCAATGCAACTTGCCATATGAAATAAGTAAAAATGGAATATGCAATCACCATTAATAACTTGACAAAATAGATTGACACAATCAATTCACGAAATTGATTAGAATCTTCAATAATATAAAAGTTAGCGATATATATCCTGACAACATAATACTACGTATTTACAAAGTTCAAACAATATGGTTTATTAACATTTATGATCGTTAAAGAATTATTACTAAAGCCGCTGCAAGGAATTATTAAATCAGCAACCAAATTTTTCAGTGAAGGTATTGAACAGTTAAAAATCGATCACCTTCAATTCAAAAATAATAACATCTACAAAAGAACCTCAATAATTTACATCACTACCAAAATAATTTTAGATTAAAAAAACATGTACATTCGTACATGTAGTTACATAAGGTTGTTGACGCACGTATCGTGTGCATATACGACTAGTGAGGCCGTAAGCAAGGTCGTCTTAAAAATTTTGAGGCCCTTGTGCTAATTATAAAGTTGGGCCCTAAATATAAAGATAATATATATAGGTTGTGTATTCTATAAAATAATCATTATTAAAATATTCTAGACAAAATAATGCTGAAATTTGAACAATATGACTAAAACAAACATTTAATTTAAGACTTTTGGCCCTCTAAAAAGTGGCGCCCTGTGCCGTAGGTTGCTTGCACGCCCTATTAGACGGCCCTGACCGTAAGGCACTGTAACAGCCTAAATTTTTAAGCAAGTTCAATTATTTTGTTAGCTATATTAAGTCTTCATCAGGATTTGGTCCTTTAAGTAGTTAGAATTCTCCCCAACATCATACTAGGACAAAAGTGGATAAGAACCATCATTCTTAATTGTTAAGAAATCAAGTGGATAAGCTCTAACATTCTTAGTGGTTAAGAAAGCTTGTGGATAAGCACTATCATTCTTAATGGTTAAAAAAGGTCAAAAAGGATAAGCACTATCATTCTTAGTGGTTAAGAAAGCCTTGAGAACCAATTGATAAGCTAAAAAGCCTTGGAGAGCCTTATTCCTTAAGATTGTGAAAATCGCATAGAGATCGTTTTATCGGGTAACAATGAACCTCAAGTTAAAGAGCCTTTTAGGGTTGAATCCGAGCTCATAACCTAATCAAACTTGATATATGTTATGTTTGGGATGTCTTAAGGTTAAAATGGCCATTTGTTCCCAAAATATACGTGGCTTAATATGGTAAGTTCCTTACATAGTAAAATCTAGCCAGCTAAAATATCAGTTCGTACCTATCCTCAAAGAAAGCTTTTTAGTAGCTGCTTGAGTGTCGGCCTCTTAAAGATCTTTGCATGCATGAAAGCCAACACATTAAGCTAACACCTCCAACAAGAATCACCCAAAAACTCCAAGAAACCGACCTCACCCAAAAGAGGTTTCCCTCCCCCATGGGTACCACCAGAACAGGCCCTATAAAAGGGTGTCATGGTTTTTCGTCCTTTTCTCTTAAATCTTCTTCTTCAACACCTACTTATCTTTACATACAACTCTTCTAGACATAATTCCCTAGTGTTTCAAGCTTTTGGTAGAGTTTTCAAGCCTTGGAAAGTTCTAGAAAACCCCATAGAAACATCAAGCAACTGCTGTAAGTACAGCTTTGCATGTCTCTTGTACTTAGCTTAGTTATTTATGTTCTAAAACTTGTGTAAACTAATCCCTACCACTTTACATACTCAGGGGAAACTTTAGGAAGGGTAAACCACTTGGAATAAAGAGATAAGTGAAGGTATACGCTTAGTTTGGATTGTAACCTAGTGATTTTCCTACCTATGGTTAGATGATTATTTCTTTCTATTTAGAAGAATGATTATGAAATGAAATCTCTTATGATATGCATAATAGTATGTGTGCGTGCTTTGAGTATATGACATAGATTTGGCATGCTATGGTTCACTTGATATGTTTTACTTATCCTAAGCTACGCTTAAACACTAAATTGCCATGTTTATGCTTTTAAATGGAAATTGTTAAGTATATGGAATTGTATGGTAATGAAACACTAAATGTCTTGGGTTTTAATCAAGGAAGCGAGGCGTGAGCATACACCCGGGTTAGGGCGGATATTCCCTAACTGTTACCCAACCAGGAGGGGGAAATCCTGGCGGAAGTAGGACATGTTCGAGTTAAGTCTTGCAAGCAGAACAGTAAAAGGTGGGGTGACGACCCTCAATAGTTTGCTACACTCGCGGTCATATCAAAAGAATGAGCTTATGAAATCTCTAAGTAATGGAAGTGATTATGACTACTACTATTATGACTATGTGTTATCAATTAGTTTTCAAAATACACCTAAACATGTATTTTCTATTATATAGTGTGTACTCAGCTTTGCTGATAGTGTTGTCATTTCTTGGTGGGTGGCAGAGTCAAACTTTGTTGCAAGATTGTATTGGAAGCCAGAATCGAGTTGAGAGCAAAGTTATGATTCGAATTGTGTATTGTGGGTTATAATTCGAGATTTAAGTTTGTATATAGAGGAGTTTATTTAGAATTACTTACAATATAGATTTTTCTTTTGCCATAAAATTTGAGATTGAATGACTATGTAATTGAAGTCTTATTTCAAGGATATTGTTTTGTGGGTCCATAACCCACAGGTCCAGGATCGTATATTTCAGGTTGTTTCCACTACGAGTATTATCTAATTTGTAAGTGATTAGTATTATTTTGGTGTTAATTGAGATTTGTGATTGCTAAGCGAGTTAAGCTAGCAGCTCGGAAATCGGGCTGTTACAGGCACATTGGAGGCTACGGTTCGTGTTGTATGATGAAATATAGGACAATGTATTTTGCTGCATTCTGATAGTGATTTGAGTTTATTCGAGTACATGATGTGCTTCTAACTGGGCTAATTGTCCTCTCGCTTGGTGCTCCTTTGAAATATTCTAGTCTCTCCGAAGACTAAGAAATAACATACAATATCGCGTTTATCTGTGGAAGGAGAGTATCATTCCATGGCTGCAATTACATATGAGTTGAAAATGGTTAAAGGGTTTACTAAAACTGGGGTGCCTGAGATCCTTTGGGAATGTGGTTATATTGTTGTAGTTACTCTGCAATGTACATTGCATGTAATCACTAATTAACATAATTACAATATTGCGATAATATTATCTCAATATAACTCTAACACTAACTGCAATAAGTATAACTTATAATGTGGAATTTTTGGGCAACAATCAGGAGAACAAGGGGGGTTTGGAGAAGCATGTTAGATCTCAAGTTGAAACCAATTCTTCTAGTGCGTGCACCCTTTTTCAGAGAGGAGGCAAAAATCAATTTTGTCGAATTTACTCTAACAGCTAGTTTGGTAAGAGAAATTGTATGGAAAAGAAAGGAAGAGAAGAAATATAAGAGGTTGTCTTGTTGGTTTTTAAAAAATAAAAATAAAAAATAGGATTACATAAGGAAAGGAAGTGACGGGAAGTCGGAGGAACTTGGAAGGAAATTGAAAATATAAAAAGTTGTTAATCTTCGTCTCCAAAAATAAACTATTATTTTCTTAGTTATCTTTCTTTCCTTTACTACTTCGCTAACCAAACAGTACAGTTCTTTCCCTTCCATCAAATCAAACATTATAAATGTCAATTACTTCCTTTCTTTACTCTTTCCTTCTTTTCCTTTCCTTTCCTTTACTAATTAAAAAAAATACCAAATAAATAGGAGAATGTTCAGTGTTAAAGTTTCCCGTGGCATATACATTGGGTTCACCTATTTCTATGTCTAAGTACACTTAACCCCCAAATGAAAAACAACAAGCCAAATAATTTTGTTTTCGAAATGTTTTACTCATCTAGAAATACATATATGCAATGCTCATTGTGAAACAAAATACTCCTACTCAAATAGAAATAACATTTCTAGCTCAGTGAGAAGTTATGTGATGCTATCGCATTTAATGTATTAGTTTCACAGATTACAACTAAAATAACATCCAAAGTTTTACCATGAGCTACACCTTTCCCCTACAAAAGAAACAAGAACAATGCAGCAAAGGCAACAATAACTACAAAAGATGTGTCAAAATTGATATTACATTTACTACAACTTATATTAGCTTAGTTTCCTATCTTTGAAATGTCCCTGCCAAACACTAGAGTGGTTGCCCAGTTTACAGCAACATAAAATCTGTTTCTCCAGCTAAGAACACGCGTTAGATATGCTGACCGCCATATCAGAAAGCTGAAGAACCCAGCAATGGATATGCCCTTCGCGTCCTGATCCATCAACCAAACAAATGATGACTAAAAGAGAAGAAAAACTCAACTTCTGCTTCAATTTTTTCATAAACATCAGCAATACCTTTGACTCACGGAGATCAACTAGGGCCTTGTAGCTCCCTACTGAAGCCATGCTGCCAGCATGCTTGTAAACAAAAGGGTCTCCTAGTGCAATATCTTTTGCTGCATATGCCTTTCCTGCATCTTGCTTGCCCATCTTGTTGAATAGTTCAACCAAATATTTGCCTTCTCTTTCAGCTACCTGTTTGATTTGGATGATGATTAAACTAAGAAAATGAGTAATTATAATCTTAGATACAGTGTTCATGCATAGAGTTCATAACCCACTTCCTCATATCCTTATTAACTACTCCCTGTTGTGTGTAAGAAAAAGTCTATTTACCATACCATTCTCCACGATACAAGGGTATATTGATTTTTTTACCATTAGTTCTGTGAACCATTGATGCTAGTACGGTAAAATTGACAATATACCTTTTAAACCGTGATGCTAGTTAAATCTTATGCTTTCTCAACCGTTGCATACATAAAAAAGACAGAGCAAGTATTGGCTGAGGTTGTGCACGAAAACTTGGAAATTGCTAGTTAGTGCATCAGTATTCGAAATTCAGCAATAACAGTGCATTGTTTTTTAACAAACAGATAATAGAGCATAGACATTTTAGTCGGAAATCATATGGAGTACGACTGAGTTATCACCTGAGCTAAAGCAGGAAGAACCTTCCTTCCAGACTGCTCGAGAAATCCTGCACAATCACCCAGGGCAAACACATCTTCCACTGAAGGAACTCGCAACCATTGGTCTATCCCTATCCTGAATCATTCAAGATTACTATAATTATTACAGTATTTGTTCGATGGAAACAACATAACAAGATCTGAGGTAAAAAAAAATGCACCTTCCACCAGGGCACTTAGGAAGGTTAAGAGATTCTACAAACTCAGACGGACCAACGCCAGTTGACCAGACCAAAATGCCAAAGGGTACTTCTGTTCCATCACTAAGAATTATCTTTTCTTTTTGAACCTCTCTTACAATCCCACGAACAAAACATATCCCCGACTGATGGCAAAAAAAATGTAAGATGAAAAACAAACTTGGAAACATTTGGCCATTTGGGGAAGAAGAAAAGGATTGCAAAGAGTTTGATGAGATATAAGAATATGTGATGAGTGATGACCTTTATCAAGTGATTTGTTGCATATTCCCTCAATCCCACATCGAATGATGACAATATTTCATTGGCCTGCATTTACAAAGGGTGGATAATGATGTAGGCTTATTCTTACTTCATAACTTATATAGCATGAAGACAACTGGGTTCGGAAACAGAAACATTGTGGAAACAGAAAACCTCAAAACGGTAAACAGAGAAACATCTGGTCCTAGAGTTTCCCATGCTTGATAGCTAATAAGGTGGATATATGATGAATATATATACCTCAATAAGAGTGACCTTAATGCGGTCTTTGACATGTGAATACCGTTGGCTAACATCTGCTTTTATAAAATCACTCAGTTCGCCACTGAATTCTACCCCAGTTGGACCACCTCCAACAACAACACAATGTAACAATCGCGTCTTTTCTTCGTCAGATATACCTATCATCAGACAAGAGGAGAGTGCAAAAGAACGTTGATTTCACAATTTAAATGATAACAGTACTATCATATCAATAGAAACAAATTTGTACATTAAGTGATCAAAACATCGTTAATTAAACAGAACCCCTTATCTAAACTTATGCTTAGGCTGCCTTCTCTTCACCCAGGTTTCACTTATCTGAACTTATAGGCCCTGAACTTAACGAATATGAACTTAAATTATCTGAACTTAGTGGCCCTGACTTGACTTATCTCAAATTATTTTACCTTAAATAAGTGAAATTAAAATGGGAGAACAAAGCCTTGGTTGTGAATTGAACTTGTTAGGTCCTATTTGGACTTATTTGGACTCATTGGTTGGTTATGAGACCAAAACTGCTTGTTTGAACTTATTGGCCCTTATATGAACTTACTTCTCCTGCAACATACTTTATGGAAGTGAAAAGAACAAGTATTATACTGATATATAAAAAAACACATCAGTTGGCTAATCTTAGACTTGACCAAAGGTCAAAGGATCCCATGATATGCAAGAATTACCTGGACTATGAGATAGCATAAGATTTGACAGAAGTTTCCTTCTTATCTCCTGTGCATGATTTACTTCTCGCAAAAAAACTGCATGTTCTTTCACCCCTTTGATGTTAAATGTCAAAGGATCCGATCCTACTGCAATTACAAGCTTGTCATATGCCACCTTAAATCGATGTCGTTCATTTGATTGTCCCAAATTCTCGGCAGTTTCACAATAGACCTGATTTACAATGAACCAATCATAACTTAGTGTTATACACTAGATTACTACTAAAAGAAGTGGCATAATCATATAGTCCTAAGATTAATTAGCTGACTTACTTCATGTTTCGATGTGTCAATCCCAGTGCAGGAAGCCAAATAGAAATAACAATTCGGATCCTTTGCAAGTGCAGACTGAATCTGACCAATGGGCTCAGCTACTGATCGGAATTCCAGTGTCCCGACACAAGTTGAGGCAAGCAGAGGAGTGAAAACCATATGGTTCCTTGGTGATATACAGACAATATCATACATATTTGTGTCAAGACCTTTCATGAGGCGGCATGCTGCCCAACCTGTTCCAAGGACCACAACCCTTGGCTTTTCCCCTGCCTTTGTTGCTTCTAAGCCCGGGTATGTCGTACTCTCATTCTCTGCAACGGACTGCTGGCACGCGATCTTCTCTTTAGAATGTAATTGAGAAGAGAGAGTGGCTTGGAATCCCCTAGCTTGGAAGTATGAAGAGTTCATATTCCTAAGTTCAGAGGTGTTATTGCATTTGCCCGTTACATTTTCGAGCAAAGAAGGATACTTGTACAAGGAAATACCCTCAGAGAATACCTCTTTCTCAGTTGTATAATTGGTTTTGGAACTTCCTGACCTTCTTATGCCTGTCCTTGCAATTCTTGCTAATGCCATTCTAGTATATCAGCTCGTATTTGTAAGATCTAAAGCTGCAGAAGTTTGTAAAGAATAAAAATTCGGCTTGCCAAAAAAGAAAGGCTTACACGATTAAGATCAACACATGGACTACTTGGGCAAGAGTTTGAAAGCTTTTGCTTCCATAAGTTTCTGTTGGGGACGTGAGAAAAAAAAATTTGGCATATATCCAAATAGATGATAGAAGCTAAAAATTTTATGTGGCATCTATGAATGAGAGTTTCCTGTTTCCCAACATCTAAATCTACAATGAGAACAAGAATTTCTACAATTCCTTCTAGGAACATTTATAAAATACTGAACATAGATACAAATTACATATCGATTTTAAGGAGTATGATCAAACTTAATCATATAACTAGGCTCCAAAAACCCAAAAGTCAGCCATTATTTGGGTTTTCATCTATATATCATTGTACATAACAAGTCACCAAAGATCAAAAAGTTCCATTATTGGATAGTTTGCCTGAGATAGAATTTTCTCCTGGATAAACTGAACTACATTTGTCAGGATTCAAGAAGGCCTAATGTTAGCATCATAAACACTCATATAAGAACCTAAAAACCATTAAACACTAGCGAAAATTCAATTTTCTTTTTCCACAAGATAATCATTTTTTTCAGTATTTCACGTACCCTTTCATTTGTAACATAGTGTATTTGGGAAGGTCGAATGTAGAAAGACTCGAATTTCACGTACCCTCTCATAACATAGTAAACTTGAAATGTTAACAATGTGAAACCCTTTAATCCTCTAGTACCTCTGTCTCGAAAGATTCTCTATTTTAGAAATAACACATGTAAAGGCAAAATTAGCCTCAACACTACAAACTATGGCGCACATGCACCCAGTGCCACCAACTTTGACTAGTAGTCTAAACACCACAAGTTATTGGCCTGGGTGCAGCGAATGTCATAAATAACGTTGAAGCTGACTTGATCTCGATGTTGACTTGACTTAGGGTTCTAATTAATGAAAAAATAGGATCAATGAAAGAAAAAGGGAAAAATGAGAAAAATAAAATAAAACGGATTCCCCTCATCAGTGAGAAAACTTAGCTCCAGCGTCATTTATGATACTCGTTGCACTCAGACCAATAGTTTGGGGTATTCTAGCTGTTAGTCAAAGTTGATGGTACTGGGAGCACCCGCGCCATACTTTGTGGTATTAAGAGCAATTTTGGCATGTACAAATTAGCTAATTTTAAACACAGTTTTCGATTTTTCCCGTCTTATTCAAATGGGTCACCCTAAAGTATGTTCTCTCAAAAATAAGACGTACAAAAGAGAAAGAATTGGATTACCTAAAGTATGTCCAAAGTACAATTTTTGGTAATATCGTAGACTGGAGTCTGGAGGTACCAAAGCTACCAAAGTGAAAATTTTGGTATCAACTTGACTTTGATTTGGTACTAGTACATCTAATATATGAAATAAACAATATATCCTTTAAGCTCCAAGTCTCCAACAATGAAACGCCAATAACAGCTCCATACAGAACACGTATAAATTTAGTTGATCGAGAAATCAAACAAGACAACCAAGAAAATGTAAATTGCAAAAACATACAAAGAAAAAAAAAATACAGTGAAAATTCATTAGAAAGAATTGATAAGAGAAACTAGTAGATGAAGGTAGAGCAATGTATGAACAAGAGTTGAAGCACATTACTGATTACTGGAGTTTATTTTTGGTTGGAGAGACACATCAACTTTGCCTTTCGCGGCTGGTGAACAATGAGGAGATCATGAAATCTCCAGGAGGACAAGAAGTATATGTACTAAGGTCTAAAAACAAAGTTATTTGCCTAATTGATAATTAATTAATTGTATTAACCGTCTTAAAATATTACCAAATTGAGAAAAGATCTGCAAAGACTGGAAACGTAAGCTTGGGCCACAAGAAAGTTTCCAATTAATAAGGAAAAAATCAAAAATAAAAGAAATGTTTCAATTAGTAGTCGGTACTCGGTAGTAACGTATCAAGACTTTACGGAAAGAGTGATGTAGACTTTCCGACGTCATCTGGTATGTCTGAAATGTGAACGACATCGTTTGACGACCTATCAGATTTATTTAGATGTTGGACTACTATATACTTCATCCGTCTATTGGCCTTAATACCCGTGCAAAAACAGAATCAGACACTATAATATGGGACGGAGGGAGTATATAGTAGTACTAGCCTTCTATGCACGCGACACGTGCGTTGATTGCATGGGTCTGTTCTTAAATTTCATCTAATATAATTTTGAAATTCTTGGATGTACTTGCAGTGCATCAAAGATGCAGCCATTGATTCTCCCGAGAGGCTACAATTACCGTGATTATAATCATTATGTTACAAACTAATGTAATTTATGAAGTGTTTAGAAATCGTGATGAACATTTAGATGTAAAATCTTATAGTCAAATTAAATTTGTAATTTTTTTTTAATTGCGTAACCATTTTTCTCATTATGTTAAGTTACTTTATTAATGTTTATTTAGTTTATTATTGGAATTTTAAGGAGACACTAATACACACCATGACCCATCCTTAAATTAGGAAATGATATCATTGTAGAAAATCAGATTATGCAATTATATATTTAGCTAAGTACAAAAAAGACTTTTCATAAGGGGACATCATAGCTCCCCCTTGGCTTATATAATAGAGATATATTTTCTCCCTTTTTTTTTAATTTGCAAAGTTTTAACTTCCAGGCTTGTTGATATACAAATTTGACTATTTATTTTTCTAACTATATACCTATGAAAATTATAAAAAGTCGAAATCTTGTTAATATATTTTGAGATTATTATATCCAACATCTACAAGCTAAAATTTGTATTGTATATTCATAAATTTTCGGTCAGAGTACATAAATAATGCAAAAATAGAGCAAGTATTATCGTTTTTTATTCTTCTTTATACTTTAACAAGGTTATCATATATCTGATTGTCTTCGTATATAACAATTGGGTGAAACACGTTCTTTAGGATCAAACCGCATGGCGCACGACCATCCACTCCAATTTGTTCTTTCAATTTTCGCACCGCAGAGAGCGTCTTGGGTGTAACATGTTACACCTTAACTTATTATATATCATGCATATTGACATAGATTCTAACAAGAATGACATAGACTATGCAAATAATGCCATGAATCTCATGTCTTTATGTCATTAATTTCATGTCATTTGAGTTATTTTTACAAAAGAAGCGATGATTTGTGAAATGTTACACAATAAATTATGGTCTAACAGTTACACCCAAAAATTTGTGATGTGAGAAATTGTACGGAGTTTGTTATCTACAAAGAGTAATTCCTATTCTTCTCTTTATATTTTAATTTAATTAAGTGTATTATTTCTGCCAATAGTATATACTTCTACCGTTCCATTATTATTACAACATTACCCTTTGGCACATTAATTATTGAAGAAATTCATGTGAAGGAGAGAGATAGAGATAAATACAAAGTGGGGCCTATATGTGATAGGAGATATAGAAAGAAATAGGATTTTTTTGTCAAAAACCACCTTATAAAACATGAAAATTGTGAGAAACCACCTTATATAAATTTGTTTTGCGAAAACAAACCTTAAACAATTTTTTTTTGCGAGAACAAACCTTATACTAGATTCCGATCATTTACCCAAGGTTCCGGCATTGACCACCTTATAAAACATGAAAATTGCGAGAAACCACCTTATATAATTTTGTTTTGCGAAAACAAACCTTAAACAATTTTTTTTTGCGAGAACAAACCTTATACTAGATTCCGATCATTTACCCAAGGTTCCGGCATTGACCATGTCATGGATTTTCTTGGGTTTAAAAAGTCATCACAGGCCTTGCACATGACATGATGAATGCCGGAACCTTGGGTCAATAATCGGAATTCGGCATAAGGTTTGTTCTCGCAAAATAAATTTTGTTGAAGGTTTGTTTTTGCAAAATAAATTATATAAGGTGTTTATTCACAAATTTCATGTTTTATAAGGTGGTTTTTGACAAGAAATATTACCAAATAAAAAACGTTGTAATTAATGCAAAACTTCCAAATAAGAGAAACATTACAGTTAAAAAAGAACGGAGGAAGTATGAACTAAAGGCTGGTATTAGTATGTAAGAAGAGTCCCCAAATCTAGATTTGTTGTACATTGCTTAATACTTACATATAACAGAGTTAGAGTACAGTCTACAGATGATCTTATGGAAAGCTATTTGTACATAACAAAATGAACAATTTTGACGAAGAATATACTTTTACAGAATAATGTTATCCTAGACAGGGAAAGAAAGGATGTAACCTAATTAAGTTGTGCAGTTAGCAAAAGAATATTGATTGTTTGTTAAGATATCTTCCTTTTGCTGATAACAAGAAAGAGTTAATTCAATTATGTTGGTGCAGCCATTGCTTGATGACCATGGTTGAACACCTTGTTTAAAATCATGGCTAATCTAACCCCTCCTTGTGCAACGCGTTTCATCACAAAAGGCAACCTCGAACTGAAGTACTCATCTGTAAACACATCATATATAAATAAGAACAATATTGTTATTTGTTAGTTGTTACTATGCACTAAGGCTCTGTTTGAGTCGAGGATAAGCATTAAAAGGGAAAACGTTTTTCCATAAAAATAAAGTATTTTCTCAGGGAAGATCTGCCCTTGTTACATATTTGTCACCTTTTTTGTTTGGTGAAATTTTATCATATAACACGCTTACACGACTCTCCTCATTCATATTTTGTTCTCCATTGATCTCATGATAAATTGTTTGTTGGTTTGACCGTTTGATATTGCATTCATCTCGCAATGCAATTGTGTAAAGCTAATATGTCGAAATTATGCCTTGAACCAAAATCAATAATAATATACTACATCTTAATATTGTTATATAATGACTAAAGTTCATCAAATGTTAATGGAAAATTTGCCAAAAAAAACCTTTTACGAGTTTATTTTTGCGAAAAAAAACCTTATAAAGCATTTTTTGCGAAAACAAACCAAAATCAAAATTATTTTGCAAAATGAAACCTAATACCATTTTCCGGCGTTGACCATCTTAATTCCGGCGTTGACCACCACCTAACCACCACTACCACCACCTGCCGCTAGCACCCACCCACCCCTGCAGCCCCCACTTCACCGCCACCCCAGCCCCTACCACTGCAGCCCATCCCACCCCCCACCAACAGCCCCCAACTCCTCCCTCCACCCCCTCGAGCGGCCCCCCCCCCCCTTCGCCCCTACCCTCTCTCATCTCCCTTCTTCCTCCCTCCTCACCCCTCTCCTCTCCCTTCGTCCATCCCCCCCCGCCCCGTTCGCAACCCCCTCCCACTCCCACCCAACTAAGGTTTTTCCAGGCGCCCTAAAGCATAAAGATAGGAGAGAGAGAGAGAGCGTGAGATAACGGAGAGAGAGAGAGCGATGAGATAACGAAAATGGGGGGGTGGGGGTCATGGGGAGGGGGTTGCAGAGGGGGTTTTGGGTGGCGCAACGATGGGGAAATGGACAAAGTAAGAGGAGAGGAGGGAGGGTCGCCGCCCGAGGGGGTGGAGGGAGGGGGTTTCGGGTGGGCGAAGGGGGGGGGGCCGCCCGAGGGGGAGGGGTGAGGGGTGAGGGAGGGAAGAATGGAGAGGAGAGAGGGTAGGGGCGAAGGGGGGTGGGGCTGCCGCCTGAAGGGGTGGAGGGAGGGTTGGGGGTTGTTGGTAGTGGTGGCTAGGTTTCATCTTGCAAAAATAATTTTGATTTTGGTTTGTTTTCGCAAAATAATTTTGATTTTGGTTTGTTTTCGCAAAAAATGCTTTATAAGGTTTTTTTTCGCAAAAATAAACTCGTAAAAGGGTTTTTTTTGGCAAATTTTCCAATGTTAATTAATAAAGTTTGGACTTTAACCTCATAATCATTATACCGGAAGGTTGAGGGCCAGAGAAAACAACAGTTGAAAATACTTGAAGTTTCGACTTCTATTTTTAGTATCTTATCTTTGCTTGGAGAAATTTGTTTCCCAAAAAAACAAGAGCAAACACCACCAAATTGCTTAATTACCTGCAAGAGTTACTCCAGGCTCAGCACCTTTGTAACCCCATTTACAAGCTATGTTAATGCTTTCTGTAGCATACCTGTGGTGAGGAACAGAATAAAAATTATATTAGAAATGATAAAACTATAATATGCTAAATAATGGAAATAAAAGTTGAAGGAAAAACAATCATTTTATATACTTGGTTACACAAGTATGAAGATTGTTGCAATCTGTCCAATGCGAGACATCTTCAGACCATATGCCCTGTATAATACAAAGTAATCCCAATTACATGAGTAATTAAGCATGTCACAAGAATTTGAATCAGTGAATTAATCATGTTTAAATCTTACATCAGTGAAGTTTCCTTCAATATCTTGTTGTAAGAGATTCATGTCATTGTCATAGTAATCCTTCATGGCTGTTAGAATTATCTCTCTGTCCCACACCTAAGTATGCAATTAACAACCAAAAGTAAAAAGATTGAATAACCGAAAGAAAAATTAACATGAATAAGTTGAAATTACTGATCAAATTTTTTATATTAATCCCATATTCAAATTAACTCAGAATAATTACAACGTACCATGTTATAATTAAGAATTTATTCATGTATACTTTTTTTCCCACTCATATAATGGGAACTAGAAAAAGAACATTAGAAGAAAGAAAAAATAGTGGTATTTAGTAGATATACATACATGATGAAGATTAGACTTGTGCCTAAACCAACGTAAATCAATAGTATTCCCTCCTTCGTCACTGGTATGCGCGCAATGCATTGGCTGTGAGAATGATTTACATAAAAAGTTTGTTAGTTTATAATCATGCTAATCATGTTCAATTAAGGTAGAATTTTTGTGATGATAAGCAACTTTGGTTATATATATAGTGACAATTGGATATATTATTTCAAACCTGATGAATATCTCCCATGAAGTGTGACAAAAATAGCAATGCCTCAGTCAAATTATCTGCATATTATTTTAAAGCAAAAGGCTTGAGGAGATGAACAAATAGGCGTGTCAATGGCAACCCACAAAATACAAATCTTGGTTAATTATCACTCAGAAGACTCTTAACTAAGCTAATTAGCATCCACCATGCACGTCACGTTGAATTCAAAACGAGTCAAAATAAAAGCTAGAGATCTTACAACGTCGATCAGAAGTACCATCACGGTAATGCTGAAGTTGAGAAGTGAAATTTTGGATAGCACCAGCAACGCACATGTCCTTAACACCATGTTGATCATGACAATCCCCTAAATCAATCAATCCATTATTAGTTATAACTTAAAATTGTATCCTTAAGACATTTGTTAAAGATTAATCGCGCGCTCTAGGACATAAGATGGAGGTAATAGTTAATGCATGATTAAGTGATTAGGTTGCTTACTTGTATAATCAAAAGAGCAAGAATTATCAGGAGTATCAATGAAGTGAAGTGGGCTAGTCCAGCGGTATTTGTACCAGTGCCTTACTTGATCAGGCCACACACATAACGCTGATAAGTTGCCATCTAAATTGTCTGGTAATAAACTCTTTACTGCGTGTAATGCCTCTGGTTCCAACAGATTCTGTAATAAACACGCAATATATATGTTAAGATTTAGAATATAGGAAACAGCTTGTAGAACGACTGATTTATATAGTACAATGACCTTGGACAATAAGCTAACCCTAGAATCTTAATAAAGATACTTACCTAATATCATAAGGAAACTATACTCATTTCCTTATTAGTCTAGGACTCTAATATAATATACTTACCACAACTCTAATAGTATAGGACTCAACTAGTTAGTCCCTATAATAAAGCAATTATCATGTTAGTTGTAAACTATATGGCCCTTAATTTTAGTGTTGTTATGCAGTCGCTTTCTCTATTCAAGGATTGTTGTACACACTTTATTAATTGGATCAAATACAAGTGTGTTCTTTCCCTCTCTCGTCTCTGTTATAATTTCAACCGTTAGCACTGTAGTACAAAACTTGGGATCAAATTCCATCGACATCGCTATCTTTAATGGCTTTTCTACATCTAAGTTCGCCTTTTGACTTTGAGTACAAGAGGAAGTTTGGAGTCTAATAAACTCAAGTGTCTTTCGAGACTTCCGAGTACAAGGCAAGCAAGTTTTAAGTATTACGACAAGAAAAGCCCATCATAGATCTAACCATTGGTTTTTGGTATAGTCTACGAAAAGCCACTTTTAAAAACTTTGTATTTTAGAATATCTTGCATGACTATAATTCACAATAGAAAACTGCTAGTATAATAGATTGGGATCAAGAATCAAGGTTGACCTACTTGGTTGGAGACCCTCCTTCCACCTTTGTGATAGGGGTTTGATTTTTGCCCCGTGTAAAGTGGAATATACCTTCAAAAGCTACTCCAACTGAAACTGTTATCTTAAATGCTAATATATTTGGTTTTTTCAAAATGCTACCTCACCTGCTAAAAGCTATCACAAAAAGCTATTTGCCCAACATAATTTTTCTCTTTTGGTAGAGTTTTGACTTGGGCAATCCTCTTCCCGCTACTTAAAAAGTTGTTGTTGAACACACCACGGTGCTTGAAAGTATTAGGTGCTTCTTAACAAAAGGGTTAGGAATTTCGATTCTTGGTTGTTAACGGAGTATTTATATAAGAAACACTCAACTTCACAACCAAACATTTAAAAGCCAATGACAAATTACAATACGCTTATAGAAAAGCTTTCTCATTTAAGGTGAGAGGTAGACTTTTAAGGCAATTGAAAACCGCTTATATACCAAGCATATTGTTTAGTTGTTTGAACACATAGAATAACCAAAAACCAATATGCAAACGCATAACAAACCAATAACCAAACAATGCTACAATCTATTTATGTGACACTCAATGCATAAATACAAAATCTAGGAGAGGTGAATTTAGGATCATTAATTTATATCTCCTATAAGCATTTTCGTGAAACCAAAAAGTTAGGAATGGGTAGTTTGACAACATGTCACTAAATTTCACTAAAAAAAAGTGTTGTGCTAATATTGTTGAAACACCCAAGTACACAAAGATGAACTCTATCTAGTGATAAATATAGGAACGAAATACAATTTCAATCCCTAAATTTATGTATCATAAATATGTTTATATAGGAATTTCTCATACTAGACCTCGTATTTATAGAGGAGGAATAAGGTGAAGTGAGATAAGATAGTGGTAAATCAAAGCCACAAAAAAGAGATTAGTAGTTCACCTGAGCAATTCTGCATGTCATGATATGACCCTCTTTACTCCATGCTTGAACTCCAGCAACCAAGATCAAACAATAAACAAGATAGGAAACAAAATGTGATAATAAGCAAGGCATTGTACAATTACCTCCAAGTTTATCCACCATAAACCTAAGTATTACTCCTAAATATGCAACTGATAAATACTTTATGTTACTCTTTAAATGCAACACAACACACAACTAAAATCTCTTAAGTTATTGGGTACGCAGACTTCCACTACATATATTATATATACTTGTCATAGAGATGTTTACATTGAGTGCAAGTTTCATTTGAAAACCATTATTGAGTAATCAAGAAGTTGTCACTTTGCACAAGCAAATTCCAGCATATTCTGTGTTTTTGTGATCTGTTAGAACAGCATCTAATATTTTCCTATTAATGATAAGCAAATAGATGGCTCCTTTTGAAAGTACAAATGTATGTTCCTTGTAAAAGTATGACTTGATAAACTAGGAAAGCTAGCTTTGAAGGATATTAATTTAGCTACGTGTGTTAGAAGCAAGAAAGATGTGTAGCTTTTATCAGCCAGTAAAATGTCCACATCATATTTAATCGATCATATTATTCTTATAATCATAGAGCTATTTCTTTCATCCAATTGGCTAAAGAGATTAATCCGTGCTGATAAACATTTTGTCCAAAATTAGTAGTCACATTGTTAAATGTTATAATACTCTAATTCTATTTTAAGAAATTAAATGTGACATTTTATCTTTTCGTACATCCCAAAATAGTTTAGTTGAATAATATTTCTAATTGGAAAGAATATATTAGTATTACTTGCATTAATCATATGCATGGTCATTTCTCAGACAAGGCCATCATCAACTTAACAAGCATTACCTCAGAATAAAACTTAACAAGCAAGGTTTACGGGAAATTAATTAGATTTTTTTTCAATATTAAGGTAATTTGATTTGTAAACAAGAACTCGAAATAAGGCCTGATGATATCTGTACAGATACAATTAGCTAGATAGTACTTCTATGCTACAATAAGCAATACTCTCGCTGAATTTATCTAAAAAAAGAACAACATTTTGTACGTGTTTGATGTTTCTATTTACAATAATACATGATGGAATCGTTTCCTCTCTCTCACCCCTCTTCTTTTTATTATAGTTCACTAGATCCACCACAATATAGATAGATGAATATGAAGAGTGATGGTACAATATTTCAATTTCAGATCAACAGACATATGATTCTTCAAGGTATAAATTAAGAAGATGAAGTCTCATGCATAATAAGCTCCTTGCACTCCTCTTCCTATATTAGAGACCAGCCCGCATGAATCAAAAATGCGGTTCAGAGTAGCCGCCAAGCGGAGCCCACTTTGAGCCAGCCTCCTTTGCACTATGGGTAGCCGAGAGAGGAAGTAGTCATCTGTCACAAAAGATTAAGAAGGCAGAGATCTGATTAAACAAAAAGAAAGATTGCTAGATTCTTTGTGTGACTCCATCCTGCAACAGTGATCATGCAAATGGTACTAAATTCGTACTCTAGTCCACTTTCAGACAACTTCATCATCCCAACACCCAAGTTGTATTAGAACCTATGTTACTCGACACTCAGACATGGGTATGGAGATTTTAGTTAACCGTATGCGTTGACTGCATCCAAGCAATATAAGATGCACACACAGGATGTTCCAACTTCAGCATATACTCTGCTTAAGTAAGTAAAATGATACTTCATCTTCTGTCCGAATCAATTGAGATAAGGAGGCTAGCAAGCAGCAGAGTAGAAAGTATGAACCACCCCTCATTCTATATCTTATTGAAGTACACCTAATCCTATATCTTCATTTAGATTGAGAATGAAAACCAGAAAAAGCAAGCAAAACTAAGAGATTAGACACGGAGATCTTCCTTAGGCCTAGTATCTGAATAGTAGAAGTTTTACAGTTCTTGTCCTATGTGTTAACCTGCATTTTTAAAGGGTTTTTCATGTCCAAATTTCATGCTCCACACCTATTATTTGCCTTATTCCCATTTCTAAATGGAACTCAGAACAAGGAATTTGTTTATTTTTCTCTGCTCTGAGGGATATGAAAGTCCTTTTCCTGCCAGAAGGTCTATTTGTGTCAACAAAAGCTCATTTGGGTTGCTTCCAATAAACTGTATATTTTTACAGTTTTATAATTCAGCACACTTGATTGTAAATTCACATAAACGACTATAAAGTAGTGATAATTTTGAAATAATTACCTCCCAATACACTTCCTGGTGTTGCATTTCTGTATGCATATTTGCAAGCCAGGCTAACACTCTCGGATGCATACCTGCAAAAGCACATCTCTGTGATCAATTTATCATACTCAAAGAAGTAGTCTGTGAAGATATTTCCAAAGGGATCGGATGGAGGAAGTGGATAATATGTGAACGACCATTGGACATGAAATCTTTGCTCATGCTGCCCACCTCATTCTATTGGTTAAGACTCTGGCAACTTTTTGCTGTTTGTTTGTTTCCATATCATTTTCCAACCTTGAAGGTGAAGTTTCTTGTCACCTCTCCCTTCCATGGGAGCTAAAATTTTATGCTTCACAGAATAAGCATCAAAACACAACCAGATAAATTGCACAAGCAGGGTGGCAGCATTACGAAAAGCCATTATCACAATTCATCATTTGCAATCTCTTTCTCTTTAGCCTTTTTGCTATGATAAATCAGTAATATTCAGTTCTTTAGTATTTTATAATGATCATTATACTTTGTTCTATTGGGACTAGGATCCAGAAGAACGGAACATTAGTCCAATACAGGTTCGTTAACTCTTGCCAAAAACATCAGTGAGCCTCCTCTCACTTGAGTGATTAACCATAGCACTCGTCGAAAATGGCTCTCGGAGGCTGAATTATTCCAAAGGACAAACAAATAGTAAGAAAATCACAAATGAACAAACTTACGGATTTGGACAAACTGTGCGGTTTCCTTCACATTCTTCCCACGATTCAACATCATTGGACCAGTTTTCCTGAATAATCAAAATGGACGAAAATCCAACTCTTAGATCATGTTCTTGCTCTCAAATGATTGGGATGAAGAAACCGACAGTAACTTGATAATGTTAGTCAGAAATTGCATATTCTGATAACAGAGAATAAGTTAGCAGCATTTGGTTGGAAGTAATTACATAGAACATGAATTCTAGATCTCATACAGACAATGAATATGTTGTAAAGTATTAACATAAGCTCGTTTGCTAATTACGCTTCAAAATTTGCAAGGAAGCAACGGTCAATACAAAAAAATTCAAACAACTTGTCCAGCATGATCCGTCACTAAATTTCTGGTTTTTGTTACAAATCCATGCAGAGAAACGAAGGGAGCCACAAAAATCTCAGTTCCGTGCCACCCCCTGCCAGCCTATCTCAAATTTAAATCTTTATTGTTCTCCCCAAAACAAGCAGCATTACTTAATTTTTACTACAGCAGGAAATATTTCAGCAAATATATCTACAAAATTTTAGCATATTGATGGACTCTGAAGACTGTTAGTTAGCACCCATCCACTTGTAATATATCAAAAAAATTAGGTTGGTAGTAGATGTAAACATATCTGAAGTTCGTACTTGCAGCAAATGAATTATGGGGTTTGACAAGTGAAGTGTTTGGACATTGAACTGGCATATGCCGCTTTATGTTAGTCAGTTATTCAAGCCCCTTCCACAAGAAAGAACAGCAGCTTACAGTAATATTTTTGCGCAGGGCTTCTATCATGATGCTCAAATCTGAACCATAGAAATCCTTCAAGGCAGTGTCAATGATTTCCGTATCCCACACCTGACATAAAGACAAGCGGTTAAGAAGGCAAAAGAGACTCAAATTATGAAAGAAAATACACCAAACACATTTAGCACAAGTTATTGTGGCACTTTGAATCTTTGATGCTATGTCCATCCAGAAAAAGTTGTCACATTACTAGTTCAGGTTACAAACTGACAATTGTTCCCCAATGTTGGGATAAGGAAGCTTGAGACATTCACATTTCATGTGATCAACTTTCTTTGCAGAATTTTTCCTTCCGTCACCAACTTCGATAGATTAGAAGAATTCACCGGAAGGAAATTGCACGTTCAAACCATCATGTTCTGTACTTCTTTCAGAAATGAGGGGCTACACGCTGAAGTCATTCACTGCAAATAATTTAAGCAGGAAATAGGTTGAAAAGAGGAACATGTACATGGTGCAAATTAGCCTTCCTGCGGTACCAATGAAGTTGAATTTTGTTCCCTCCTAGGTCGCCTAAGAACCCACAATGTAGAGGCTGCATGCAGGAGAAGCCCTATTAATTGCTTTTAAAAAAAAATAGTAATGTAACAAAATGCAAGCAGGTTATCAATATAACTATGTTAGTGATTACTACAAAATCAAATAGGAAAAGAGAGAGAAAAGAATGACAAGCTATGTTACTCCGACACCTTCATTTACCTCAAAAACGGACTTGGATACTTCATTTTAAACTAAAAACTTGACTTTTCCTAGTCGGACACTCGGACACCGGTATCGAGTAGACACTCAATCCGTGTCTGAGTAACATAGATGACAAGTCATGAAAGCAGACTTCCTTCATGAATACTTATCTATGTCAACTTTGTCGCTGGGTTATAACCAAACTGCTAACAAAGCTTGCAGTTCATACTCTACAATCTACATCATACTTAATTATTATTGTTCTGATCTAATACCATTTCCCCCTTTTCTCATATAGCACACGCATTCCATATCACATAAACTCCTCAAAAGGTCCTTCTTCGTAAAAAGGAAATTCAGTCAACTTGAGAGCATACCAAGATGATTTCCTCCCAAGCAACAGAAGGAAACAAGAAACACCATTTTCAGTCAAATAAAACTTCTGCACTATGGACTTTGACCAGAGCAACTAAGGAGAACAAAGTATGGAATATGGAAGATTTGAAATGACGAGACTATCCTAGCGAGACATGTCAATATGGAGTTATGGACTATGGAGGGGAAGTATTACATACATAAAGATGAGGACTGTTATACCTTTAACATCTGCAACAGATGGGTTTCTAAATTCTTTTCTTCAGAAATAAATTAGTGAAAATTGATTCTATAAAGAGTCTTGGTTGTCTTAAAACTCCAAAGTGTTATATTCAATACAGGTCCTTATTCCATAACAGACTAAAGAGTAACAGAAAGGGGAGGAAAGGGGGGAGGATAGCATATCCCTCATTACATTCTGGCTTGTATTTTCTTCTCGCTCACATACAAATTTCGGAAAGGAGAAGAAAAGGAAGTATATAGAAGGATTCAAATTTCTCAGAAATTTTCATCTTATAGTCTCATACCCCTCCAAAAGGACCTGTCTTGTTTTTCCTTCTCTCTCCCTTCCACCTTCTCCATTACAAGTTCACTCCCTCAGTTATTCCCAAAAATGTTCATTGCCGGTAAACCAAATCACAAAGTCAAATTGAATGAAAGCCGGAAATATAGCTCAAGAAATTCTAATCTCAACTTATTACCCCTCTCTTCTTCCAAAATGGGAGCCTGTTTCCTGCTTATAGAGATGGTTCCAATCATCTGCTGTGAGTCAGTATTATTACTGAAATTTTATCACAGTGACTGCATGAAGCGAAAAATGAAGCTACATGACCATTTTTTATTGTTATATCAACTCCTTTTTTCCCATCACATTGAACTTGCAGGAGAAGATATAGGTCTATGCTGTATTAGTGCAAGAGTTGAAATTTGAAAAGCTATGGACCTTAAAACCAACTTCACTATAATTGGTCACTTGCCGTCATGAAGAGATACAAATTAAGTGACTTAGAAAAATTTTGCTCGACTGTATGCATAAAGTTGCTTAAAATAATTCAGTCGCAGGTGACAAACCATTCTCCCTTCACATGCTAAATTGAAACTGCTACAAAGAGTTATTGGTAGCACATTTCTTATCTTGATCACACACTTTAGTCACACAGCTGACTTGATTATGAAAAAAGGCATGCTGTGAAATAAGAATTGTGCAACGTTATATGCAAGTTAGAACTTAGCACTTCAGTGCTTCAAAACTAAGCCACCAAGAAGGATCACTAACCTGGTGAACATCACCAACAAAATGCGACAGAAACATGAGAGCCTCCGTTAAGTTATCTGTATACAATAAATCATGAGTTGCCAGCCTCAAAGACAGAAAAACCAAGAAAAAATTCAATCTATACTCCATACATCTAGATTCAGAAGCAGAGTTATGGCAAGCTGACGTTAACTGTAGCGTGTAATTGTAGATTGCGCCAGTCACACATCTGTTCTTGCGTCCAGAAGAATCATGGCAATCTCCTGCAGAATATGTCATTGACATTGTAACTTGTAAGGGACAGTTAAAAATGTAACAGGAACAAGGCAGAGAACAGTGAAATTTCACATATTAGATCCCAGGATTGAGCCAACTTTCTTGTGTCACAGGAACATATTTTTTTTTTATCGCGGGGGGGTTCCAAATGATTGCCTTCTTTGGGCTGGGCAAAATTTATTATCTTTGCAATAGTACATGTTTTGTTTTGATAGCTCAACTAACTGTTTATATAGATTCAGGTAGTGATCAGGAGGCAATAATGCTGACTAAATATGGGAACATGGGATTCGGCGACCAACTTACTAGTGTAGTCATAATTACACCTAAAATCAGGTGTATCAACAAAATGAAGTGCACGGCTCCAGTAGTAATGGGAGCGAACTGCAAATAGATCAGCCCAAGAGCAGACAGCAGCTAGTTCCCCCTGAGCGGATTCTGGCAGCAGTTTTTTCACAACATCCAAGGCATCTTTAGACAGATATCCCTGAAATATTTGTGGTTAGGGGGATATAGGAAAAAGCCGCATCAAATTCCACATTAGCTCACCAAAAAGTTGTGAATTTCGCGACTCGCACTAACATTAACAATATCAAGCCTACTCAATTCATTACTCAACAATTGAACTTATTCAACAGTTGTATGGTGAATCAAGATAACAGAAACCATCTCACATTGGTTTGTTTATTCATTATTGCTTACAATAAATCTTCAACATCACAGAACACAAATATACAAACATGTCATAAAGTGCAAATTCATCAGTCATCTTTGACCAAAATAAACTTCTATCGCCTCAAAAAGTTCTTCATAAGCTCTCTGCACCACCTGGTATCTTGTATTCTTGTGTGTAATACCTCTGTTTCACCCTCCACTCCCACCAAAGTAGCGGATTAGCCGGAACACCTACCCCCTCAGTGGTCTAGTCTGTAAACTGATGCGTCATTTGCCTGGCTGGAGTCATTCGAGATTGCATGGGTAAGGATTTTATCATAAATGTTTTGTTACTACCCTCCTGTTAGCGGAGCTTTGGAGAATTCGGGAAGGTCTGGCTCTAGTCAAGCGGAATCAAATCCAACAACTGCTAGTGTTTTCAGACTGTAAATCGGCAATCATCTCCTCAACAATCAAAACATAAACAGACATATTACAATGTATTATCCAATTGTAGGGATTTGAGCAAGGCATTTCAGGAAGTGAAGTTTAGTCATTGGGAAGAAATTTAAACCACTTTGGCAGATGCTATGGCCAACTATTGTAGGAGCATGGATGCTATTGCTAGCCCTAACGTGACTAGCTCTTACTATCAGCATTTTTATATCGGACTCTGTAAAACTTAACTCTTAACTTCTATGTTGCTTTGTTCACCCAAAAAAAAAAAAAAAAGCATAACTCATCAGTCATACATCAATTAATTTAGGAGTAATTACACCAAATTCACAAAAATTGATTGAAATTATAGAGTTGAAAAGGCAACAAGCATGAATATATGTTAATCTTACCTCAGCTATTTTACAAATAGCATAGTGCCCATGTTGACCCCAACCAGAACTCCCAGAAATAAGCTGAAGAAAGATGATTGCCACTCCAACCACCCATAAAAGCTTCGAAGAACCCATGTTTATATTACCTGCACAAAGTTAAGATTGCAGAAAATTTGATAACAATATGTTCTTGATTTCTAGAAATTAAAACCCAAAAAAATTGAAAAGAATTACAAGAAACAATTTTCACCTGTTCTTGAAGTGCTACTTAAAATTTCAAACCCAAAAAAGTCAGCACTTTGAAATGCAGAAAGTTATTGGTAACATTAGATTCCAAGTGTGTGTTAACCAACCTTTGATTAACAGCTGGCTACTACTTGAGTGAGATTATAAGTTAGTAGTGTTGATTAGCCAAGGGAAATCTATTATTGGGGTTGGGGATGTTGAAAATGTTGCAATTAAAACAATAAAATGATACTTATCTGTTGAAGCGTGAACGAAGAGCAGTTTGCCGTGACGTGGATGACCACGGTCCTAAAAGACGATTACGCGCTACCTCGGTGCAGTAGAAATCAAGCGATCGTCCTCCAAGATTAGCACGACTCCAAAATATGTGTGTACTCACACACCTCGGGAGGAGACCAAAATATTGCCCAAAACCAGAGAGTAATTTTGTGGAGAAGATTTCCGGAGCCTAATTGATTTCTCATTCCTGTTTATTTGGAGCTTTTATAATTTATATACTACAACATTTATTTAGTTAAATACATGACATTTAATAGTTCTCATTTTTCAACAAAAATTTGTTTAGAAATGTTCTGAATTAGAAATTTCTCCCTCTTAAAATTACTTAATTAATAGTTTCTCTTTCTTAATCAAAAACAATAAATTAAATTGAAAGAAAATCAAAAATAGTGTTACACGTGGGTAGGGGCAATAAAAATGAAAAATTAATGCACATCTCCTTTTTTTGGGTAAACATTTTTCGCTTAGATTTTCTCTACCTCATTCCATTCATTTACTTTCCTCTTATTAAGAAAAGAAGCAGAGTTTTTTTCTAAGTTGTCACCTTAAAGGAGATAAATTTCAAGAATAACAAGTTTTAAGTTAACTACATAGCATGTAGGGGTGTTTATGGGTGGTTAACCGTCCCGAAACGATATTTCGGTTCGCTCTTTTTGCGAACCATAACCGCTTAAACCGGTTACCACCTAAGCGGTTAACCGAGATTTCGGGCTGGTTTTCCGGTGAACCATTAACCATTATTCAAGTTATACTATTATATTTTACTTAATGTACATATATATATATATATATATATATATTTGTGTGCATAATATAATGTTGTATATACTCCAATATAAAATGTATTATAAAGTGAATAATAGATCCATTGGAAACATAACTAACACTAAGAATTCACTTCATTCCTCAATTATAGTGTTTATATTAGCACTAAAGTTTATAAACAATCACATACTTCCTTTAATTTTTGATACTTAGTAACAAATATTAAAATTAATGTAATTGTTGGGAAATGTTTCACAATAATGAGATAGAGAAAAAAATATTCGGTTTTTCGATTAACTGTTCATTTAAAAATCATAACCGTAACCGTACCATTTAACTGTTACTTTTATTGGTTCGGTAACCATACTATTGAAACTTTTCTTACCGGTATGGTTACCACCCATTTATACCGATCTTTCGATAATTCGGTACGATTTTAGGTTTCGGTATTTTTATGAACACCTCCTAACTTAGCATGTGGAGAGGAGTGACGAGTGAGTAAATAGGTATAGTATAGGACTCAAGTCTCAAGTGCAGAGTAAAAGATTGCCAAAAAAGTTTTTTTTCCCTCTGAATATTAACCCCAACAACAAAATTCGCCGTCAATCCGTCATCACTTATTCCTTCTCGTCGCTCCTCCTCGCGCGAAGCCGGCGACCATATCGGGTACCCCGTCGGTCCGTCCCGTCGCCTAACACTAACGACCCCCCACCGGAATCAGAAGAGCACACCAGATTTTGCTTCGACAGCAGGTAACTTTCTTGAACCTTCAATTCTTTTTTATTGTTTTCATGTAATTTGAATGTGTTTTGAGTTGCCCATGAGTCACTCTGTATTAAAGGTAGTTAAATTTCTGTGCTTTGTGTTTAGCTATTTGAATAATCAAACTCAAATTCAAGTGCTTTTTTTTTTTTTAAAATTGACATGTCTCAACTTTGGGTGATAATTTTTAAAAAATCTAAACTATTGATTAACCTGTGTAGGTCCCAACTTTAGGGGGTCTTAACTTTTAGCGGGCCTTGGTGACTTAAAACTGACGATTTTTTTAAAAATCTCACCTAGTTTCTACATCTCTCCCTTAATTAACCCTCCTGGTGTGACCCAAGTTTTACAAATCATGACCTATTAAGCCAGTTTCAAGTCACTAAGGCTCGCTAAAAGTTAAGACCCCCTAAGGTTGGGACCTACCCAGGTTAATCAATAGTTTAGACCTTTTAAAAATTATGACCCAAAGTTGAGACCTCTATTGTCAATTTTTCCTTTTTTTTTTTAACTAGTGGTTCTAATTACATTCTACATACTACTCTTCTTTCTGTTGTTATTGGTAATGGTAAACTTTATTTCAACTTTGGGGATCAAGAAACCACTGCAAAGATTAGCAGATTCTCCAATTGTGATAAAAAAAATTGATTGTATATTTGCGTTTTGCACCAGTTCTGTGCAATTGTCAACATATGATTAAAAGTTAATAAAAATAGAATTAGAAGATATAGATTATCTATTGTGTAAGTACTAGACTTCTATTATCACAATAATATCATATATGATATTCTATATATCAAAATTTCGTGTCTATACACTATCCAAAATGCTACTTTCTTCCTTAATTTTTGAAATTATGTATAATTAAAAATTATAAAAAGTTAATATTATGAAAGTATGCATTAAAATATATCAAGTAAGAGCACATTGTAGAAATTGTGAGAATATAGGATAAGGTTGGTAGATAAATAGTGGTTATTATGCAAATGTTGTGTGTATTTAGAAACGGAGAAAGTACTACACCTCAAAAAAAAAAAAAAAAAAAAAAGCTACAAGTAACCTAAGATGGACTTTCTTCAAGATTTATGCTATGTGTGAATGTCATTAACTTCACCTTTTCAATTCTCATGTTTTAATGACCATCTGTAAGCTTATGTGAACCAAACAGTTGATAAGAAGCGGGATTGTCTACTGCTTCTGTTCCCATGAACATAGGTAACAAAATGGGTCCTTACTCCTTAGTTTGAGAGCTGTGAGAGACATGCCCTCACCTTCAACATATTTTCTTATCTCATTTAGTTTTAGAGAAGGGGCTGGTGCAAATAATAAGCCTTTTCTTCTGCTAAATTAACATCTTGTCTGACCTCATTTATGCAAGATTGCTCTTCATCCGAGTCTCATAACTGCTTGTGTAGATTAAGGTTGGGGTGGCTTTCTCATTGATAGCTAAACTACTATTACCGCTTATCTGCAACCAATGAATTCTTAATTAGGTCAATTCCTAGTCCAGATTTTTTGAGAAATCGGCATGGTTTCATACATGTAATGAGAAATAAAAGGCAACACTTTTTGGATTTTGATGTGGTCTGTGGAGCATCTTTGTTAGTTTGTTCTAGTATAACCAAAAAAAGTAATAAGCTCATTACATAAGTGAATTTTTTTTTTTTTGAAATTAAATAAGTGAATTTAAGTCAACGTAAATTTATAACAGAACTATCTTATACAGCGAAAAGGAGAAAAAGACTAACTTACCCTTTTTAAAAAAATTTACCCCTCCACCCCAGCTTGGTTTGATGGTTTCTTGTGGCACGAAAGATACTACAGCCAACAGCAGCAACACTGAACAGCCCCCTTCCCGTCGCCCTACGCTAACGACCTCCGCCCCGTCGGGCGTCGGCTTCCCCTTGCTTTGACAAAAAAAGGGTAATTTTTTACTTTTCTTTGAATTTGAGCCATGAGTTTAGATTCAATTCTGATTTTTCTAGTTATTCCTTGCCTTTATTTCCTCTAGGGATTTCATATTTATAGAATACTTGATTCTAATTTTTACTTTTGTTTGCTTAGTATCCTTCATGGATCCCAAAAACGCTGCAGATATGTTCAAGTATGATTTTTCTTTCTTTCTCAATTCATCAATCATCCAATTTTATTTTTTAGATCCTTTGTTCATTCCAAGTTTAATGTTTGCCTTTGTAGGCTCTTGGACAAGCAGAATGAGTTACTCGAGGATGCTCACAATAAAATGTCTCATGAATTGCATAGGCTGCAGGTCTCTTTAATTACCATTCTAATTGTCAATATACTATGTTTTATGGTCCGATTTTGGAACTTAATATGTTCGCTATGCATTGTTTGTTGCTAAGATAATATTATACTTCCTCCGTTCTAAAATAAATGAATATTAGAGAGAGAAATAAAAAAAGGAATCTATGTGATGAGAGAAGCACATACCAAATAAAATGAAAAAGTGTTTTATTTGTTTAGAATGGATTAAGTATATATTGTTGCTCTTTATAGGTTCATTGTAGTTACTTTAGAACATTCTTTTTTGAGTTTTTCTAAGTGATCACATAGTAAGTTGGGAGTTGAAATGTTTTTGTTTCCTCTTTGATAAGTTTTATGATGATGATGTTTACTGGACTTGTAGGTAGAAGAAGAAATGCTAATGCGTAAGTTCTATGACCTTACTTCTGCTTTGGGCTTGAATAGAAAGGTATACTCTTATACATTTTCAGCATGCTTGTCATCTTCATGTTCAATCTCTATGATACACATTAGATTAGCATCTAGTTTGTTCCACTTCATGTCATCCTTTATCACTACTACTGTTAGTTTCTTGGGGAGGCTTCTTAGGGGGCTCATTTTCACATTTCCTAGGACCTAGGTTGATATCCACCGACAGGCGACAACTTGTTTATGCTTTTTCAAGCTGCCATTTATCCACTATCCTTTTGGCTTGCAGGAACTGTATAGCACAATGCAAGCCTATATGTGAGAGTTAGGTCATCGTCAAGATGAGGAAAACAAGGCATACACCCACATATACAAATACTCTGTTTATCTTAAGGACGACCTAACATTTGGCTCTTATAACACTTTCTTTTTGTATGCAATTGTGAATTTCACTCTTCCAACTCCCCACTTCTTGACTTCCTAAGTGCATGTGTCTTTGCATTAAATTTCCCCATCAGTATGTTTGTCGAATGTTGTTCATTGCCTTATTGATGAGGCTCAGTATGAATTTAGGCTTTGTAACCTGATTATATCTTGTAACTTGATATAGATAAAATATGATGTATAACCTTAGCTTGCTATTCTTCGGACCCGTTAGATTTTGGACTCGTCTCTCGTAGTTGGCTGATTGGAACTGGTCATGTGCTTTTACAATTTCGGATGAAGTACTATACTAATGGTGGATATATGTTCACTTAAAAATTTTCGAGCAAAACATTAATTGTTGAGATTGCACAAGCATAGTTTTAGCAGAGTTCCTAAATGGCTCTGGCTACTTGCTTGCTATCGGATTCTCTAAAGTCTCCTTCATTCTTTATCGCGGAATTTTACTTGTTCTGTCATGTTTAATCTTATGTAGAATTTTGATGCTAGATTCATTAATGAGTTACCTGTTATTGGAGGAGCTTGACTGATAAACTCTTTGTACTGAATTTTCACTATACAGAGTGCAGTGAGCAGAATTACATATAATACAGAGAATGAAGAACAAAGTACTCAAGTGGATGCAAGTAACAAATGAGGTGCATCAAATCAGTTTGAGAATTAGCTACCGACTGCTAAAAGGAACAAAGATGTTGTAGGATCAAGGATGCTTATCAGCGCTAGGATACACTAGGGTTCTAAGATACAAAAATATTCCAATGTCACGCCAATTAGCACAACACTTGACAAATGCAATAAAATAGACATCACATTATTTAACTAATTGCATTATGTTCTTTCAAATCATTTCATTGTTTTTGCCTTAGCATTGTTATCATAAAACTAGCTCATGCATTAGCATTACATATGGACACATTAGCTATTATCTGAACGCACCCTGCATTGTGACATCTAGTATATCTTTTGGCTCCAATCTTTCTTCTTTACTTGTGTGCGTCCAACCAAATTTAAAAGAGGACAATGTCATGTGAAATCACAACCAATATATTGGCTCCTACAATTATACGATTACAAATCTGTATCGCAAAATCATCAATAAACGACATCTTTGGAAGGAACCATAAAACCCAATATATTGACTCCTACTAGAGGGAAAGTAACAAGTCAAACTCCGAACTCCTAGGTTCCACTAAAAAAGACAGAACCTAATAATTTCTACTATTTTGTCAGAAACAATATTTAATAAGTTGTACTTCCTCCATTTTGAAATAAGTGAAACACCACTCTTTTTTATGTGAGAGCTTTTTTAGAGAAGTGTTTCACTTTTTTGGAACAGAGGAAGTATAAGTATATGGCATAGAGTAAGTCTGATGTCATACATGCTGATGTTAGCAAATTTTAGCTATTAACCCAAAAATCGTAACTTTTATCCCCAAAACAATAACTATCTAATAATTTTAACTATTAACCCAAAAATCATAACTTTTACACTCAAATAGGTAATTTTATGAAACTAAAATTGTTGTTCTCTAAAGTAAATTATCCCATCTTTAGTCCTTAATCCTTAATCCTTAATCCTTAATCCTTAATCTTAATCCTCCTCGGGATCGGGCTAGTGGGTTTCTTGTTCAAAAAGCTATCCCTCTCCTCCTATAAAGTATAAATTGGGGAGTGTATCAGTATCGATGAATGTATGTGTCTATCAAAAAAAAAAAAAAAAAAAAGAATGGTGGGTTATGATGAGACAATAAGAGAGGGGTATGAGCATTTGGTTGATCCGGATGTGGCGTGGCAGGATGCGGCATTGGATTATGTGGGAGAAGGTTTCATTGGCGGTACGATGGGTGGTTTCCCGTACCACTTGGTAAAAGGGTTGCGTCAAAACTTGAAGATTGGCACGGCCTTGAGATTGGCATGCCAGTATGCCACAAAGCTCCGCATGTGGGTAGTGCTGTTGTGGGTTTTTTTGTAGCAGCAGAAGCTGGGCAACTGATGGACTGGTCTATTCGTGGTAAGGTTGATTTTTACAACCTATTCTTCGCTTCCGCATTAGGGGTTGCCGCTCTCAGGGCTAAGCATGGAATTATATCTGCGTCACGCTCCGCCCTTTGTATCGGAACTCTTTTAACCCTCGGCTTCGCTTGGACTGAACAGTCGATAAAGATGAGGGATCAAGAAGCTTACCTAGCCAACACCAAAAGGCAACAGGACTACAGGAGAGCCAGAGAATCAGCAGACTCATGACTCATGAATAAATATCCATGTTTTTTTTGTCTTCTTTTTCACTTTCCAATCTACTAGTATTACACTATTACTTGCTTGCTGTTACATTTTTAATACACTACTTCTAGTCTTCTATGCCAGTGCCCAGTATTATAATTCAATCATATTCCAATAAAATCATATTGTAGCTTGCTAGCTGTTCCAATTTCAGCCGAGTTAGCTTGTACCGTATGTATGTAATTATTCACATTCTTTGACCACATCTAATTATATGTATATATAGTTGTTCCTTGTTGTACATCAAATATCAAATATCTTAGTTTTAGAATCTTGGACAACAACTTGAAGATAGGAAAAGGAAACGAATGAAATTGGTGAAGCAATGAAGAAGTTGGATTGATCAAAACAACATGCGAATCTCTACTAAAAGTGTAAATTTAAGTACAAATAAAGCTGATTTTTTTTCTTAATCCTTGATGTGAATATGTGATCCATGAAACCGACTCTGCAAGATTTCCACAGCATATGCTATGACATAAATCAAAATATTCTTATGGCTTAAAATTAAAATTCTATTGTGGAAGGAGTATGGACATTGTGAATCTTATCTACTTTATGGAGTTAATTATAAAATGCATTGAAAATCGGTTTTGTCAACAAAAAACATATACCTATATTTCTTACGTTTCTTTTTACTTGCAACATTAAAGTATGACATAAGATTTTAGGAGATGAAAGAGAAAAAAGAAGATAAAGAATTAACTGGTGCATAGACTTTAATAACAAGATTCAAGGGAGAGAAGATTTGGATTCGGATTTGTCATGCATGTTTGAGCACCTAAAATCAAGCTGAGTAATTATTGGTACAAATGTAGAATTATACATGCAATAGAAAGGGGCACGTTACCAAGAAGTTTTGTATGAAAAGTTCCCCAAAAGTGGTAACTATTAAGCACAATAATCTGGAAGGGCTAAAAGTCTTTGGAATGGAAGGCCACAATTTGGATTTATTCGGTTATTCCTTTTACTTGTGTGATGCAAATTTACCATTGATATGTTTTACATGTAAACCTTATAATTAGTATGTTAGAAGTTTACAAGCGGAAACCGTGAGGTTTGGAGCGGAGACACAAAAGAGAGATGAAGTGAAAATTAAAGACGACAAACAATATTCATGACAATATTTTAATTTTCAAGCATCTTTATATAAAAGATGTAATCCCAACTCAAAGCAATTTTGACATCAACTCAAAATCTATAACAATACAATGATTGGATGGACATTTGTGTCACTATCCCAAACTAAGAAAAACTAAGAAAGATATATTAGAATTTGGCCTATCACCATCGAAAAGAAAGGTGGCAGCCTTGAACTAGCTAAAAATAGATTATTGTTCTTTTGGGGAGAGAGGAGGGGCAACTAAGTTTTCACCTAACTACAATTTTTTCACTTTGCTTGCTTACTCCCAAGTCCCATAAAACTTATGCTTAAAGTGTTAGTGTGAAGTGTGAACCATCTCCTCTAACTCTTTAGATATTTGCTAATGACTATAATAAGCTTGATATTCATGACTATAATAAATTGTCATGTTATTTAACTTAGTTGATAAAGTATTATGAGATGGGTACCCAAAACCTGAAGTTGAATCCCCTTTATATCATTCAGCTTATTCCCTCCTTCACACTAAAAATAATGACAATGATTTCATGTCTATTTAATTTTATGCAATCCCTAATCATTAAAAAAAAAATTGTGGGTGTGAAGTAAATTAAATTGGAGGGATTAAGGTGTCGACATACTAGGTAGTCCAAACTCCAAAGTGCCAAGGAAACACCTGTATCAGGTCAGGGTGTATAATCCTCTTTGAAAACAAATTCTACCGAATACTTGTGTAGTTGGGTAACTTGTGTTACTCTTGATTCCTCATTTCCAATTTCCATCAAAACCCATAAAATTTGTTCCTACAAACAATGAAGGCAGTAGTGATAACTAGCCCAGGAAATCCAGAGGTGCTGCAACTGCAAGAAGTAGAAGACCCACAAATCAAAGACAATGAAGTTTTGATCAAAGTTGAAGCAACTGCCCTTAATCGAGCAGATACCCTTCAAAGGAAGGGATTCTACCCTCCCCCAGTTGGGGCTAGCCCTTATCTTGGTCTAGAATGTTCTGGAACCATCCTCCAACTTGGCAACAATGTCACTCGATGGAAAGTTGGTGATCAGGTAATAGATTCTTACTTCTTTTGCTTCATTCTTTGCTTCTCTGTGAAATTTGGTGATATGGGTCTTTCTAATTTTCTCATAAAGTTATAATCTTGTTAGTATGTGGGTGTGATTAACTAGGTTTTTCTTATATATATGTTGCTGAATTGAGTCGTTTATCATTTTTTTTGTTTCTGGTGGCTGAGAATCGCCCTCAAAAGTTTTGAGTTTTGATTTTCATAAATTCAAAGTGACCTGAATAAAACCCAAGTAATGCTAGGAAGTTGTAATTGGACCTAAATGGTGTTGATGGGATTGGACCATTTGATGCACTATTATGAGATTTTGTCAACTTATATTAGAACTATAGAATTGACTGTCAAGAACATATGAAATTTAACCTAGATGTGCAGGAATTTTATTGAAAGAAATTTTAGAGTGGTCAGATTACTTTTCTACAGCTGCATCAATCAATTAGATAGCAAACATGAGATACTGAATCCTAACAATAGTTTGGAGTGACAGATATGGTGATCTATTTCACTGGACTTGGGACAAATATTTTACAAGTGTCTGGATTTGATAGTCAGGCTTGGACATACTATTTTTGGTTTTGTATGCTTTGGTTCTCCTTTGAAGTATGGCTGAAAGTGTTTGGTGGGCAAAAGAACCTATTCTAGGAAAACTGTTTTTCCAATGTTCCTATGTTTCTTTTGTAAATGATTAAAAATGATTCTAAAGGAAAACTGTTTTCTTTCCAAAAGAAAGAAAGAATGCCACAATTTCGTCCCTATTTCATACCTTCCTCTTTTCTTCCACCCATTCGTTTTCTGCCCTCCATTCCAAATTTCCGTTGTCTCTAACTTTTTTTGCTAGGAACCAAACAGATTTTCTATTCAACCAAATAGAGCTCAAAAGTGTCATATTACACCCATGTCTTTGGGTTGAAAATGGAGGTTGACTCAACACAGGTAAGCTATCACGCTGTATTGCTTACGTATAATCTCTGTTGAAGTATAGGTGTGTGCACTTCTTGGTGGAGGAGGTTATGCTGAGAAAGTAGCTGTTCCTGCTGGACATGTTCTCCCTGCCCCACCTGGTGTTTCTCTCAAGGATGCTGCAAGTTTCCCTGAGGTGGCATGCACTGTTTGGTCAACTGTTTTTATGATGAGTCGACTGTCAGCAGGAGAGACATTTTTGGTAACATACAAGGCCACTCTTGTTCCATTACCCTTTCAACTAGCATGCTCTTGTAAATTTGCATCTGTGAGAGACTAAATTTTCATTTGTCACAAGGTCCATTGAGAGAAATACCCAAGAGAAGTATTGATTTTACTGTCAAAATATTGCTTTCTGCTATCTGTTTGTGTCAGAGATTGGTATGTCGTTCATTCTTTTGTTCAGAAGATTCTTCCTATCTCTGTCTTGATGCCCTTCATATGAGCAACATTTTGCTTCGAATCTATCTTGTTAGAAATCTTGTAGCTCAACTATAAACTGATGAAATAATGTTTCTTCTAGGTATGTAAGGATGGTAAGCTATCTTTAGTAGTGACTGATAAAATTCTCACTATTTTGAGTTTGTTCTATAATCAACTATCTTTCAGGTTCATGGAGGCTCTAGTGGTATTGGCACTTTTGCTATTCAGATAGCTAAGTATTATGGAGCAAAAGTATTTGTGACAGCAGGTTGGCAAAATTGAGTGTTTGTTTTTCTTTTGGGTGATAAGTTTGATGGAACAAACCTGATGTTCTGTTAATTGCTCTCTTATCTAGGTTCTGCGGAAAAGTTGGCATTTTGCAAAGATCTTGGAGCTGATGTATGCATCAATTACAAGACCGAAGATTTTGTTGCAAGAGTGAAAGAAGAAACAGCTGGAAAAGGTACTTTAGAGAAGAAAAAATTGAATATAATGTCTGCTTATGGTGAAGTTCTCTTTGGATGTCTGAAACCTGCTTTCTCACAGATGAATTTTTTTACTTCCATTTCTGGATGTCGCAAATAATTGTCCATTTTCCTGCGGTAGAAACATCATTCTACTACCCATTCATCGTGTACTACAGAGAAATGAGAACTTTTCTGGCATAGGAGAAATATTTTGTGTTTTGCTGGCATGTTAATGAGAATAATTGTACGCGTTTAACTAACAGGTGTTGACGTAATATTGGACAACATGGGAGGAACTTACTTGCAGAGGAACATCGACAGCTTGAATTTAGATGGACGGCTTTTTATTATTGGCTTGCAAGGTGGAGCAACTTCACAGATTAATCTTGCAAGTTTACTTGCAAGGAGACTCACAGTTCAAGGTATGCACTATTCTCAACACAAGCTGGCTTCTATGAATGTTCTGCAAAAGAATGTCGATAACCTAAGTCCTCATTTAGCACCTTTTAACGCTTCCACCATTAACCAATTGGCTACTTCATATTGACTTACTTAGGATCATCGAGAGTTTGATTCAGACACTGATGTTTCAAGTGTTATATTAAAAATGTTACACCAATGTTTTCAGCTGCTGGCCTGCGAAATAGAACTCTTGAGAACAAAGAAGTTATCGTGAAAGAGGTGGAGAAGAATGTGTGGCCTGCAATCATTGGGAACAAGGTGAAGCCTATAGTGCACAAGTACTTCCCTTTGTCACAGGCAGCTGAAGCCCACCAGCTTATGGAGAGTAGCAAGCATATTGGCAAAATATTGCTTGTTCCATGATAAATGAGAGGCTTGATCCTAAGCCAAGTAGTTACAGGTTATAACTTAGTGACTGGAAAGTGTACTAGCACTGTAACATAAATGGCTGATTGCAAATACTTTTTCTTTGTTCTACATCATGTATGTTTGACTATGTAAGTTATGGAAAAGATTTACAGTCAATCAATATAAGTTTAAGATTGTTGAGACGATCAATGGTTAAACTTGACAAACACATGACTTCACTTTCATTATTTGATTGTATGGAAAAAAGAAAGATGAATGGGAGTCGAGACAATTCTGTAAGTGGGATGTGTGAAGTTGGGAAGAAGGTCCAAAAAAAGCCGTTGAGCTTCATTGTTTTTCTTCTGTGTTCATAGATATCCTTATAGCAATGGTCAGTGAGGACAAGCAATGTTGTATTTGTCCCTTGTCAAACTAGTTTTCCCTCTCCATTTGTTTCAAATACAAACTACAATAGTACAATGGCATGTTTTTCGTACTCATAAGATGATTATGTTATATTTACATAGAATGTGCGAGGTTTGGTTTCTGTAGGACACATCTTTCCAACAAGAAAGATGGGTACACAATTACACATTATAAGACAATGATTAAACTTGTCCAAGGATATGATTATGTTCAAGGATTATATGGAGATTTCTTTCTCAAAAGTCACCCCTATTTTTTAAAATTTTTTTTTTTGTTGCAACAATGTCACCCCTATCTAACCATGTAAGAAGTTTATTCCTTTTACAAAGGCAATGCAAGAGTGGTACCATTTATAATGTCATTCCTCCCGTCTTTTAGTACTTGTTTTGTTTTGACGTTGATTTAATGAAAGATTAATTATTTTAAATATACACATTGATATATCTAATGATATTTGACCTAATAACAATTTTTTTTTACATATTAGTAGAAACTGATGGTGACAATTCTTAACTTCAGTTTAGCATTTTCGTTCATGATATCGACCCAAGTCGAGATGCCAATTTCTTCGGTTTTGGATATGCAATACTATGATTTCATTTTTGGTGCAAATAAAAAAGATTTTTATGACATTTTCATATGACTATGCATCAATTTTTTATTTTCTAAAATTCAAATATTTTTATGTGCTACTTTTTGGGACTAAAAAAGAGAAAAATAGAAGCAAAATTGGTACACATGTTTTGCGAGGCTTGGCCCATTGCTTCGCCATTACTTGTACATACCTTTCAAACTCATATCTCTCTCTTCCTGGAGACTGGACCCGCTTCTATTAATACTTACTTCGTTTTGATCACTCCATTCAACTGATTGAAGTTCCGCAACCCTTATTATTATCGATCAAGTTCTTGCAAATCTCGAGTAAGTTGATTGCAATCCTTTTTATTTCTAGTTTCTTATGATCTTGCTGCAAATATAAAGTAACACTTCTGAATTAGAAGTCAAACATTTTGTGTTAGTGCTTAATAATTTAAAGACATTTATGCTCCATAATTTTACATGTCCTTGCATAATTAGTAGCTTTTTCTGGGTTTTTTGCTTAAATTTTGTATCTTTTTTACTTTCTACTTCTGTAATCAACTGGGTGTTTTGCAACTATGACTTCTGGATTCTGGAAGTTTCTAGATCTTGGGTTTTTCACATCATTTTGGTAAGGTTGAAATTTTTTCCTGAATCAGCTTATGGTTAGGTAAAATTGGTAAATGGATTAGATTATTATGGGTTTTATGTTCTGAAATTGTAGTATAAGAAAAAAAATTATTTAATGATTTCAATTTTGTGTGGTTCACCGTGATTTTTGAGTTCATTTGTTCAATTTAGGTGAATAAAAGTGAAAATTTATAAGAGAAGTAGAAATGTGTGGAGCTAGTAATTATTGATTGGGTGTTTGGTTTTTGCAAAAGAGGAATCAAGGAATGTTTGAAGGATGTATTGCCTTCTTTACCTAAAATAAATAATTTTATATGGAGAAAAAGTTCAGAATAGTTCAAATAAAGGCCAATAAAATATCAAAATAAGCTCCAATAAGTTCAATTAAGTTGAGCGGAATTCGAGTGAAGAGCACGCATTCCTTAGATTACTGAAATCAAATCAAGTAATTCACTCAATTTTTCATAAGTTAGATTATTTTCTTTTCGTTGTAAGAAACACATGAGGAATTTTTGACTGAAGTGTTTTTATTCAATTCCAAACTGAAACTTTGTCATTAGATTTCTTCAAACATTTAGTTCATGTCAGATAGTTATTCCCTAAATTTAAAGTAGGTGTCAGCCATACTCACCTAGCTAGTCATGTTGAAAGATCAAGTTAAACCCTACTGTTAATGGTCATTTGGTTAACATCAAGTTGCAAGGGAAGTAGATCAAGTTAAACACTGCTATTAGTGGTCAACTGGTTAGCATCAAATTGCAAGGGAAGTACATCTTCCTGAGAAGTTGTAACGTGACTACTTTTAGGGCTTGTACTTCCAATTCTCGATGAACAGAGAAGAAATTATGAAAAGGGAGCCGAGGTTGCAAAATTTCTGTGGCGTGAACCTAACATCGCCCCAATGGTTTTTTTAGCAACATATAAAAAATTTCTGTCCAAAGCCAAGTGAGATGCTTTCTGAGTGCTCCTTAAGAATCAAATCATTCTGATTACTAGTTCTGTTGATTTTATATTTTCCTTTTTAAAATTTCATAGTTTAAATGAGTCGAGCTCTAACTCTAGCTGTACTTTTTTTTTTTCTTTAATGCTTCTTGAAGATAGTATCTGGTTCAGTTTTGACAGCAAAGGGTTTCTATTTGCCAAATGAAGATCCCCTATCATTCTGAAAAATTAGATTCTGTTGATGAATCTTGTGATTTTCATTTTGAGTTATCAGGGGTTTTCTTCTGACATTTGTGATTTAAAGTTCACTACACCATCACTGCTTTCTTTTGTTTTTCCAAGAGTAACATGTAAGTGAATTATGGTTCTGACAGCAATTCATTCATATTGCAGGTCCATTCTCTGGATACTCGTAAATCCTCAAGATGTTAGATTTAACTAAAATGAATCCTGGCGAAATTGTCATAATAGGATGTGCATTTTGTGTACTGCTCACATTGCATTTCACGATACAGCTTCTATCACAGCATCTATTTTACTGGAAGAACCCTAAGGAGCAAAAGGCTATTATTATCATTATCCTCATGGCCCCTATATATGCTGCTGTCTCTTTTGTGGGTCTGTTGGATTTTCGTGGCAGCAAAGTATTTTTCATGTCTCTGGAATCAATCAAGGAATGCTATGAGGCTTTGGTAAATCTCTTCCTCATCTGCCTTCCTTTTTATCATATGATATGTCAGCGCAATGGATTTGAAGCTAAACTGCCAACAAATTTTGTGCAGGTCATTGCTAAATTTATGTCATTGATGTATAGTTTCTTGAATATATCCATCAGTAAGAATATAGTGCCTGATGAAATCAAAGGAAGGGAAATTCATCATTCTTTTCCAATGACACTTTTTCAGGTGAGTTTATTAGTTTCCTCTTGGACTAAGTGTACTGGCAGTTCATTGTATCATACATTACATAAGAGACGACAGTGAAGAATATTCTACAACCCAACAAGTGGAAATTGATGATCATTTGCAGTGATTTTGCTTGTCAAATGTCATAGCAGTATCTGTGTAACATAGTAGTCGTTGGCGGCTCAAATACTAGTCTTTTGTAGACAATATAAAAACTGGCATATTGTTTCTAAGTTAGCTTTTCATCATGTTGTGCTGCATGGCCATATCTTAGAATGTGATATTACAAATTTACAATGTTAAAACATATAAAAACATGAGAATATGGTATATTGTCTACAATAAAAATACCCTTTGGCAGAAAGCAGCGTAAAAAGAGAACGAAAGGAACAATAGAGAAATGGCATCATGCTTCCGGATTATAGAAATCTATGACCTCAAAGCACAGAAACGGTAGTTGTAGCGCCAAGTTCTCACTTCCTCTCACAGGCCAAGTTAAAAACCCGTTATTTTAAGTTCTTGAACACGTTGATGACAGGTTCCTTATATGACATATATGCATAATATAAGTTAAGTTGGAAGTGTCATGCTATATCTTTGTCGAATGAGTGTTTGATTAGGACCAAGTGATTTCAATAAACTTGTTTAGTTGGTTGCTAAGAAGTATGATGCTGATCTGGGCTTGCTAATGCAGCCTCACACTGTACGCCTGGATCACCGAGTACTGAGGCTTCTGAAGCTCTGGACATGGCAATTTGTCATCATTCGCCCGGTGTTATCCCTCTTAATGATAGTGCTACAACTTCTGGGGCTGTACAATTCTCCAATCAGCTGGACTTTCACTATTATCCTCAATGTTTCAGTATCACTGGCTCTGTATTCTTTAGTGGTCTTCTACCATGTCTTTGCTAAGGAACTTGAACCACACAAGCCGCTTGCCAAGTTCTTGTGCATTAAAGGCATTGTCTTCTTCTGCTTTTGGCAGGTAATTTTTTCACTGATTAGTTGACAATTGGATGTTGTGTGTCTTGTGTCTGATCAGTCCATAAGTAATGATTATTTAAACTAGTATGGCAAAGAGGAGAAACTTCAAATGGTGAAGAAAAGTTGTGGTTTCTTTCATCTCAATTCTTAATGAAGATACCTAATGAAATGTGGCCTAGTATATTATTTTGTTCTGAAAGAAGTTGGACGCTTTATTGCTATATATGAAGTGTGGACTGACCACAACAAAGAGCTGAACCAATTGAGAAAGTCTATGGGCTACTTGCTTTTAGTTTCAATAGTTTCCTGCTGTGATCCTCTCTTACTTTATATTACTTGTTTAAAAGTGATCATTTGATGTCTTACCTCTTAATTGTTGGCAGGGAATTGTACTCGAGATTCTGGTTGCCATGGGTGTTATTCGATCTCGTCATTCCTGGTTGAAAGTTGAACTTATTGAGGAAGGAATCCAGAATGTGTTAGTGTGCTTAGAGATGGTTGTATTTTCCGTTCTTCAACAATATGCCTATAGTGTCCAACCTTACAGTGGAGATGTTGGTAAATGGAAAGTGAAGAAGAATGATTAATTCACGAAATAGGCTGTTATAAGTGTAACTTTGTACAACGTATGTAGCTGAAGGAAAACATCGAGGTTGTATCATTTATTTGCAGTTTTGATTTAAGAAACATATTACTAGAATTTGATCGTATATGAATATTGTCAGGTCATCTGAATAAGTAATCTAGGAACTACTTCTATGTATTAGACCAATAATCAGGCCATTATAGTATTAGATGTTGCTATGCTACTGCTTCATTATCTACTAGCCAGAGATTTTTATGATTTTTATACTTCTTGAGTTTTTGTTAGGGATTCATGCAAACCTCCAGTATCTCTTAGGTCTAACAGAGTATCTATAATATGACATCAAGTTAGTTGGGCGCTCATCAATTGGGGTTGGCCAAATATTAGGTGTAGTTATACAATCCATTACTTTAACTGAATAGTTAATCGATTGAGCCATTCAAATTTCAGGTGTGTTGTTTGGGCAGGTTAATCTCGACTTGGGTCAAAAACCAGGTATCAAGTACGGTTCACGTCTAGGTCCGGTTGGAGTCACTTTGCCAAGTCCTAGACTGGAAGAGAAAGCTAAAGGACTCAGTTGTTTTTGCTTTGTTAATGCTAAGAAGCAGACTACAGCGAGTTCCTCCAAAAAATATTGAAAGGAGCACCTTGTAGAATTCGGCTATAAGAAATAATTGGTACTAAACACTAAAATATACCTCATTATGTAGTGATACAAAACATTCTCCTCCAAAGATATCATACAAGAAGTTAAACCATTATATATCTCAGACAATATGGCATCATGGAGTGCAACACAAAGATGATAATTTATGAGCCTGATGCGGATTCAGGAGGGGGAAACCCATGACCAGCGCGCCTAAGACATATGAAAGTGAGATTTAACATAGAATGGATCTGGGACTGAAGGACTCGAACCATCCGAAGTTAGCAGTGATAGGCAGGTGCCATGATCTTTGGCAGAACATTTGACGCTGACATTAAGTAGTTTGTTACGTTGAGATGTAGCTTTACACTGGTTTATCCAAAACAGCACCTGCAGCATTATATGGGAAACATCAAAAGAGAATTCAGAATTTTTTTCTATTTTTAGAACTAGATAAGGATTCAGATGATGTGTACCTAAATAGCACTCCCTTCATCCTACAAATGATTTCCCGTTTGCTTTAAAACTTAAAACTTCACAAAAAAATTTGACCGTAAATTCTCCCCAATGTATATTGAAATACAGTAACGTAGGATCTTGGAGACCGTATGAAAAAGAAGCAACTTTGAGAGACGGATGGAGTCTGTTATACTTCCTCCAATCCCTCTATTAATCATTACATTTCCCTTCCGTAGAAGTTTACTAGTAAGCACAATATACCTATTTTTAGTAATTTCCCCTCTCGTATATAAACTCTTTTACATGGTCTTGGGGACCACTTGTCTCTCATATGAGTCAACATATGTAGTGATTAGTAAAGGACGGAGAAAGTATATCTCATGCATTAAAACTATATCTTAAGTGGCTCAACATATAAAAACTTCAAGCATACAGTCCACACAGCTTCATCTGCTTTGGATCTGGCCAAGAATATAGTTCATGACATACATACTGACTACTAGCTATCTTCTAAGTAGCTAACATAATTTCAAAATGAAACAAGTCTCATGGCTATAACTATTAACAGGCTGAGTTTCCTAAGACCTTCACGACCACGGCTATTCCCATACTCAAATGAGTTGTTTCGAGCTCAAATATGAGGGAAGTAGGGAATGCAAGACTCTTATCATTTAAATGCTTCCCACATTTTCAAGGAATACCAAATGCAAAAATTATGACATTTGTCAGGTACTTGACATTGAATAGTAGGATTGAAAATCATGTTTTGTAAGGGGGAGGGAAAAAATAAGTAGCAAATTGGAGATGTCACTAATCCCTCATTAATATGCATCATGTCAAGTTGTCAACATGTAAATTAATTCGTACATTCTCATATACGAGTTCAAATTTCTTAAGTTCAACAAAGGCCTCGAATACTAGAAAATGAATTCATAATAGCAGTATCGGAATTATTTTACAGTGTTAGGATAAGTTCTGAAGTGGTGGAACAGCACTGTCATTTTTTAGTCAATTAGGCATACTTTAGATGGCCTGAAGATAGCAAACATATACAAATTTGGACCATATATGCATAATTTGTCCACTTTTATTTTCATGCATTTGTTCACTGAGACCATGCATATTTTGTTCATAGGAAGAACATTATAATAGAACATAATTAAGAAAGTATCCACATAGGTCTGTATCTGCAGCACAGATGCAAGCAGACAATGATGCACTAACCTTCTTGGAGTAGTTTCGATCCTTCATAAGAGAACAAGCGAATCGCATTTGAGTAGCTTAACTCCGCCACTTCTTCTTTACTCATCTCAAGCAGGGAGGCCACGAAGGTCAGTATGTTATGTATATTAGCCGGATGATTCAGCATCTCCTTTGGCAATTCTGGTGCTTCTTTCTCAACTTCTGACCTATCCCTCGAATGTGGACTCTCTCCTAGCGCCTGAAGTTCTGGAGAAAGGGAAGGATCACCTTCCACTAAGAACAAATCGCCCAAATTCGACTTAGGCAGGGCATCTGGTGCATCAGTCTCGAGCAGAATTCTATCAAAAGGCACTGCCTTGAGCATCTTCTTAGCCTTTTGTGATTTCATTGACATAAGAAATCCAGAGAAGGAAAAATAAGCACCAAGCCTTGCTAATTCAGGGACCATTTCAGCAGATCCTAAGTAAGAATGAAGAATAACTCCATCAGGAAAAGGGCCAGTTGATTTCATCACATCAAGAAGGTCACCAAAGGCACGCACACAGTGTACAGAAGCCGGCCTTTTGAGCTCTTTCGCTAGTTCTAGCTGTTTCTTAAAAACTTCAATCTGAACATCAAAGTCAATCTGTTTCCCATGTGACCCTTTGTCTAGACCAATCTCCCCAACAGCTGCAGTGGGTGTAGATTCAAAATACTGTCTCAAATTGGTAAACCAGCTTGTCGTCCTCTCAGGAACAAACCACGGGTGAACACCAAAACAGGGAACAACAGACGGATGAGATTCACTCATTTGCTTCACTAAATGCCAGTCTTTCTCTGAAACCCCATTAACCGCAAAATGAGCAATGCCCGAATCAAGAGATGACCGGATTAATTGTGGCGCGAGGCTATAAATTCTTGGGTCTTGGAGGTGACAATGGGCATCAAACAGTTTCATTGCTTCTCTCAAACAATTGCCAAGAAAGAATCTAACTTCCCAGCTAGGGACACTTGCTATTACACTGCCAATTCAATTTCCAAGTAAGCCCATAAATACAATATCTAATGATGCACAAAATTGATCAGGAAATTGATAATTGGACAAATTTCATCAGCACATTTCCAATAAAAGCAAAACTTTTTTAAATTGATTGGGATAACATGAATACACTACCTGTAATCATATATGCATGATTAAAAACTTAAAAAACCAGACCAAATTGCTAATTAAACAATATCAGTAACATTAGTAAGTAAAACCCTGAAAATAATCTAGAAGAGTAAAAATCAAGCATTATATTATCTAGTTTAATTACAAACAACGACAATTGCTAATTGAACAAACTAGTATTGAAAGTAAATCAATTCACAGAAAATGGAATTATAATTACCTGATGAAGTTCCAAACAAATCAAAAGAATTTCCAGAAATGAAGCACTCAAAGTCAACCCTAACCTCAGATGAATAAGATGATAATCGTTACCTGTTCGCGTTTGAACAGAATTTATTCTCAAAAGAAAGGCAAAAAAAAATTCGCCGTTGCCGGGGATCGAACCCGGGTCACCCGCGTGACAGGCGGGAATACTTACCACTATACTACAACGACTTGCTTGTTCTGGTCGAGATAAGATGTCAACAATTCATTCCTATCCAACCTTTATAAATTTTCTCTATCAATATATTCTTTTTTGCCAAAAATTACCTAATAAATTACTCCCTCCGTCCTAGAATAGTCTGAACACTTTCCTTTTATATTTGTCCCAAATTAGTTTGAACACTTTCATTTTTGGCATGGTCCCACTATTAATATATTATTTCTTTTACATATCTTTGGCCCACACTCTACCTTTTATCAATAAAAAGTTACCTAATTTTCTCTCTACTCTAATAAAAAATACCCCACCAACTCCTATCACATCTACCTTTTAAATAAATAACATTTGATAACCACACTACAACTTATCACCTTAAACTACGTGTCCCAACAAGTGTTCAGATCTTTCTGGGACGGAGGTAGTAACGCTTTTTGAATATAACCACCTTAAGAAAATATATTTGATTTTTTTTTTATATAATGAGAGAAAACTAGGAGGTGTCTACACAAGAGACATCCCCTAAAGCACCCCGAAGGGTGGTTACAATAAGCATCAAGTACAGAAATAACGAAGAAAAAAGGTGCATTTAGGAACTCGAGTAGATGATCCGCCGCGGCACCACACCATCACCCCAGGCCCAAATCGAGTTGAACCCTTCTCGGGGGGCAAGACAAACACCAACGAAAATGAATAAGCTCCCAAATCTTCAATAGGGAAGCACAATTACTTGAGGCCACACCAAGCAAAACCAACCATAAAACTAAACATTTAGAAAAAACAAAAACTAAAAAGACAATAACATAAATAAAAAAACGGAACCAAGACCACGATAAAAAATCGAGGCCGAGGAAGCAGCGGCATGGCGTGGAGATCCCACCGGCGGGAAATCAGGTGAGAGGGCAGAGAGCCAAAGTACCAAGAAGAGCCCGAAATCCGCAACCCATCAGCAAACCCTAACCCTATATCGACGAAACAAACCACTACCATATTTGGTAGCACTATCAAATAACGTTTTTCATCAGTTTTGTCTTTAAAGGGCCGACTTTGTATTTCCTCTTGAAAAGACATATAAGCCCTTCTTCTTTAAAAACAACCTCCTCTCTTTCATCTTCCATTGATCTCACTTTCTCTAACCAACATTTTGAAGGCAGTTTTTGTTCAAATAATTCAATTTAATGCCAAAGTTAATATCTTTTTCAATACAATTAGAACCCTAAATCCCTAAATTGGAAACCTCCCAAATTGAACTCCTCAATTGAGGAACCCTAGTTTTTTGAGATTTACAAATAAAATCTAATTAATTAATGAGAAATATATAAAACATTATTGAATATGCTGAATATGAAAAAAATATCAATTTGTTCCTAAAACTGAGGATTAGCAAATATATAGTGAAGATTTGAGTTTTCAATTGAATGCTTATAGTTTGTAGATGACTCTTTTTTATGCAAGGTTTAGACGAAAATGAGAGGGAAAATGCTAAAGTGAACCCACTTGACACACATTATTTGGTAGTGCTAAGACTTACTTGCTCTAGTTAAGATCTTGTCTTTCACTTTAGCTCAAGCTGATTAAAATTTAGACCATCAAACTAAAATCGAGTTTTAACGAGAAACTCATAATTTATAATTGTTATAAGTTATCACACACATAAACACTCACATTTTTTATACTATTTAAGCCCCCTAATTTCCCCCAACATTATTCTTATAACTTATAACATTTGAAAATATGTTATAGCTCAATTTTAACAACCTAAAATGTTAACTAGTCAAGCTTGAACAGCTAATATTTAGGCTTTTAATCTTAATTTCAGAGTTTACTTCAATAAAATTAAGTTGAGCACATTTGAGTTCACCACATTAATATTAGAAAATTGTTTACAAACCAATTGGTAAAAAGGCTAAATATCAATAGTATCAGTGCTTTATCACCTGATGAAGATCCAAGCGGATCAAAATCATCTTCAGAAATCAGGCCTTACCTAACTAAAAAAAAGTTCGCCGTTGCCGGGGATCGAACCCGGGTCACCCGCGTGACAGGCGGGAATACTTACCACTATACTACAACGACTTGCTTGCTCCACTTTACATAAATAATATAGAAATAATGGTCAATGAGCTATTTTCTTAACTTTTCTAGTGTTGTGCACAACTGTACTACAAACTCCGCTTCATATATCATAACATAATTTTCATTTTTGGTATGTTGCTTTAAGTTTGCCCCACCCTACCAAGTACCAATGGACAATAGTAATAGAGGACCACAGGGCCGTCTCGTACAATTTAGAAGCAATGCTAAACTAAATTATAAGGCCACAAAGGGTAAAAAAAGACGTCGTTATATAAATATCAAAAGTAAAATTTCATAAAACTAATAAAAGTTGTTTTTTTCCAACAAAAATTTAACATATATTACATACAAAATTTACTTGAAAGTTGCAACCTTAGCTTTCTAGCGTTAAAAGCAAATATTAAACCTTATAAAAGAAAACTAAATAACAAAATTTCAGATTATCATTAACAAAAATAACGCTTTTTTTTCTCTTTGGAAATTCGAGATTATAGCTGTAAATTGTAATGGAGAACAGGAGAAGAGAAATAATTTTTTTGGAGTCTGATGTCAAAGGGACGAGGTCGAAGAATTAATGGGGTTGAAATTACAAGACATCTGTTTTGGAAATTGCAAAAGAGAAACTAGAAAGTAAATAAGGAGTATGGGCTTGTACTGATCGAGGAGTTCTGCATTTATATTTCACGCGTGATAAGCAAACTGCTAAAGCAAGGTAGTTGTGTGCCTGTGTTTGTGTTTCACGCATGAATTCAACAAGTAGATAATTTTTTTTTAGATAAATTGGGCAGATAAATTGGACCCTTATATTTTTGGGGCCCTGTGCAGTTGCTCACCCTGCATAGGGCCTTAGTCGGGCCTGAAGGACCACATAATTGATCTTACATCCAATACATTTAGTTCCACCACATCTCTGTCTTTCAACCAAAAATTGAAATAGTTAATTCACTAATAGCGCAAACAAAGGACAGTACTGTGAGAGTTGCATGTTCAAGAGTAGCAAGGACTTTAGCCACTAATTGTTTCATGGATGCAAAGGCGAAAAGGAAAATAGAACTTAGAAAGACAACCCCATAATTAATAATATATTTGACAAAATTAGGAGAAAGAATTTAAGTTTTCGAGATTAATGAAACAAAGAGAATAACTAACATAGTCTATCGTTGGGACTTGGGGATCGGATGGGGGTTAATCAATAACAATTTTTTACGTTTTAGTCATTAAAGGTAAATGGTATTTTGCCACAAATCTCATGAATATAAATTATAAGGTCTAATTTTCAATATGTCCGAGTAACTCATGCAATGACATGCATCATTTATAAATTTACCAGCTAGAAGGGTAACAGAGCATTCATCATTGTGTCCATCAAACTGGGAAATTGATTAGAGATCGGAGAAAGTGTTGTTCACTAATCACTATCGTGTTCATGTATAATATACTTCTGCTCGGCGCTCACACAATGTTTTTAAGATTAAACTCAACAGTACAGAATTTCATTCTCAAAACAAAAGGAAAAAAAGACACCACAGAATTTGACAGCACTTGTAAATATGATTTGATAAAAAATCATCTTAACTGAACCAATTCTAAAACTTGGGAGGCACTCCGTGCAAGTGTTAACCAACCAAAATATAAAGCACTGAATGTAATTAAAACACCCCGAACCTCCACATACATAACAAGTTAATTCAGCATTGCTTTTACTAAGAATGCAGATACATAGCCCTGATAATACTCAGTCATGTAATGCAATCTGCAAATGATCTTAAAAAAGAGCATATTGCAAAAGGCTTCTAAAATGTAGGGTAAAACAACCAAACGGATGAACTAGAACTAGAACGGTACCGACATCCCACAATCGCATCCTAGACACTACAGTATTTGACAACACAGTATTACAGCATCTCCAGATTGCTTACTACTACTTTCTCATCTGTCGCCATACCCACGAGAGCGAACGCCCATATCCTCTGTCTGGGCTTCCAGATTGCTTACTACTACTTTCTCATCTGTTGCCATACCCACCAGAGCGACGCCCATATCCCCTGTCTGGGCTTCCATAAGGAGAATAGGACCTTGACCGGTACCTCCTTGACCTTTCAGCATAAGGGGAGCGACGAGGAGGAGAATAACCTCGACCACCTCGAAAAGGCGAGCGTCTTGGTGATCTCCTATGATCATAGTCATCACGACCATACCCACCACGATATTTGCGACGATAGCCTGCAAAAAGATTCCTTTGTAAAACAGATACATTCAGCTGGATAAAATTAATATAAAGGGGATCGCAAGAATACTAACTTGAAGGTCCAGCTTTGCCCAAGCCAAGATATTGTCCAGGTGTCGGAGTCCTTGGCCGTTTCCTCCTTGACTGAAAAGCAAGCCAAACACCTCATTCTATCTATATTCCCAACGCAAATCCCAAAATATCACGTAAAAGCATAAAAGTGGAAGCAGAGCATTCCATGTTCCTGAATAGACACTGAGATCGTATACAGCAAAAGAAACAAAGTGGTTGAAAGAACAGTAGAGGAAGAAAAGCAACTTAAGGACTGCAAAGGTGGACACTGATTCAGATGTGCAATCAATAAGAGAATGAATATGTGTAATTAGGGTGTCAGGTTCAGGACCCTATATCTTACAGCCCTTTCTTCCCCTTTCTGCATGATCACCACTGACTTTCCCAACCCACAACAACCACCACCCTGCCTTAAAATCCAACAATATCCTCCTTGTCCTTGCCAGACCTACACGACTGTCTCACTCCTCAGCCCTCTCATACCTCCACTGTCCCAGCAACTACATATTCTTCCCTTTCTTGGCTGTCAAGCCAATACTTGCCACGAAGATAAGGCACGAGTTAGCCATTCAATTTCACCTTTTCATTAAAAGTTCTCCACCCTCTTTGAAGTTGAAGAGAAGACATAAAACACGAGTTAGCCATTCAATTTCACCTTTTTATTTGTTTTCATCTCTAGCCTCTTACGCAAGGGATTATTGTCATTTGATACTCCCTGCTGCAACTCTGAATACAATCTAGTATTACTGACATTTACCCTAATGTAGCAGGAAAGTGGTACTATAACTGAGACTCCCAATTTATCTTGCCACATCTATTATAAAGATGTGCTGATGTAGACAAACAAGCCTAGTCTCAAAAAATAAAATAACAATTGATTAATCCATGAATACTCTAACAAGTCTAATACTTCCCAGCTATGTTACTCAGACACGGATTGAGTGTCTACTCGGATACGGGTGTCCGAGTGTCTGACTCGGCTATTTTGTAGGAAAAAGTCAAGTTTTTAGTTTAAAATGAAGTATCCAAGTGAAGTGTCGTGTCGGACACGACACGACACGACACTCCGTTTTTGAGGTAAATGAAGGTGTCGGGGTAACATAGCTTCCCAGAGTTCAGGTAACATAAGTAGTAAGCAGCAAGGCTTTTTTTGGAGGGTGGGGGGAGAGGTGATGGTGGGCAGGGAAAACAAACTGAAGAATACTTAAAACAACAATTCAAGATTATATGGAAACACCACAAAACTCTCAAATTCACCCAAAATAACATCGAGAAGCCTGATCAGGAGACATTGTATCAGTGTGCCCAAAAATAAAAACAGGAAAAACTGCAGAAATAACATAAATGATATCAAATCTCTTCATGGCATATATGGCTAGCAAATCCACATAAATGGCAGAAAATAGCAGCAGAATCAGTAAAATGAAGAATATAAAGGCATAATACTATATCTCAGCCATATTGGAACATCAACCAACTAACAAGCCTTAAGCTATATGAGAATAGCAATACCAAAAAATGGTATCAGGTACCATAAATGCCTGTCTAGAAATGTTGAATGTTGAAAATATCCGTTGATTAGTTGAGTTGATGGTGAATGCGATTGTTGTTAGGTTGTTGTTGGGCAATATTTGCTATGTTTAGTTGACAGATGCAAGAGATATGTGTTTAGCTGGCCGTTTGATCAAGCTGTTTGTCTAAAGTTGAGAGGATGAAACTCATCATCTTTGATTGCTGCCAACAAAGCTGACAAAATGCTGTCTGAATGTAACCAAAAACCTCCAAGTTAACGGAGAAGGGAGAACATATACCTCTTTACGATGTATTAGTTCAAAGATAGTAATCATACCTTTTCGACAGTGATGTAACGACCTTCAAGAACAGACTGATTAAGGTATTTGATGCAACGATCAGCGTCTTCAAGAGTGTCCATAGTCACGAATGCGAAGCCTCTTGATATGCGCGTACGTGGCTCCACAACCAAGAAAACTGAGCTTACCTGAAAACAGAGCAAATAAAGGAAATCAAGACATAATTGGAAAACAGAGATTACAAAATTAATCTCTATAAACATATCTATCTACATAATACTAAAATAGCTACCACAAAAGGCAAGAACAAAATTCAAGATCATGTTTAAAGTTCTTTATAACCAACTTATTCATAACCTAATAGCATTCAAGTTTCAGTTTCCTAGAAATCATACATTACAATAGCATTATGTTGAGCCAACCAAATACTGTCTGTATCAATAAGGTTAGAGAACATTATGCTATGAATCCTTAACGTGCTCGGTGTTGGATTTTCTTCAAATGGCTAAGAGGTGAAAAAAACCTCATCAATTTTCTTTCAGTCAATAGATTTCTAATCAGTGTTGCTGCGACATGTTAAGATGTGTAGAAAGTCATGCTTTTATCAAACACGCAAACTTATTTTGTGTTACCTTATAGAAGTATTTAGATTGTAAGCAAAATAACTCCTAGATAGATGCAATAATAGTCTTATTTTCTTCATATAAATTTGAGTATTGCTTAGAAATAACAAGGAAGATTAGATGTTTAGAATTTTTTAATTCATCCTATTGATATTAATATTATTATTATATTTTTTGTTATAGGATTACGAGATCACCTACTCAGAATACATCTAGTACTCACCTTTCCCTCCTTGTTAAAGAAATCCTCAAGTTCTCTTTCAGTAACTCTGGAGGAGAGACCAGTCACAAAAAGCGTGTTTCCGGGATTTGTTTCAACCCTGCCAGTAGCATAGAAGGTTCAGCAATTGAGCACAAGGGTGAACAAAAATGTTTTTCATGCTTCAAGCTAACCTGCCACGGCTTGCAGATCTGGACCTAGAGCGAGAGCGAGACCGGTATCTCGGAGGAGACATTGATCTTGACATGGACCTAGACCTGGACCGAGACCTTGATCTTGCTTTCCGAGGTGATCGAGACATGGAATATCTACAACATCCAACAAAATAGAAATGTTAAAGTAAAAGAAAAAGAGGGGCAAAAACCTACCAAAAAAAACAGACTATATGCCTGACAAGAAAGATACAACCCGTAAGTAATGATTTTCTTAATTTGATAATTTTGCTAGTAGATTGTCATTCGAGTTCAATTGTCTGCTAATTTTATTGAATGTCATGCAATCGGAATAACATCGTTTGAAATTTGCTTGAAAACTAATTTGGTCACGCGTAATATAATTATGACTTAGGGTCCATTTGGTTTGATGGAAAATGGTTTTCCATAAAAAATATGGGAATAACGCAAAATGTTTACAAACGAATTGGAAACTCATTTCCACCTCAGTTCTCCTTTTACAATCCCTTTGTACAACCAAACAACGGAAAATAGGGAAAATCGTTTTCCTCGAAAACAAACTGAGCATTAGGATTAGTTTTATAAACAACTCTGGAGATGATTACGGAGGTGTGAATTCATATAGAAATTTTATCTTAGGTCCTGAGATTTAAGTTCTCAATTTAGTGAATCCCTTTAACACATACAAACATTACAAACAAAAAAATCCTAAAACAAACATGAATTTAGAAGCAAATACTCGGACAAAAAAAAACATAACTAACATAATTGTCTAAATCAGAATAAATGAAGTATATAAGATATACATGAAATAATTGTCAAAAACACAGATGAATTGATGAAGCAATTAACAGAAAATTAAACCCAAAGAAAAACAAATATAAATTTCGAAGGTGTTGATAAATAGAAACTAAAGGCGATTAATTCGAGGAGAGAAAATCAAATCTATACCTGTAAATGGTCGGATCCGCTGCAAAAGAGCCGAATATCGCCGGAGAAAATTGATGGTCTAAAATCGCCGGAGATAACAACGGTCGGAGATCGGGCAATGATATTTGTTGAGAGAGAAAAAATGACGGCTAGCTCGTCTTTTACATCTCCCAAGTCCCAATCGCCAAGTAAAGAAAAACCTAGGTCTTTTTTTTTTTTTTTTTTTTCCTTTTTTCTTTTTTCTTTTGATAGAGTAGAAAAAAACTTGTAGAATGGGCCCGGGTAAAATGGACTAATTTAATGGTAAAAAAGGGGCTTTTTTTTGACATTGGGTAAAAGCATTATACAAAAGTATACATTACATTATAAAAAAAAATTCTACCCTAACCCCCACGGCCCCACCCCACCCCTCCCGTAAATTTTTTTTTTTTTTTTGTGAACAAGGGATGCATAAACTTAGTTAAATAGTCTTACAAAGTCATCAATTAAAACATTACAACAGTAACTTGGGGGGTTGGGGAAACTCCTCGTTACATTAATCCTTGACTCATTGAGTCTACAAAAATTAGCCATATAATCTGTCGACTGGTTGCGATCCCTCTCTACATGGCTAATCCTCACTGCTTGGAAGCTTCTGCTCAATTCCCTACAATCACATATCAAGGTGCGGTACATATTGTTAGTAGTAGGCAACATAGCCGGCAAAACAAACCCGTACCCGTTGACCCGACCCGAAATACCCGACCCGAAACCCGTTTCCCACCCGAAAATAATGACCCGAAATGAACCCGGAACCCGAAATAACCCGACCCGACCCAAACCCGACCCGAAAGCAAATAGACCCGAATATAACCCGAACCCGAATCTACCCGAACCCGAATCTACCCAACCCGAAATTGACCCGATAATGATGACCCGAACCCGACCCGACCCGAAAAGTTGTCATATTAGTTATTTTTTAAACAAATTTAAGGAAAAAAATTATCGTGAGATACTATATATGACTTAACCACTTCCCATTAACTATTTAACTTAGTTTTATTAGTCTTATATGTGTTTTATTTATTTTCTAGAATTAAAACCCGACCTAACCCGACCCGTTTTAACCCGACCCGACCTAACCCGACCCGATCTAACCCGACCCGTTGTGACCCGAAATCTAATGGACCCGAAACTAACCCGAACCCGAACGGACCCGACCCGACTCGAACGTAACCCGAACACAAAGTTGACCCGATTATGACCCGACCCGTAATGACCCGACCCGTACCCGACCCGTTTGACCCGTTTGCCACCTCTAGTAGGCAAGGCATTCACAGCCTTCACAGCTTCCAAACAATCCGAGAGCACTAACACATGAGTAGGGATGGCAACGGGTCGGATCTGGACCGGGTCCTTAAGGACCCGGATCCAGATCCGTTTTCAGGTGTTGGATCCAGATCCGACCCGGATCCGACGGATCTGAAAAGGTTGGACCCGGATCCAGATCCGACGGATCTTACGGGTCCGGGTCCTAAACGGATCTATCTGTCACTGAAAATTTACAACCAAATTCGGCAATTTTACCACACATTTCAGTCAACAAATTCTCACCAAAAAACCTAGTATATTCGTAATTAGCAAGATTACAGGAAGAATGTCGCAGCAAAAACCTAACAAAAATGAGGAATATTCAAGAACAAAAACATAGTATTTAAACAATTACATGAGAAAGCTGGTGCCTGGTGGTGCAGAACTTGTTAGGTAAAAAAAAGAAAAAATAAACTTTAAAGATTACAAATTTACAAAAAAAATAAAGCAAACCAGAAGAAAATAAATCTAATACAACAAATTATTGGCTTAAAAACGAAGGGGAAAAAAATAAGGAAGTTCAATTCTTGTGACAGCAAGCGACGTCGTCGTCTTCATCTCCTCCTTGAGTGTTAAATTCGAGGAAATCTCAAGTCTCGCGTGTATGGTTGCTCGATGTTTGTCGCGCAGGTGTCGAAGTTTTTTGGGGTTTGAGTTTTGGAATTACAGACGCATGGAGGATAGAGAGAGATAACAATGGTGGAAGAGAAAAGAAGTTGTGTAAGATGAGAGTAGGGTGAATCGGTGATGACTGAGGTGTGGTGGCTGGTGTGAGTTAGGGTTTTAGAGAGAAGCGTGAGGTGTGCAGATTAGAGTTAAAAGCATTAAAAGCTTATAGTTATCATTTGGACTGTAATTGAAAACTAGTAAAGGGTTAGAGTTAGACGCACAACCCAACCCAATAATTTTTTAAAAGTAAACGGATCCACGGATCCGGGTCCGGGTCTTGGGCAAGATCCGGACCCGGATCCGCTATTTAACTATAGGACCCGGATCCGACCCGGATCCGATGGGTCCGAAATTTCAGGATCCAGATCCGCAAAAACGGATCCGGATCCACGGATCCGGGTCGGGTCCAGGATCCATTGCCATCCCTACACATGAGTAATATTTCGATCGAGGTCGATTTGAAGACCATGTTTTACACATGCTAACTCCGCCATGAGAGAGTTGGGGAAAAAGCTCCCAACCGAGAACCCAGAAATCCAGTTACCATGGTAATCCCTTATAACCCAGATATGAAGGCAGGCTCCAAGAAGGAGGCACCAACACTAAGGACTGACCATAAATGAGGAATAATCCCTTTAATGAGAGGATTTAAAGAGCAAAGCATGATGTTAGTATCCAAACCCACCGGACTTGGCCACTCCCTTATAAAATTACAAGCCATACGCCACGCCCGATTCACAATACTTTGGGGACGAATTGGGTTTTGAGATTGGAACATGAAAGTGTTACGACTCTTCCAAACCTCAAAAAACAGGAAGGAGAAGAGAATTTTCCACGGAATACCCCCCACCTGGGCATCAGACTCAAGGTTCCTTTTTAACCAATCCTTAATGGGCTCATATGGCTTCGAGTAATCCATTTGAAACAAGTCCCAAATGGCAGCAGACACCGGGCACATTCTAAGAGCATGGAAGGAAGGTTTGCAGCATATTCAGAACTGGTATCATATGTGCTTCTCTCACATCTTTACGCTGTACCTTTTGTATCTTCAGGTGTGAGCATAAGTTGCCCAGAATTTTATTTCTTATATCAGCCCTTTGACCTTTATGAGTACCATTTGTGAGTTTCCTGGTGAGGATATAGCTGCCTCAGAATCTGCGAGTACATGGGTGTTTAATTTGCACCTTTTTTACATGCTTGTTTTATTCCTTCTAGTATTACCATAAGTTCCGCTTGCAAAAATGAATTTGCTTCTTCTTATGGTGGTTTCCTTATACTTGAGTACCCATCTTATGGCAGCTTCAATCTTTCCATATTGCTTTTCCTTTTGTTGTCGATGCTTCCATGCTCCATCTACCTGTATACATACCGTTTCCTGATGTCCTACACTCCCATATTGCCATATATTTTCTTTCTGGTTTTCCCTACATACTTGATTATTTTTAGTAATCCTATCTAGGGGGTGAAAGTTCGTGTACGGTTTGAATTAGGGTTTAATCCAATCCGATCTGAACAAAATTTGGATTTTAATTTTCCAATCTGAATCCAAACCGATTAGAGTTTGAATCCGATCCAATTCGATCCGAATTTTCATACTCTAGAATGGATCCGATTCGAAAATCCGATTTTTTAAAATTTAGTTTTTCGATGAAATAAATTAAGCACAACAGCAGCATAGTATATTTAGGAAATGAGGAATTAAGTGTTGTTAGGGTTTTAGGGGAAGGATTTAAGTGCTACGCCTACTGGGGTATGGACTAGGTTTTTTTATAAAAAAATTCTGTTAAGCACTTAAGCCCAATCCAGATACATAATACAAGGCATATTACTATTTGGTTATATTGGATTTTTGGATCCAATTACACTCAATCCAATTCGATCCGAAAATCCAATTTTTTTTAAAAATTTTAATCGGAATCCAATCCGAACACAGTTCGAATCCGATCCGAATTACTAATTCGGATTGGATTGGATTGGATTTTGGATTTTATCCGAATAACTTTCACCCCTAATCCTATCCAAGATTTTTAATTGACCACTCAACTTTCTCCATCGGCTCATGCTATGATTTACTTGCTGAAGAATCCTATATGGATTACACTTCCCTTTTATAAAGCTTATTTTGTTACGGTGTTTCCAGATTTCCCATAAAATAACAATGAATTCCATATGTCCCTTTGACTATGCCCATTCTTTTTGCATTCAAGTAACACATATTGCTTCCTACCCACTGCTGTAATAGGATGTGTTGTTGCATTTCTACTCTGAATCCTAGATTTGAATAATCCCATATCCTTCTTGTTATTTCACAGTTTCTAAAAAGATGCTCCATCGTTTCCCCTTTTTTTCCACACAACTTACATGTTTCATCTTTGTTTATTACACGACTATGTAGTTCATACATTACTGGGATTACTCGTTTTAATATTCTCCATGTGAAATGCTTTCATTTGGGAAATGCTTCACTCCTCCATAATATATTCCAAACCCATTCATCATTGTTGTTTTTCTATACTTCCTTCGTTCCATAATAAGTGAAACACTTACTATTTTAGAACGTTTCAAAATAAGTGAAACATACCTTAATTGGAAAAAAGAAAGTGACAAAATGACAAGAGTACCCATCACAAATTTGTGTGGTTTGCTTTTCTCTCTCCTCCTTTTGATAATGAAAAGGGTAGTTTATGACTTTTTGGCTTTTGAAAGTGATGTTTATTAAATCTTGTGCCTAATTCCTATGTTTCACTTATTATGGAACGGAGGAAGTATTAGACTCCAATATTCTGATTTGGTGGAATATTTACCATTATTGGAGGGAGTCCATATTACTTCATCATCCTTTTGCTGCATAGGGGAGATGTAAGTGGACAATATTGCATAAGTCGTTTCTCTTGTAAAAGATGCACAAATTTTCTCTCTGTCCCACTCTTTGTTTATCTTGAAGAGTGTTTTTACCGGTTGGGTCAATAAGATTTCCTTACCAGGTCTCGCTTCTACTTTCATATATTCCATCCAGTCTTGTGCCCATCCATAATCTCCTATCTTCACTGTATCTCCATCTCCTATGTGAACTCCAATTTTATCTCTGAGTTCTTCAAAGGCCTTCACCATTGATCTCATTGAATATGATAAGCGTTTGGGTTTTATCTTGTGTTTTCCCATCATAAGGGCAAACTGTGTATATTTTATGTTTACCACTCTACTTACTAGATTTTCCAGATGTTTGTGCATTCTCCAGGTTTGTTTAAATAGAAGTGCGGTATTTAATGACTTTATATCTCTAAATCCTACCCCCATCATGTTTATGTTTTATAAGTTTATTGTATTTTACCTAATATATCGGCTTATTTTTCGTTATCCCTGCCAACCAGAACTTTAATACAAGTGATATGATTTGCTTTATTATTTTTTGTGGGAGCAAATAAATAGTCATTATGTGAGATGTTGTAGACACTAGAATTGTGTTTATTAAAATAAGTCAAGCTGGTGGTGATAATTTTAAGTATTTCCAGGAAGTTAAAATTTTTGTCATCTTCTCCAAGATTGGCTTAATTGTTACTAGATCTACCATCTACGTCCATTGGCAACCCTAATTATTCCCTATTTCCTTTTCGTTTTTTATGCCCAACCATTTTTTTCTTATTTTGTTTTTCTATATCTTGAGTGTGGGGAGAATTTAATATATGATTTTTCGTAGCTATATATTTGACGTGATATTAAACAAAACGTGTCTAGTACATACCTCATCAGTTGGCATGATTTCTCTTCAGTCTCGAAGCAAAATAAAGCATCATCCGCGAAGAATAAGTGCGTTATCTGAGGAGACTTCCTTGATAATTTGATGCCTTTTACTAAACCTTTGTGTTGTACTCTATCCATTGCTCTTCCTAGAACCTCCATACATAAGAGAAACAAATATGGGGATAACGGGTCTCCCTGCCTTAATCCCGGTGTCGATGTAAACTTACCATACGGGGTTCCATATATCAGAATTGAAAAGGTAACAATTGATATACATTAATGTACCCATATTTCTGAAAAACCCATTACTCGCAATGTGTATTCAAGAAAATCCCATCTTACCCTGTCATATGCCTTATTCAGGTCAGTCTTCATTATTGCGAAGCTTTTCTTTCCCTTTTTCTTATTTTTCAACCACGTAATTAGTTCATGGGCCAGTAAACAACTATCTTGTATTAAGCGATCAGAAACAAAGACATGCTAATGTTCTGAGATTAGGTATGGTAGGACTATCTTCATGCGATTGACCATTATTTTTGTTATAACTTTATATATTGTGCTACATAAACTGATTGGTCTATATTGTGTGGCTTGGGAAGGTTGTGACACTTTCACATAAGTGCTATGAATGTTCTATGCATTTCCCGTAACATATGACCCCCTACAAAGAAAGCATTAACAATTTCCATACCTGTGTGGATATAGTATCCCAAAATTCTTTAAAGAAACTCGGGGGAGCGCCATCAGGTCTAGGTGATTTTTGTGATTTCATAGATAATATAGCTCGACGTACCTCTGACATTGATGCTGGCTGTACAAGATGCTACACATGCTCCTCTTTAACTTTCGGCAAATCAGAGAACCATTCATCCGAAAAAGGCTCTATGCCAGCATGATTAGTGGGGTTGAATAGCTGAGTGTAAAATCTTATGAATTTCTAACTTATATCTTTTAATTTTCATGAAGAAGCCATTGCCCATTGTTAGTTTGTATTGCGTTAATTCTATTTCTAGCCTTTCTGCCTTTTACTTGCTTGAAAAAGAAACTGGTTGGCTAGTCCCCCGATATATCCCACCTTGATCTGCTTCTTTGCTTCCAATATTCTAATTATATTCTAAGTTTCTCCTAGTATTCTTTTCGGTATTTCCTTTCACTGACATCATGTCCCATAGTTGGTATGTTGTTTTGATGTTGCTCCCAACTCTGTATCATCTCCTGCCAATCAAATTATTTTGCCTTCTTATACTGAATGCACCAATCTCTCATTCTTCTTCCTATATTCCGTAATGTCCTTTGGAGATGAAACATTTTGGAACCTTTATATTGTTTTTCACACTCTTCGTTAATCATTGTCCTGATTTTCTCAAAATTCCAACACCAAGAATCATACCTATACGTGCATCGTGCTTTGGTTACCATGGTAGCATATCAAGTAATATCAGACCATGGTCTGATAAAAATATTGGATTATTCCATACCACCACATCTGGATAACTTAGTCTCCACGCTTCATCACTATTATTATGCAAAAGAACCATAATTTATTACTGTTATTATACAAGTGGTTTTGGTTATCTGATTAAACTAACTTAAGCACAACAAACTTAACAAAATAAATATGCTCGTGTTAGATTCAAGTTGAAATGTATAACCCAATTTTGTTTAATGAATGATTTAACAAAGGGGTCGAAAACTTTGACCCAACCCTACTAAGTTTTTGTCGGGTTAAGTCTCTTTTTGCCAACTATATATATATATATATATATATATATATATATATATATATATATATATATATATATATATATGATGGATTTTCAAGTTTTCCTTGTGTTTTTACTTATGTGTAAATTTAAGTATTTAACCCAAATAAGGTCATTTCAATTTCTATCACAAAAAAGGTCATTCCAAAGATATTTATTTTACTAAGTACATAGAGGGATTTAGGTTGGTTACCTATCCCATATTGATTTTAGATCAATTACAAGCTCAACTAAATCCAATCCCCTTCACCCCTATCCCCCCCCAAAAAAAAAAAAGATGGATGAGATACGAGCTATGCTCATTTGGTTAAAAAAATATTTGCTCTAAAAAGTTTTGTCCTCTAATTTAGTATTATTTTGTTGCTAAGATGAAATATTCTATGGGACCAAAAATCTCACGTGTCAACTTGAGCATATATTGTATCTCTCCTTTCAACCATCAAGTAGTGGTTTGGTATTTGGTAGTAAGGGCAAATAGACAAGCACACTTTGTAGCTAAACGCAGTGATAACCATATATTGTGTCTCTATTTGGCTGGATGTAAAAAAAATGCAATGGAATATGATAATACATAGTAATTTACAAGAGGAAACACTTTTGTATAAACCTAATTTTCTTTTGGTTTTTCATAAGAAACTTAGAGGTGATAGGCAAAATGAAGCAATTCTTCATCTTGGGAGTTCTGGTTGGGCTAAAAAACATTTTGAGAATAGCTGTTTTCCCATTTTTCTTTATTCAATTTGTAACAATTGAAACAATTTTCTAAATGAAATTTTTCTTTCTCAAAAGAAGGGAAACCATAATTTCACCTTCCTTCCATCTATTCTCTCCCATTCATTTACATTCTTCCTTTTTTCTCTCCTAAATTTTTATGTAAGGAACCAACTTAAAAAAAACTACTATTATGTTGACGTTAAAAATAATTTACTTCCAACTTAAAGGAGCCCTAATTTTATATGATTTCAAATGTCGACTGACAACCAATAAGTGATGGAGACACTTGAACTAATTTTTTGGTGATAAATGCATTAATCCAAGAGTGGGTAATGAACCGGTCAAAAAAAAAAAAAAAAAAAAAGAGTGGGTAATGAAGTAGGTAAGTAAATCTATCTGGTTCTAACGGATTATTGCTGCCTTTTTAGCTACTTGTCTTCTTATATTCTCCTACATACACTTTAGTGGCTCAGTCACGAGCTATGATAAACATCTAATTGCTAGATGTAGTAAATATTAATATCTAGTAAGGAATAAAAAAGTAATAAAAGACAATATAAAAAAGAACAATTTTTTTTACATGTTTTTTTTACCTTTTAATATATAAAAAACACCAGTTGGTTTTATGAACACTATTGTATTAATTAGTTGCATAAACACTATTTACAATACATGAACATTATTTGTAGTTGCATGAACACTATTTGTTAACATCGCATTTTTCGAGGTCAACCTTTTTGTTAGACTGACACTATTTGTAAACACTATTTATATTTCATGAACACTATTTGTTACTTCATAACACTATTTGTAATTATGCGAACACTATTTTTAGTTGCATGAACATATATTTGTTAGCATTACATTTCCGAAGTCATCTTTTCGTTTGACTGACAAATTTATCTTTCTTGTCCCATGTAAATTGATAATTTACCCCGTAAACATCTAGCAATTAGATGTTTATCATAGCTCCCTCAGTGACACATCCCCGATAAAGCAATCGTCAATCTTAATTTTATATCATGGGCTTTACATGCGTATGATATACAATAGCATAATTCATGTTTATATGTAAGGTATTGGCAAAGGAATTGGAGTTGGCTTAAGTGGGGGCCCTGTGCGAGGACAACCCAAAGAATTTATTCTTACCTTTAAAACAAATTTAAGTTATTAGCAAATATGATTACTGAGAGAACTCCAGTAAAAAAAATGTTTAGTAAATATATCTAGCTCATAATATGTGGTTGTCGCCGAATTACAAACTGCCACATATTAGTTGTATATTTTTGCCTTGTTAAGTGGTAGATAAAACATAAGGGCTCGTTTGATATCCAGTCTAAGTTTTCATTGCCTTGTTAAGTGGTAGATAAAACATAAGGGCAATGCCTCGGGTTATTAATATTTTCATGCCAAAAAAGAGCATCTAATGTTGCATAGTCCATTGGTTAGAACTTTACTATAGTAACTTGAGGTCACGTGATCGAATCTTGTACGAAACATGTTTCTATTTTTTTAATGTATGTTGATGACATGGAACGAAACAACTACAGGGAAAGTGCCACGTGGCGTGTATACTTGCTTCAGAACGCCTTTTAATATATTTGTATAGATAGATAGATTGTTTGATCATGAACTCTAAATTAGTCATTTTTTTAGGCTAAATTAGTCATATCTATATTTCTCATTTATTTGGAAAACTAACAATAAAAATTAGAAATGCCGGGCTCCGGCTCCGTGCACCTGTTGATACCTTCTGAAGCACTTTCTAGCGTGCGCTTTAGTTTTAAAATGTGTTACGTTGTTCATTCTTATTCTTTCAAGTAAGTAAATTAACTATTAATCTAGTTTTTGTATTCTTATTTTTTGTTTGTGTTCTTTATGGATTTATAAAACAATTATATCATATATTTTAAAGAAAATTATTTTAATAAAAGTGCATGTATAAAGTAGTTTTCACACATTTTATATTTGGTCATATTTTGGAATCTATCAATGTAAATCTTACATTGAACTTTGTGTATTGCTTTTCCCGTGGATAAATAGTTATTGAGGAATGTGATGTTGATAAAATTTGATTTTAAGTCTTAAATACTACCACTATAATACTTTATCAATTGAACTAGCTGATATTCCAAACTTTGTGACAACTAACAAATATGATCTTCAAACTCAGATGATCACAACAATCCTATTTAGAATTGAAAGATCTTGTTCACCTAAAGAGTTGAGACATATATATAGTACAAAAATAACCACTGAATATATCCCCCGACCCATTTTTTTCAAGTAGAGTTATCCTATCTCATTATAGGGGTCACCAAGTCATCTTATGTTCAGGAATTGGGGTGGGCTCAAGTGGTGAGTCTTTCCATCATGCCAAGCAAAGTCTTGGGTTCAATACCTACCCCAAGCATTTGCTTGGGATTTAAAAGGGGGAGGGAGGTAGGGGGTGTTTTGGCTTATAACGGGCCTTTGAGTGGGGCCATGTGCGAGGACAGCTTAGAGGATTTATTCTTACCTTTAAAAAAAGTCATCTTATGTCCCGTTAGTTATACCTCCTTTGCTATCTTTGCAACGTTAAAACATGACACAAAAATTTAATTAGAAGAGGAGAGAGACATAGAGACAAAAAAGGGGACTCCATATACTACGAGAGAGATATAAACAATATTATTGCCAAAAACCTCAATATTACAATAATATATATGCAGCTTTTTGGAACAAAAATTATTGCAACTTGCAAGTGAAAAAAGAAAAACGGAGGGAGTATGGGATTAAGCCACTTCATTTATATTTATCAATAGCATATTGATTTAATTTAGTGATGCGTTTGAGGCCTAAAGAAATGAGACACGAACGGAGACAGATCAACTCCTCCTAATTTTCTGCTATTAATTCTTTTTCTAAAAATTAGTAGGATGCTGGGAGAGAGAACTACAAGATCCAATCGTTAGAACTTAGAAGTACTAGCCACATAGAGTATCGATCCAGACTCGATGATAAGTATAAATTTATGAATCTATATGCATTGTGTTATGTGTTATGTGCTATGTGTTATGTGGAAATCCCGTTCAACATCAACGCACTAAACACATTGAGATGGATATCCACTTTGTCCGCGAAAAAGTTGCTCGTGGGGAGGTACGTGTTTTACATGTCCCTTCTCGTCATCAGATTGCAGATATCTTTACCAAAGGCCTTCCTTTAGTCTTATTTGAAGAATTCCGTGACAGTCTCAGTGTTCGACAATCTCCTGCTTCGACTGTGGGGGTGTGTTAGCATCCTAGAATATTATGTGAATATTCTTGTATTTATTTGTAATCTTAGTAATCTTGTAAACTAGGCAAGTTATATTGCTGTAGCCTGTAGGTATATTGCCGTAAATATAGCCTAGGATTATGCCGGTAATATTGGTATATCAACCTACGTTGAGGTTGAGGAATGATTCAAGGAATCAGTTACTTTCAATAACAACAATCGTTGTCATTTATTTTTGTCAATATAATTCCCCTTTACAGGTGTTGTTTTTGTGGTGGAACATGCCAATAACAAGACTGTAATACAAAAGCGAACACTTATTATTTGTAGGACATGCTCGAACTTATACGCATGGAAAAGATTATAATCTTTTGCCAGCTTCTTAATAAGCCGCCTATATATGACTAATCAACTGATTAATTTATCACCTTATAAATATCACTACTATTTATAAAAAAGCATTAGGATTGGTCATTAGATAAACAACCCTATAGACTATAATATATGAAAAAAGTACTATAAGATAGCACATGGTAGTTAGCATAATTCATGATGATTTGTGGTTATGACGTCTCTATAATAACTATTTATCACTCAACTCAGATATGATCTCTATATATAATCCCCAGCTTGTTTCCTGTGCTAACAGTACACTAAAAACCTTACAAGCCTCATACTAGCTAGTTTTTGATTAGAAGGTTCGAGCAAAAGTTAAAATGAGTTATGTTAGTATGTTGATGATTATCTTAGGAACAATAGGTTTCATAGGCTTAGCTGATGCACAACTGGAGCTTGGTTACTATGCTCAAAGTTGCCCGAAAGCCGAGGAGATTGTGCAAGGCTTTGTGCATAAACACATCCCAAATGCTCAATCTTTGGCTGCTCCTCTTCTTAGAATGCAGTTCCATGATTGCTTCGTTAGGGTCAGTGGTCACCCACTTTCTTTATTCATCTTTTGCACCACCTTTTTCTTTTCTATTGGTTATTTTTATGTTTATGTTTACGGTTATTTCCGCAATATTCTTATATATATTATGTGTATCATAAGTGAAAATTCTTAGGTGGTCTATATATAAAGTATGATCATGGTTTCAGAGTTCCTAATTAAATGTTGCGGAATGGTTTGATAAATAGTGCTTATATGGAATTCTGAATCTTAGATTTCAATGGTTAACTTTATTACAATGATCATCTAAGAAACATCCATCATCACGAGGATATGTTTTGATGATTTTGAGGGATATCATGGGGGCGTTTTTGTGTTTCGGAGTTTTGATGTGTAGATCAAAGTTGTAAACTTGGAATAATTCAGCTTTTATACATTATATATGCACTGTGTTGTATCATCATATGCTAGTTATAGTTGACATTATATATTTTCATATAACATAATTATGTTATGTGTATGATATATATGTTGTCAAGTAAAATTATTGTCGATAGTAAAACAAGTTTAATTAACCCCATTTGTCTTTTGTCATATCATGTACTCTTAAAGAATGAGCTAATTAACAACAATTATCATCTAATTTGGTGCTTTCATTTTGACTATTACCAGGGTTGTGATGGATCAGTTCTCTTAGATGTAACCGCAGCAGGAAACAATGATACTGAAAAGACTGCTAACCCAAACTTGACACTCAGAGGCTTTGGCTTCATTGATAGTGTTAAGAGCTTACTTGAGGCAGAATGCCCTGGTGTAGTCTCTTGTGCAGATATCATCGCTTTGGTTGCTAGGGATTCTATCTGGACCATTGTAAGTATACACATGTAGCAAATGCTAACTAAATTCATATATATGTACTGCCTCTGAAATCAGATTTCACAAATATTATTCATTAATTAATAGATTTGCTCCCCATATTTTATACTTCCTCCGTTCCAAAGTAAGTGAAACACTTGTCTCAAAAAGCTCTCACATAAACCATGCATCACAACATGAGATAATAATACAACAACTTTGTTATAATATGTTGCATGTAATGTATTGCGTTATTGTATATGATCTGATTATGAAACATATATGGTAGGGTTAACCCAAACATATATGCACAATTGTGAATTGTGATTTGTGTAAATCTAATAGTATGTACTGTTGCACAGGGAGGTCCATGGTGGCCGGTAGCAACAGGTCGACGAGACGGATCAATATCAAATGCGACAGAAGCACTCCAAAATATCCCACCTCCTATTAGCAACTTCAGCTCACTCCAGACCATTTTTGCTAGCAAAGGTCTTGATTTGAAAGACCTGGTGTTGCTTTCAGGTGCTCACACCATAGGAGTAGCACACTGCCCATCATTTTCCGAGCGGCTGTACAACTTCAGCGGACAAGGATACGGCCAAGACCCATCCCTCGACAGCGAGTACGCGGCGAACCTCAAGGCAAGAAAATGCACAACACCTACTGACAACACAACCATCGTTGAGATGGACCCTGGTAGTTTTAGGACATTTGATCTTAGCTACTACAAACTCCTTCTAAAAAGGCGAGGACTCTTCCAATCTGATGCCGCTCTAACTAAGTCATCTACAACTCTTTCTTACATTAAACAGCTTGTTAATGGTCCACTCGACACTTTCTTTGCTGAGTTTAGTCAAGCCATGGTGAAAATGGGTCAGGTTGAGGTGCTCACTGGCTCAGCTGGTCAGATAAGGAACCGTTGTGCTTTTGTTAATTAACTAATGCTAACTACACTCCTTAATTAATTTATTGTATATTAGTACTACACTATACTACATCATTTGTTTGTTTGTATTATGGGTCCTTTGTTTTGTTTAGTGGCTTTTTGTGTTTGAATTTTTCTTAGGAATGGTCTCGAGTGAAAGTGATCTTTTTGTCATTTTTAAGGGAATAATTGAGGAGGCAGCTGTGCTCTTTCATTGTGGCTTACATGTCACTTTTCCTTTGGAGGATAGTGGCACTTTGGAATAATTTCTTATAAAATGTAAGATAGGAGTACCCATTTTGTTTTTTCAATGTATTGTAAGTTGATGTTATATGATCTCTTATGTCAAAGAAGTGCAAATTGGCTGTTAATTAAATTTTCTCACTTTATTACCTTGACAATTTTTTCTTATAGCATTTTATAGTCAAGTTTATAAATTTTAATACTTTACTTCTATTATTAATATACTCCCTCCGGTTCCTAAAGATCTTCCTTGTTACTGTTCCTACAGATACCAAGGAGGATTCATTGATGTGGGGTTTAGGGTGGATAAATTATAATAAAGTAAGACCATAGAGGAGAGAGAGGGTAATAAAATATAATAAAGTAAGATCATAGAGGAGAGAGAGGGTAATAAAGTATAATAAAGTGCAATTGTGGACCCATATGATAGTGACATGAGAGGGTAAATAGGGAAATTTATTTTGCCAAATAAGGAATAAAGCAAAAGAGGGAAGATCTTTTGGAAACGCACTTAAACGGAAAGAGGGAAGATCTTTAGGAAACGGAGGGAGTATATGAAAACAAATTATATATGTGTGGTGCTATAGATACCGTTTATCTCTATTATATAAGGGAAGGGAGGAAGATGTTGTCCCCCTTTGAAAATACTAAATTACCCTTAATGATCTAATAAAATGAAAAAAATTACAAAAGAAAACAATTTAAATACCCTTTCTCATTTCAACTTGTCATTCTAAACAACTTTAAAATGGTATATGCATCAAATATTTCAATCAACAAAAATATCTTGACCTTTTTTTTATAAGAGAAGATGGTTTACATGACGACCACCTGAAAAGTCTGTAACACTCGCTACATTTGATACTTATTCAGTCAAACCAACTCATAGTCTATTCTTTTTGTTCAAAATTCATTTACAAAAAATTAATATTAAAAATCACTCACAATATTTGTTAGTTTTTTACATTAGCGAATTAATATATTCTCAAATTCATCTAACTATTAAACTTTCACATTTTAAGTGTAATCATAACTATAATATATTCTTAACATTCAAATTTTGAAATTAACGCATGCATCGCGTGCATATAAGACTAGTATACATTATATCGAGCATTCCTTTCGTTTCATATATATTTACTCATTTATCTTTTTGATACGTTGTACAAAAATTACTCACATCTTTTTTCTATTTTGAGACACATGGGCTACTATTCTCTATGTCTCATAATATAGCGCTCACATTCCTTTTTTAGTGTCCCAAAATGATGACTCTTTGCCTTCTCATCTTCATCTTCTATAATCTCCTTTCTGTCTTCTTCTCATTTTTGGGCATAAATTCATGTGAGAGAGGTGCGTTAACCGTAGATAACAAATCGGCAAATACAATCATACACGTATATCGGTTGTGGGCTAAATTATCGTCGGTGGTTCTTATTTGCCACGACATACCGAAATTCATTCTTGGTATTGATAATCTTACATTAGCCTTGAAAAATTAATTATTTCCAACAGCATAAAGCCACAAACCAAAGTGTTCTTTTATTTATTATTGAACATTAATTTTAATTGGAATGAACCAAAGTGCTGGACAGCTTCATACATGGCCAGAATAAAATCTTGTTCATTTGGGTTGCGATTAGAACCTCTTTATTTATATAAGCAATACAGAACATAATTGATCGATGATACCTTGATTGGTAAATGGTAACCCCTAAACACTAACCATCATGAGCAATCTCGTAAGCGAGCGCCATACCATCAGGCATCTTTGCAGTATGAAACTTGAGATCATCCATGTTAGGCGGAACCTTACCCCCTGAACCCATAATCAGTTCAACCAACAGACCACTCGCTGCAACGAAGAGGAGGCCTGCTAGGGTGCCCGCCACGAACCCGGCCAACGACACCAGAAATACACCTAGATCCAGATCTGCCACTGCTGTCGTAACTGCTGCTTCAACTTCCACTTGCACAAGAAATGCTCCAATCTCTGACAATGCTGATAAACCGTTGCTCAGAACTGCTTCAATCTTATGCTCTGCTGTGAATATGTCCCACACCATGAAGCCAGCAGTCAGCACCAATATGGCAACCCCCACCGTTGCACTAGCAATCTCTATATTCGGAATCTTTGCCCGCCCAGATTCTTCTATGATACTATTGTACACCTGTTGTTGATAAGAATATAAATATGCAACTTCAATTCACTCGCTTTCAGGTTGCATTTTTTCCATTGAAATAATTAAGGTGCGGACATCATAATAGGCTACGAGGTGTGAATGAGATTGATTTATTACCTCAAGCTTTTGTGCTTCTTCCAGACTCTGGAATTCACCCTCGTACCCAAGCTTGTTCTTGTGCCTGCGTGTTAGGGAAACGAGTAATGATATTGTAACTCTTTACAGTTTAAATTTAAGGCTAGCTAGTAGCTACCAATACCATTATATATACCAATAGCATACCTGTTAACAAGGTCTGGAAACTTGATCCCCTCTTGCTTAAGCAACAACGAGTAAGCCTTGGAAATTGCACGAGCTGAGCCACTTCGACACTTGTTGGTGTACTCCCACATACAATCCTTGTACAACGAGACATCCTTAGCCAAACGCTTCATATTGACGACATTAGAAGGATCAAGCTTATCAAGTTCCACGACGAGGTTGCTAAAGTGAGTCGTTATCTTGTCAACACAGCTCACTCGCAAAGCACAGTTCCGAATGCATTGCATGCTCATGTTGATAGCATATTTTATGTACTCATGGATTTCTTTTGCGATATCGGTCTTATCCTTGTTCCCTGCTTTCACATATTTTTTACGGAAGTCATTGCTGCTATCCATTAGGCTAATCACGTTGTCGTGAGCATCATTGCATTGTTTGAGGTATTTGGCGCGCTCTGGCTCTGACTTGATGTTCATCATGAGTGGCTCTTCCTGGCGCAGCAATAGTTTAGCAAGCGTTCGCAAATGGACATCCTCCAACATAACAACATCATCAGCTCGCTTTTGGGAGGCCATCTTGAATTGGGTCCAAGCTGCGTGAAAGATAGTAAAATTCTAAAATATGAATACACTTGTTTCTCCAAGGGAAACGAAAAATAGACATCAAGCAATTAATGGTCAACTTTCACCATCTTGAGTGATTGTTGACTTTGCCTCCTTGACTTCGATTAAAAGTAATTTATACATAAGGAACAATGTAGTTATTCATATCCATATATATTTCTATGTTATGAACAATTTGTAATTTTTGCTTGAAAAGATAATTAAATATATGAATGGTCAAAATCTTGTATTAGTAAGCGTGAAAATTAAATTATTGCAATTACATTTGCACATTTGCAGATGTAAAAGTAAAAGTGAACTATCTATATACAAATGGAGGGCGTATAAGACAATCAATTAAGTACTTTAGTCTAATAGTAAATGCAGCGCGCATACTACTAAGTGCTAGCAACGGTCAAATGAAGAAAAGAAAACTAAAATGGGAAAATTAACAAACATTCTACGAACAAATCGATTAAACTAAAGCTCTTTTGAGAAGCTTAGGGAAGGGGAGGAGAAAAGGAAGAACAAGAAACTCACAAATGAGAATCTACAGCAAAGACGTATTGGCCGCTTTAAATTCTGGAGAATTTGAAACCGCCCTAGTTTAGTAGCTCTATGGAAGCAAGGCGTTATGTCCGTTATATATAGTACTCTATCCGTCCCAAAATACTCTTAACATTTATCAGGGTATGTAGTTCTAAATGATAAGTTGTTGTTTAATTATCAATTTTAATTTTATTGAAAAGGTAGATTTGATAGGAGTAGTAGGTAGTAAAAATAGTTGTATTTTATTTGGTGGAGAGAGTGTGTGGGTCAATAGTTAGAGTTGGTAGGTAGTATGAGTGGTATTATTTTGTTTGGAGGAAAGAGAGTATGAGCCAATGGTTAAAATGTAGAAGGATTAAACTATAGTGGGTCGTATCCAAAAATAGAAGTGTAAAGAGTATGCTGGAACATATGAAAAAGGAAAATGTAAAGAGTATTTTGAGACGGAGGGAGAAGTATATATATGCATGAAGACCCCCCTATTTAAGAGTCCTACTCATACATATGAATTGTCATACACAGTCGTCTTTTACTTCCTCTGTTTTTTTTTAAGTACAACGCTTTGACTTTTGCATTATTCATAATTCTCGCTTTGATCATATTTTTTAGGAAATTTTGTCAAAAAAAAAACCTTTTAAAGGTTCAATTTTGCGAAAAAAAACCTTATAACGCATTCTTTGCGAAAAGAAACCACAAACTTAATTTTTGTTGTAAGAAGAAACCTATTCCCATTTTCTGGTGTGTTTTTTCTCAATTTCGGCTCTGACCCTTCTATCTTTCTTTAACCCCCTATTTTCATTAACTGCAGCACCACCCCTATGTATCTCAAAAACCACACCAAAAAATGGGAATAGGTTTCATCTTGCAAGAAAAATTAAGTTTGTGGTTTGTTTTCGCAAAGAATGCTTTAAAAGGTTTTTTCGCGCAAAATTGAACCTTTAAAAGGTTTTTTTTGACAAATTTTCCTATATTTTATAATAATATATATAAAAACAAAAATGATCATATAAAATGTTGTTGGATGTAATTTAATGAATATTTTCATAATATCAACTTTTTAACTTTTACAAATACATAATTAGAGATATGATCATATAAATGGTCAAAGTTGTGAATTGACAAGCGTGAAAGTAAAACTATTGCACTTATATAGAAACAGAGGCTGGTATTAGTTTACCATTTTTGACACAAAGTTGAGAACTATTAAGTCGATCATATCACAAAAAGAAAAGTTAATATTTAATTTTGTATTGTAAGAATCATTGTTGAAAAAATGAGTAACTTATGGTGGAATACATAATGAGAAAAAGAATGGTCCCATTGCAAATAGAATAACGGTAAATTAATAAGTGATAATCCTAAAAGAAAAATTGGTAAACTAATAAAAGACTTAAAGTTCTTTCACAAGTGGTATAACCCACCAATCGAATATTTAAAAAATTAATACAAATTTGAAGAACATTAGATTCCTATATTTCACTTTTTAAAAAATTAATTAATGATGAGATAAGATATATTCTTATGCCCCCTAAAAAAAAAGATATATTCTTATGCTATGTGCCGGCAAGATAAGGTGATGAAATAGAAATTTTATATTCTAATTTATTTTTGTTTCTTTTTTTGACGCGATGAGATTCTTATTCTACGAGTGATGTAATGAAGTACTAGCCTTACATGCACGCGATGCGTGCGAAATTATTGTTGGAATTTAATTATTTGCGTAATGACATCTAGTATTAATTTTTAGAAAAATTATTTACAAAGTTTATCTAAGGAAAAACATATTCATGATGTAACAATATAATAACAAAGACAGTAAATGAAATCTCTAGTGTTTTGACACACTTAATTTATCTTGATGGTGCTTGGTTAACCACATGCACTCTTCAGCCCAGTCGACTTGCAACACGTAGCTAACAGTATAAGAATGATGTGGATTGAACTCTTGCATAGGTGGAGGTATAATCCAAGAGAAGGCTTTGTTTCCAAGTTTTGAAAATATCATCTGCATGACTCGGGTGCGTCCATTTGGCTGCATTAACGCAAAAAATTGTACAATTATTTTGTGGAGTTAAATGTAGGATTTGAAATTATGCAGTGTATTTAAAAGCAATGAATGCTAGTTTGTAATAGATGATAACCTGTTGAAGTATTAATTTTATGTCCATAATTGAGCATCTCAAAATGAGTTGTGCAAGGTCATGAAGCATTGTGACCTTTAAAGAACCACTTCTATCACATATTGTAAGCCAAATTAACAATCTGTTAATAAAAAAGATATTTAAGTTAATCAGATTAAATAAATATTGGCTGTTTAATGTTAAAGATCAAATAAGTTCGAGAACTATACCTTGGAATGGTTACAACATTAGTAAGATCGCAAGACTCACATTTAGGAAGCCCTTGGAAAATAACCACCTTTCTAAGACAACGATGACATGCTTCATATATGATATTGTCAGCCTGCTCAAGATGACACACATTGGCAATAACTCGACAATATTGTACCTGCAAGATGATTGAAAGTTATTTATTCATGTATAGGTTTTTTTAGTTTAAAAAATAAACATTAAGGGTTTAATTACATTTCTCACGGCATGAAAGGTAGCTAATCGGATCCTATGAGCATTTGAAATATCAATAGATGATTGTAAGGAGAAAGGAGTTGAGCGGAACCCCGCAACCCTTTTTTTCGCTAATTTATTGGATTCATACCTATAAATTTAGAAGAAAAAATTATTCAATAAAAATAGTAATTTAAGATACCCATTGATATAATTAGCTTGCACATACCATGTAGATAAGGAATTAGTTAAGTCATCTACTTTGTTAACATGAATCCTAGAGTAAAATCCTGTTGTAAGATATGTCCGACCTATGTTTAAGAAAGATAGAAAACCACTATCACATATTAATATGACAATTTTAAATATGAAAATGAAAATGCAAATACTGCTAATTCATGTAGTTCGATATTGTACCACGAAAGCTCTTTACATGTAGACCACATGCAAAAAGAATTATTGGACGTAAATTATTTTCAGTGTTAAGATGCCCATCTCCAAGTATGTGCACAAATTCATTCCAAAGGGTTAACTTAATAATTGTCCAACTGCAAGTGGGAAATAGGATTAGTGTTAGGAACATTTTGTGTTAAATGAATATAGAGATGGTATACAAAAAAGAATTAATTTCTTAGAATATACTTACGTTTTATCCATTATCGCCAAATCTCTTTTAATCGAATTTCCTCCAACAGACTCAATTGGTGAAGCATATAGAACTAATCCCATTGCATCTTAACAAAATCAAAATTGTATAACTAAAGTTAGCTTCCTTCAAGCTAAGAATTTAATCTAGATAAATGGTTAGTAAAAGTACCGAACAATATATCAGTACGATTGGCATGAACATGGAACTGGTTGAAAGCAACCAAATTGTAGAAGAATCTAGGAATTGCACTGTCATCATGCTCTTCGCGTATCACAATTGTTTCTGCTACTATCGTCATTTGTTTCCAGTTTGGGACGATTTTATTACTCTCATCGGCGTGCACTACTTGCACCCCACGGAGTACATAAACAAATCCCTCGTGAAACCTTCCTATGAAGTTTTCAACATGGGGCGAGAATATAGTGCATTGTATGCACTCACCCTGTTATTAAATCCAAAATGGAAGTTGATAATAGTGTATTGTATCATTGTGAAATAAATTATAAAACATTATTTAAAATTTTCTTTGACCTCGACATCAATGAAAAGCATTTTCCATATCTGCTTAGCTTTTCCGCGGTGATTGTAAGTGAATATGTCGTAGTTACGAACCAACCGAGCCCTGACACTATATCTTCGTACCCCGCAAGGATATAAATGCATAAAGGGTGGATAATGGAACTCCATCCTGAAAAAAATATGTTAGAGATAAAAAGTAGTTATATATAAGTTGAAAATGACTAACATCCCTATTTGTACATCCACATCACATTACAATATGTTAGGTTTCACAATAAATCATTATCGTAATGATGCAATTAATTGAAGACTATAAGCTTACGATATGAACATGAGATTATTATGAATTATGTCATAATAGTAAAGTACATAAATTAGGTAGAATCATGAGAATTTTTCAATCAGTTACATTGTGCTCTTGTTACAAAGGGGTATTTGAAAATTGTACACATTAAATACAACTATTCAGGAGGCAATAAAACTTCTTTATATACAATGTTCTTTGTAAACACCCCTTGATGTCCTTGTACTTTCCCCTTTTTTACCACAATCTTTGTTGTATTCTCTGAGGTTCCCCGTGATAATGCCACATAGAGCTGACCGTGGCTGAATACATGATCTGGTAGGTAAATGCCTACATGTGGTATAGTTTGGCCCTGAGACTTGTTTATTGTCAAGGCAAAACTAACCTTCACTGGAAACTGCTTTCTAACCAGCTCAAATGGCAACTTTATATCTTCAGCACTCTTCAATCTGTTTCCCCTAGAATGCCCTGTTAAAATCTCAGCATCTATAAAATGTTCATTTAGTGAACGACAAAGCAATCGTGTTCCATTACAAAGCCCATTTTTAGGATCGATGTTTCTTAAAAGCATTAAAGGTACCCCAGGTTTCAGAGTGAGAGCATGAGGAGGCAATCCCGAAGCTGAAATTGAATTCAAAAACTCTTGCTGATACAAATTTCTCCTGTCTTCGGGAACAAAATCAATCGAATAGTATGTTTTTCCTTCTCCGAGAAACTTCTCAACAACCTTATCATTTATCTTGTCTGCATCTTCGTTGAGGGGTGTGATGATGGCCCTTTCAACCATATAATTTCCTTCTCCCACATGCTGACTTAAATTTGGAAAAACCTGGTCAATCAACATTTCAATACCCACATCGTCTATTGATGGTATGACCATATTGTTTGGGAGTTTTATCATTTGATCTGACACAGTAGGTTCATCTCCGTTGCCAATTGAGAGCAACCGAGTCGCAAATGTGTTGTCTTCTCTTGATCTCATATTTTCTCTCAGATGCAAAATTCTTACGTGTCTCCAAATAGGGGACTTGATAAATGAAGCATCTATCATTTGAGCCATTGTTCCGTTTCGAACCACTGGTAACACTTGTCTGAAATCACCACCAAACACAATAATTTTCCCTCCAAATGGTAAGTCATTCCCCATTAAATCTCTCAGTGATCGATCAACGGCTTCAACTTGATATATGTGTGTCATTGGAGCCTCATCCCATATAATTATGGCAGAGTGTTTTAGAACAGTGGCAGTTTTGGACCGCTTGGTAAATGAGCAAGTTGAGTTGCTATCAGGTTGCAGTGGAAGCTGAAAAGTCGAGTGGGATGTTCTTCCTTGATGCAACAACGTTGCTGCAATACCAGATGTCGCCGTGGGAACAGCAATTTCACCTCTTCTTTTTACGGTAGCTAGGAGTGCTCTGTATAAGAATGTTTTGCCTGTACCTCCCGGGCCATCAACAAAAAAAGCTCCACCAGTTTTTGAATTAACAGCATCCATAATTGTGTCGAATGCATGTCGTTGGTCGCTATTAAGAGTGTTTACACACGCCAAGTCCTCTTCTGGAACCGGCACAGAAAAGTATTCCTCCATGATTGCAGGAAGATCGTCGATGTCCTCGGTACTTTCTGGTAAACTTGGCAACTCTGTGAAGTCAGAAATTCTTTTCCTCAATGGCCGTAGTAAACGATCTAAGTCCTGCAGAAGCTTGTTAGTGAGAACATCATTGTTAATTGTCGTGCTTGAAGATGGATAATCCTCAACCATGAAAGTGAAGAACTCGTCCCATAGAGCACGTAATCCAGTTGGTTGACAGTATACCAAGATGGTTGCGAATAATCTTCGCAATGATGATGGCATTCTTATAAATTAAAAGATGCTTCTAAAAGACACTGACGGATGCTTTCATCACTCTCAATTAGACCGAGAGATTCTGCAGCAGCTCTAAATGTCGGTTGTGTGACACTGTTGACCGTTCTCAGATGTTCAAATGATTGGGGACCTCGCACGTGGTTGAGCAATAATCTCATGTAAAATCTCTCTCCTTCAAGTGGAGAAGCTACGTACAATCGACCCATAACTCGTTGATTACTTCTCCTTTGTTGCCACTCACACGTGGACTTAAGCCACCTGTAATGCTCTGGGAATTCTCTGTAAAGATATCTTCTTGCACCTGCATCAATTTCATTCATCTTGAAGAACTGAGTCAGCATCGTCCTGGAGTTTCTCGGTTCGTCTAATACGTCTGAGATTAGGTTGTTCCCTTCGAATCTCACTTGATGCATGTTTGGCAAATGGACCTGCAAACGGTCTACAGCTTGACACATCCGAGTTAAAGGGAATTTGAAAATTTTCCAAAAAGCTTCTGGTGCACATATCCATCTCGCATCCACGTATTATTTAATCTCATCACCATTCTTAACTTCCATGGATACTCTATCCGAACCCTTATGTATATATTTGTAGAGATATTTGACACACTTAATGCTGCTGCATATCTCTATATTGATGTGGCAGTCGTACTTTAAGAGCAAAAATGGATTATAGGGAATTACCCATCGGTTGTCTACTTTTATCCGAGAATTGTGACGCAATGGTACAGGTGGACGATCTTGTCGGCGACGATATAGAGGATATGAGTCATTTCCTTGCATTGTTGCATCAGTAAATGACTTTGGGAATCCTTTCTTACAACTCCCTTCTTTCATGCATGGAGAATCCCTATTGTGAACACCACATGGACCATGAACCATGTGTTTAAGAACTCTCTTGTACAATTCCGGTTCTTGTTGTTCATCTGGTATTTCTGCTCTGACAATTATATCGTAGTCATCCGGAGTGGTTAGCTTGTCGGTTTGGTCGAGGATCAGCAGCATATGAACATGCGGAAGACCTCTCTTTTGGAATTCAACAACATATACATAAGCAACCACCTTTCCAAGGATTCCCCTTTCCAGAACATCTTTTTTCAACTCTTCAAATTTAGCATGAAAGACCCTTGTTATTAGATCTGGACGATCATTTGGAACTTGTCCCGGCAATAGTTCCGATTGTATTTCTGACCAAGATGGATTGCATGTCATCGTTAGGAATATATCCGGCTTGCCAAACTTCTGTACCAAAGCCATGGCATCTTGGTACCTCTGGTGCATATCTCGTGGGCTTCCTACGAATGAAGATGGTAGAATCGTCCTTCGACCAACATTCTCTAAAGATGAAAATTTATTGAAAAAAAAAGTAATGTTAATTGAAGAGATTCGTTTCTGTACGAAGAGTATTTGTATAGGTAAATGAATTTGAACCTGTGTTATTCTCTCCAACATTAAGAGAATCCTCTAACCCCTTGTACAAATCAGCACGTATCTTGTCTTGATTAAGTGCAATCCATCTCAGCTTCGATGCTTGCATTTTTACACAGTTGTCAACAACATATTGTTGGAGGAGACGACCACCTCTTAGGAGTAGAGAATCAAGATGTTGTCGCATCTAAGGAACATATTTTGTTGTTGTTGTTAGAATGAGAAAAGTATTAAGTTGCTGGAAAATGAGACATACACATAAGAGATTTAAAATAATTTTCACCTGAAACATATATGCATAGAATTCCCGGCATGTCAGCTTCCTGCCCGTTGTTGTACGACTGTTTATATCCCATCCATAAGAGCCATAAGGAAATAATAGAGGATACTGTAGTGGGTCGTAATAACCCGCAGTATCTTTGATATACATCAATTGTCCATTGACAGACTCTATCATAATATCTCTCTCTTTGATGTTAGCCATGTCATCCCCTCCAACAACTACGGCTGCCACCTGGGATGCTGAAGGCATTGAGTATTGACGACTATTGGCAGGTTGCTCTTTGATGACAAACTTGCAGTCGTGTATGTCAGTACGTTGTGCAAGATGACGAAGATTATGGACAAAAGGATTATGAGCATTTAGAATATGCTTAATTCTATCAATGATGTCGACCCGTAGTGAAGAATTTTCAGCTACACGATTTTCATTTTCATGATCAGTGTCGTAGATGTAGAGTTGAAGGAACCGAGGACGATCGTTTGAGTTCAAAGGCAATAGACCACCGATGCGGTGATAAACTGACATTTGAGCACGATATGTGTACACACCTTGACGTGCATTGGCTAATTCGTCATCTATTTCTACTCCCATCGAAGTGAACGCGAAGACATGGTTATAATTACGAATGTTCTGTCTGAAGTGAATCCCCTCATCCGACTGATCAGAGAACAAGTCAAGTAAATCAGATGACAAAGGTAATACGGGTAGATCGACCTTCCCATTTAAGCAACAAAGTTCAGGAGATTCAGACCGAAAAAGTCGTGCTTGACAATGTGGACACGTTGTCATTGTAGGCAAATTGAATATGGGCACCCCTTGTGGCTCAGTGTAGTTTCTTGCACAATTTCGATAACCATGTCTCCCCACTTTCCAAACCCTTACATCATCAGAGATGAGACTTGATATGTTGTTCGAATGGGATCTATTGTTGTTACCAATTTCAAACAATGGATCAGGCAAACAACTTTCTCTTTCGGTCTCAGCTAAGTGTGGAATGTCTCTTGCATCGGTTATGGGTTCTAATATATTTGCATTTGTTCTACTAATTTCTCCTACACAAAAGAATCGACTGGGAAAGTTGTGTCCATCTACGAAGTCCCCGTAACTTTCATTGGGTATTTGAATATGATTCTCAATGTTTGTGCGCGTGTCGAGTGAACGGAGTTCACCAATGGGGTGTGCTGCATGATTGAAAAGGTATCTATTTGATAAGTATATTAAATGGTGTTTCGTATATTACTACTTTGTAATTTATTAACTTTAGAGCTCTTACAATCGTGTATTTCACATCTATCTCCATTGACAGTATGATTGTAGTTAGTAATGTCTGTCATGGGTCTTCTAACTTGTGAAGAGTTGGAAGCATCATTATGATTTTGAATCATGCAGTGACCTTGTGCAGATGTTGTTTGAGGTCGACTTCCTTGAGAAGCAACGACATTTTCTTCACATCCACGGGCATTTTCAGATCGTCTTTTTGCATTCACATGTCCTCTTTGTTCAGGTGTGAGTGATTGTCGGTGACGTCTTTTCCTATCACTCCATTTCCTCCTTTGTTGTTGAACTTTTTGTGCTTCGTTTTCATCCATTATGAAACTACATAACATAATCTTAACTTTGTTATTGAGATATACGAAATGCTATTATTAATTTTAGAGTAATCCCTCTATATGTAAGTTATATTTTATAATTCTATTTTGTTACCTTTTTTGTATGTGATTTACTTATCTATCTATAATTAATGTTTAAGTACTAATAAACTAATTTTTTTAAGTTTTTGAAATCCTTGTTGTATAAGTCTCATATAACTATCTTTCAACATATAGACACCTATAAATCATTATCTCTGACTAAGGGTTTGTTCTCCCCAAGACCCCAACTTATTTTCAATTCAGTTCAGTTCAATTTAGTTCAGTTCAGTTCAGCTCTGGATAACACTTTTACTCTCACATATCACTATTCATTTCAATTCGATTCAGTTCAGTTTAGTTCAGTTGTTTTATGTCGAAGAGAACAAACCTTAACTTATATTTGTGAGATTTAATAACTTTACTTATAATTTTTTTAACAATATTTATTGATATAATTTCTAAGTTTCTAACAATGAGCTGATAGTTGAAAATAAATTTATTGTTAATCTAATAAACTAACTATAATAAATATACGAAATACTATCATTAATTTTAGAGTAATCCATTTATATGTAGGTTAATATTTTATAATTGTATTGTGTTACTTTTTTAGTATGTAATTTTCATCTATATTTTTTTAGATATAGACACGTATAAATTCTTATCTCTGCATAACTAATAATTTTGAGGTTTAATAATTTCACTTATAATTTAGTTAACAATAATTAGTGAATATAATTTCTAAGTTATCTAAGAATGTTGTGAAAGTCGAAAATATATTATTTTTAAAATCTAATTATCTATCTATAATTAATGTGTAGGTACTAATAAACTACTTTTTAAAAGTTGTTGATATCCTTGTTGTATAATTTTCATATAACTATCTTTCAACATATAGACACCTATAAATTCTTATTTCTGACTAAGGGTCTGTTCTCCATAGCTCATTTTCAGTTCACAAAAATTTAGATATGTTCAATTTAGTTCAGTTCAGCATTATATATATGCACGCGATGCATGCGAAACACATAGAAATTTAAAGTAATTGCTAATTACATCTAGTAAACCAGATATTTTTAAATTGTTAAATTTAAAAATATTGCATCGCGTGTATATAATGCCAATAGAGATAAAATAGCATCATTCGACACAGAAGCCAAAAACATTAGAAAAGAATGGCTTATAGAATAGAGACTCTAAATAATATATTCGGTATTTATAATTCCTCAAATAAACAAAATCTCTATTCTATGACAAAAATCACTACACGCACTTGTTGCAGATAAATTATGAAGACGCCATTTCAAATATACTTCTATTTGCCACTAAGCGTGCCAAGTGTTCTAACTAATCACAATTTCTTTTCATAATTCATAACTCCAATTCATCCATTTTCGTTTTTTGTTTCTCTTTCCTATTTTGTTATTTTATCTGTCCATTTCATTTGGCACCCCTATTACTATTACTTTAATTAATTTTCCCAAACTAATTGCACATTTACCTTTTCAAGTACACATACTCTCCTTGTTGGTTTCTTGTGAGGTAATTAAAGAGAGCATTTGATAATAAGAGGGGGGGGGGGAGAGGACTCTGTTTTGAAGCATAACCTCGTGGTGTGAACGTTGAAGTACATGTAGTTTTTGCCCTAACTGCTAGTTTTGGGTGGTTCATTTTTTTTCTTTGTAGATAGAAGCAGTTTTTTTTCAAGGGGAAGATAGAAGCAGTTAGTTTGTAGGTAATAATTCTACTTAATTTTTGTTTTTTTTTCTTATTTTATTGATGTAATTTGTTTAATTTGTTGGGGGTAAAATAGGATTTTTATATATTTTGGTGTCCTACCCCTCTTGACATATAGAATAAAGATTTGTTGGGGGTACAATAGGGTTTTATATATTTTGGTGTCCTACCCCTCTTGACATATAGAATAAAGATCATAACATAAAAAGTTTGTGTGAGATATTTGTTTTTGTGGTTGTGATACAATTTAACTTTGAACTTTGTGTCAGGTACTCAAACATCAGTAGCTATAAGCAAATTTAAGAATTTTTCCACTATATGAATGTACACACTTTGGAAATATATAGTATTATCACAACCCCACATAATAATCCTTTCATCACAATTCACAATGCCATATAATTTTTTATTTTATTTTATGTGTGAGGATACAAAATCCTTAGGAAATAAGTACATCTATCTCTAAATATCCACATTCCACGCTATATGCAGAGGAATCCATAGAAAATAAGTACTCCTACAACTCTCTCTAAATAGCTCTCCAAATATCCAAACACATCTCTCTAAAATCTTAGTAGCTTGGGATCCCAAATTACCGATCTCATCAGAGTACACTGCCATCTCTATACCTCCGCGGCTCCGCCAACATCAAGTGCACAGTGCACTGCCATCTTTTTTCTTTTTCCAACTCTTCCTTCCATTGAAACTTAATAATTGGAGATAGGTGAAACTTAATAATTGGAGATAGGTCAATTGAAGCAGTGAGGGGATTGAAGGTGGAGCAAGAATAAATTGGAGAAGAAACACATTAATTTCAAATTCCAATTGAGTAGGTGAGTTTGAAATAGTTTCAATTTTTTTTGCATGCGACATAAACGTAAATCTGTAAATTTATTGGAGATTGTCACTGTTTTGGAATTATTGTTGACTGTAAAGATTTTTTTTTTATAAAAAGATCTGTAATTATTCCATGGAAAGAAATTTGTTTTTTCAAATTCTTATTCCATGAAAAGATTGATTTTTAACACTTTTTTTTTTTCAAGTTATAGTTCTATCTGTTATTGTGAGAAAAATTAGAGATTTGAGATCATCTGTTTTAATGCTATGACAATTATGTTCTTCAAGATGAATTATATTGTTTTCTCTCCTCCCTACCATCCCAACCAACACTTTACTTGACACCAAAAAAAACTAACACAAAAATCTCCTTTCGTTTTCTTCTGAATTTTTTTGGGTATAATTTTCTCGGTTATAAAAATAGTTTCTTTTACAATTTGTAAAAATGCACGAAATAAAATAATCCCCTTTTACCTTCTTCTTATTGTGAGAATTATAGTTTTAATAATATCTCCATTTTCTTTCTGAATGAAAATGTCACCCAACTTTTCTTTTTACATTTTGTCAGCATCTTCATTGAAAAATCAATTTTTTTGTTAATTTAGGAAAGTATTCTATAGTTAAAAACGATAAATGTTAAAAGACGTTCTTACTATATTTTTTTGGATATTCCCTAATTTCAAAAAAACAAAAAACATTTGCAATTGAATATTAGTATGTAAACGATTTGCAAATGCCCCTTTTTGCTGATATTTGGTTGACGAAATTGGTCGATTGTAGTGATTATGACTTATACTTCCCTTCTTCTGCTGTGAATGAGATTTCGCACAAAATACATTATCAAAATCATTGAATTGGTTGTTGTGAATAATAAAGAAACACATTTTAATTAAGTTTTGATGTGCGAGAGAAGTGAGAAAAACCTTATTATTATTTGCTTTACACTGATGTCCCAAGAACTTCGTTGCTTGTTGGTGGTATAATAGTATTATTTGCAATTGAGTACTATTAGTGAAAAGTATCCTGTATGAATTCACATTGAGAAAATGAAAGATTTATTTATGAAATTAAATTGGAAAGCAGTGATTTATTATGTGATTACCTGATGTTGGTGGTATAATAGTATTGTAATGATTCTGTGTTTTTGGGTATTTTGCTGTGCTTTGCAGAGAATTGAGAAGTGGAGATAATAGGAAGGAGAAGAGGACGAACTGAAGAAGTGGTTTTCATATTTTGGTTGCAGTTTTTTACCCATGTAATTAGGGGATTGAGTTGGACAGTTTTCTTTTTTTTTTTTGGACGGGGAGTTAGATCTACACGTAATTTTTTTATTTTTTTGTTTGTTTTTCCTTTTTTTTTTTTTGGTGGTTTCCTAGTAAGTTAGCCACTACATTTTTTTTCATTTTTTTCTTTTTCTATTTTTTGGTGTCCTACCCCTCTTCCCATATAGAATAGAGATGAGAAATTACTAGTTCGGACCCGACCTAGGAGGAATGAATAATGTTTATATTGTGGCAAATTTGTAAATAAATAAGGTAAGTTTTTTTCTTGAAAATAGATTTGTAAATGGAGAAAAAATTAGTGTTGTTTTTCTTAACAAAACTAAAGACCACCCGCCGGTAGCCGACTGGAGAAACTATAGCACACCAGATTTCCAATTAGCAAGCAGTCAAGAGGCCGTATACGAAATCATGAACATTGTATAACAAATTACATATGTCGTATAAGATAGTAAGAAACTACTAATGTTAAAAAAAAAAAGTGATTGAATTTTGTTAATTAATAATATGAACAATTGCATTTACAGTTCCTCTTCTAGAGGAGTTAGGCAAAACTCTTGCTCAAACTCATATAATCACTTACAAATTAAAGATATTTATGAAACAAAGTCATGCTTCATTCTTCTTTTTCTTTTAAGAGGAGGGCATATGTTATAATTTATCGAGTTTTTCATCAAACACGAACACAAAATAACAAGTAGACCCGCCATCACTAGTACAGAATCGACGATTTGCGTCGGATGTGAGGCGCCCATTTGCGTCGGACATGGGTCCGACGGCACAGGTCTCGTCGCAGATGAAGAGACAGGATCTGCGTCGGACTAGGACACGACGCAATTGAAGAGTTATCTGCGTCGGACCCTCCCCAACAAGCGACGCAGATGGACTTAGTAGCCCAGCAAGCCAGACTCATTTGCGTCTGATGTTAGTCAACGTTCGACGCAAATTAACCATTTTTTATTTTAAAAAATTCCATTTGCGTCGGACTTTGCCTTACATCCGACGCAAATGGTAAATTTTGTTTAAAAAAAAAAATTCACGTAGATTGTTCACGCTAAAGTCTAAACGCATACACAAACCTAAATTCACTAAATGCATACTCCAGTAATACACAATTCAAAACAATACAATAATCAAATTCAACAAATAACATAATCAAACAAGTATAAAAATCAGGAAAACATAATCAAACAAGTATAAAAATCAGGAAAACATAATCAAACAAGTATAAAAACAGAACCATAATCTATACAAAATTAAAAAACGAAATTAAAAACTTAAATATTCAGATTTAACATACAAAAAACGAAATTAAAAAACTGAACTTAAAAAAAAAAAAAATTCAGATCTAACATACAAGAATTTCGTTCTCGTTCTTCAAATCTAAATCACCAAAATCAGATCAAACTTCGTTCTCGTTCTTCAAATCTCGTTCTTCTTCAATTTCGTTCTTGAATTTGATAACAATTAAACAACAAGAATTCGCCGCCATTGCTAATTGAGCAAGAATTCTTGAATTTGATAACAATCTCGTTCTTCAAATCTCGTTCTTCAAATCTCATTCTTGCCCTCAATCTCACGGAGTTCTCGGTCTTTCTTCTCTTGCTCGAGCTTTTCGAGCTTTTACTTTGCAAAATCAACGAAATTGAATTCGCCGCCTTTGCTAATTGAGGAGGTTGGTTGGTGAGAAGAAGAAGGAGAAGATGAAGAATGGTAGAGAGAGAGAAGTGGTGAAGATCTGGTGGTATGAGAAAGAGAGAGGGAGAGGGAGGAGAGAGAGAGAGAGAGAGAAACGGCTGGTGTGAATTTCGGTGGACGGGTTTTTAATTTGCTAGGGTTTGGCTCGCTTATCTGCGTCGCATATATGGGCCATGCGACGCAGATAAGCCCAATTCATTTTCTGGTAAAAAAAAAAAGTAGTAGGTTACATTTTTTATATCTAAAAATTACCCAAAGTATCTGCGTCGGATGGGCCATAGGGTCCGACGCAAATATTCTTTTGCATCGCACTAAAGGAAGGTGCGACGCAGATAGCATGTCTTTTGCGTCGATTCCATGTTGTATGCGACGCAGGTAGCTCTTCTGCGACATTTGTCCTGGTATGCGACGCAGATGGTGAGACGCAAATCGTCGTTTTTCTACTAGTGCATCCTAGTTAGTGTAACATAGGTGTCATTTTTGCTTGGAGCTGAATGTAGGTATTTCCTTTGGCATCAGAGTTCCCTTGAGGCCAAGAGCAACATCGAGTTTACCTCATGTTAGTTCAATCTTCTCATGAACCAACTTGAACTGTGATGCTTTGCTATTGCTGGTAGGAAGTACTTGTTTCCTTCACCAACCTTCCCGTGTCCGGAGTCTGATCAGATCAAACAGAGACTGGGCATTCTTCAATTCAAGTTGAAGGCAACTTTTTGTTTGATTGCAGCCAAGGCAAGTATGCCACGAATAGTGGTCATTTTAGCCAAGAGGGCCCACTAGGAGACTTGGAATCTCAACATAAAATGCAAAAGTTTGCTCAAAATTCACCATATACCCATGAACTTTTGACAAATATACATCTTAATCCCTTAACAACAAAGAGTCCTTAAATTGGTTAGCCGTTAACGACCCTTAATTTGCCTTTGGATCTACTTAATCTTTCTTGAATAGCTCCCATTAACCCATTAATCCTATCTCTCGCACACCACCTTTTGAAACACTACCACAAACACCGCCACCACCAATAATAGAGAAAGAATTAACAAAGATGGAAGAGAGGAGATCAAATATCAAAAGAAAGCAAAAGAAACTAGTAGGAGGAAGATATGCTTCTTTCATCATTACTGGTTAATTAATTATACCACCCAAACTTTTTCCAATTTGATAAAATTCATTGGGCCTAACACTAGCCCACACCGCATGAGAATTTGACCACATACAAGGTTGGTAACGTTCCATCCTAAAACCAATTGGTCATAAATGGAGTAAATCACCAATCTATGTTAGTCATTCTCTCTCTAATTTTTCAATGTGGGACAAACTATTCCTAACTCACATGTGGGTTATACTTTTAACACTCCCCCTCACATGTGAGCCACCTTTAATCTTGCAATTTGGATAGGTCACAACATCCTCGTTGGGCCCTCTCTGAAGTTCCAACATGAGGTCAACTGGGGCCCTTTTGAGGCCATAACAATTTTGTTGGGCTTAATTTGCTCCAAACATATCTTAAACACCTTTCATCTTGCATTTTATAATGGGCCAGGATCGTCCACTCTAATACCATGATAAACTTTATTGGGTCTAACACAAGCCCACACTGGAAGAGAGTTGGACCACATACAAGGTTGGTTGGGTTCCATCCAAGCTAAAACCAACTGGTAATAGGTGGAGTAACCCAACAATCTATATGTTAATCATTCCCTCTCTAATTCTTTAACGTGGGGCAAACTATTCCTAACTCACATGTGGGTTATACTCTTAACATAATTATTGTATCAAGTCAATTATCATTGTACTCACAATGTTACATCTTTCTCAGTACGTGAGCATTACAAAGAACATAAATTAAGTTTTTCTTCTTTTTACTAGGGGTGGAAGTTGTAGAGAGAATAACATATTGATATTATGGGATCACATCAAATTTGATAAGCTATTTGACTGTTGTGTCAATTATATTGATGGCTACTGCAGCAACAAATGTTACTGCTTGGAGTGCAACCAATGCTTATAATTTTTTGAGTCGTTTATTATTGCATCTTCCCTTTATTTACATCTTGGTTAAATGGTTAGTCATCCACTTGAGGAAGAGAGGAATCATTCATTGGGATTGAGGATGGATTGATTGGCTATGGCATGCAGCAAGAGCTTAGCTGGCAAGTTCTTCGAAGAACACCATGCTTAGGAGCTTCCTCATCTCCTAAGCTCCCATTTTGACTCTGCTTTCTCTATGATGCTCTCTAGTTTAGAACAATATATCAACAATTGCGCACCAAATTTTGGCTTAGTATTGACTATTGACAAGTATGGTAATATAATTTTCAAATTAGGAGTTTGGCGGAAAAATAGAGGTTTGGAGGAGGAGAGAGAAAATAGGCTTGGTGGTGGTGGAGGTGGCGAAGGTAATGTTTCAGTTTTGGCATCAGAGAGATACGGTTAATTGGTTAATACAGGTTCATGGGTCAATAAGGGTTAAGGAGAGGTTAACAAGGGTTCAAAGGTTAAATAGGAGTTAATGGCTAACGGATTTACAAACTGTTAGTCATTAAGGGCATTATGATGTACTTCCTCAAATTTTTGTTATTTTCAACTGTTAGGAATCGGGGTGTTGTAGTTTGATTAACGCGGAACAAAATCAATGAAATAATAAGGATGAGAAAAACAATAAAGATTATAAACAAAAGAACACAAGGATTTACGTGGTTCAGTCAAAATAGACCTACGTCCACAGGTGGGGGATTTGAGCATCTTCACTATGATGGAGAAAAACAGAGAGAACAATTACAAGGAGTCCTAAATTCTAAAGGCTAAAAGTGTTTCATAAGTTGTGTCAAATAAGGAACCCCACACAAAAACCCTAGAATATACTCCGTACAAAACCCTAAAAAGAAAATCCGATTCGGAAACGCGTCTCGCAAACCGCAAGGCGCGGTGATGGCCGCCAGTTGCGGTATGCTCTCGTCAGTTCTTCGTAAAATGGGCGTAACTTTCTCGTTTCTCAGCGGAATTGGGCATATGACCTATTGTTGGAAAGCTCTTGAAACAAGCTATCACCTCCAATTTGAATCTCATCAAAAACATTTATAGATTGAGAGATATTTGCATTCAAAGTCAGCCTTATGCCATTCACAATATTTCAAGTCACAAATAACAACAGCGTTTTGACTTTTATACTGGCGATATACAACTTTGACCATTAATATACCTAATTATATATTTGTGAAAATTTTAGAAAGTTAAAATCTTATAAATATATATTGAGATAAATCTAATATCACCTTAATTACATGCTAAAATTTGTATTGTATATTATTCGCAAATTTCAGGTCAAAGTAAGTGCATGAATAGTTTCTCCTCTGTTTGTACTCTTTGTAATTTGTACTCTCTCTCCTAAAAGATAATAAATTTGTTTCTCCTCTGCCTGTGGATGTAGCTAACAGATTGTCAATGAGCCAAATTAAATCTCTATATTGTTTCTTCTTTAATTCTTTGTTTTCTAAGTGCATCTGTCATAAAAATTCATATTATATATGCATTTAAAACATTCTAGTGTCCGTTTGATTTCCAATACAAATTCAAAATATCATCTCTATTTTGATAATAAAAGCCATAAAAGTGTAGCTAAGAGGTGTATAGATCTCTATATTTCATACTTGAGGTTTGTGGGTTCAATACATCTTATTGACATTTGTTTGTATTGTTTAATTGTTTGAGAATGATGTGAATAGAAGGCTATTGAAAGAGAGCAGATTGTCACGTATAAATTGATATATTACCCACTCTTTTTAATAAGAAGTTAGGAATGGTTGATAATACATATGATTAGATACATTTCTCATGTTCTCCTTTTTTTTACGGGATGAGATTCTAATGCTATGAGTAAACTCTTATTTGTATTAGCAAAGAAGCAACTCCTTTTAGAATAACAAGAACTTTAGAGGCAAATACAATTCTCTATTCGACCCTATATAACCCACTTACAGAAGATATTCCCAAACAATCTCCCTTTTTCTTCTTTGAGAGGAGAGCATATATATGCTTTACGGGTAACTATTTATAATACCTGCTCCTTCCGTTTTTATTTAATTATTACAATTCCTTTTGGAGGAGAACCAAGGAAACTGTGCAAAAAATTGAAGTATAAAAAAAATGTTTGGTTTTTGAAAATGTAAAAGAAGAATTAAAATAAGGAAAATTTGTCAAAAAAAACCTTTTACGAGTTCATTTTTGCGAAAAAAAAACCTTATAAACCATTATTTGCGAAAACAAACCAAAATCTTAATTATGTTTGCAAGATGAAACCTAGCCACCACTAGCAGCAGCCCCCAACCCTCCCTCCACCCCATCAGGCGGCACCCCCCACCCCCCTTCGCCCCTAAGGCCTCTCTCCTCTCCATATTTCCCTCCCTCACCCCTCCCCCCCTTCTCCTCTCCCTTCGTCCATCCCCCCGACCGCTGCGCCACCCAGAACCCCCCACCACTGCGCCACCCAGAAACAATGGTTTTTCATTCTTCGATTTTTGGTAGTTTCCGTTTCATTTGTGGTGGTAGTGGGTAATGGGTTTCGTGGTGGTGGTGGGGGGGGTTTCATGGTGTTATGGTCATGTGATGGTGGTGGGTTCGGATTTTCCGGGTTGCTTAGGGGGAGCTGCGGGGGATCGGGTGGGCTGCAGGTGGTGGAGGTCGGGCTGGCGCAACGGGTGGGGGGGGATGGACAAAGGGAGAGGAAAGGGGGAGGGTCGCCGCCCGAGGGGGTGGAGGGAGGGGTTGGGGCCGCTGGTGGGGGTTGGGGTTGGGGTGAAGTGGGGGGCTGCAGGGGTGGGTGGGGGGTGTCGGTAGGTGGTGGTAGTGGTGGCTAGGTGGTGGTCAACGTCGGAATTGAGATAGTCAACGCCGGAAAATGGTCTCAGGTTTCATCAAGCAAAAATAATTAAGATTTTGGTTTGTTTTCGCTAAAAATGCTTTATAAGGTTTTGTTCCGCAAAAATGAACTCGTAAAAGATTTTGTTTTTGACAAATTTTCCTTAAAATAATGTAGGAGATTAAAAACATAGGGTAGGTGGGAAGGTTTTAGGTGGATTACTAAAATGGGTGATGAGGTAGAAAAGTATTAAAAAAAAGTTGATGTGATAGGTTACTGGCCATATAAAGAAAAAGTAAAAGTGTAACAATAAAAACGACCAAAAAAGGAAAGCGTAACAATTAAAAAATAACGGAGGGAGTAGTTGTAGGCCCCGGGTAATTATATATTTCATTTACTAAAATTTTACTTGAAAATTATATCACAAAATATAACTTTTTTTAATGGTTAAGACCTTAGTATACAAACTTGAAGTCATAGGATCTAATCTTATATATTGCATGTTCTAACCTTTTTAAGTGTATGTGAATTATGTAAAGTATACTTCTTCCGTTAGTTTGACGTTTACACTATTCACAAACTATATAGTTTATTTTTGGTGGTTTATAGTCGAGGAAAAAACATATTTATGTGGGATCTTGTTAAATTCGTCTTATTATACATTTTTCTAAATATCTACTTTTTATAGTTTTTAATTATCGGTAATGAAAGATATTAACAGTTGAAGTTATGTATTGACAAACGTGAAAGTCAAAGTATTGCAAGTAAAAAAAACAGAGAAGTACATATATAAAATTAAGTGGGAGCCACTTTTATACTTCCTATATAACTTCTCATGCACAACCCCATAAGAAATGACAAGAACACAACCATACAGCTAACCAATATATATAGTACTGATAATTCCCCTACAAACACCCACAAAAGAGAAAAAAACAATGGCCAATCCTTTTGGTGAATTGGTTGACAATGACAAATTGGACGAAATGGCAAGGTACGTAGACAAACCCAAAACCCAAGAAGACAGGGCAAGAGAAGCCATGCATCTGCTCAACGAAGATGACAAGAACATAAAGGCAGAGAAGTATGTGTGGACTGTCAAAGATGATTATGGTAAAGGAGCCTCAACGTTGTGCCTTGTTTATAACGCTACCGGCGACAATCTGACCTACGTGACTGACAAAGAGTGGTATGGCAACATCGGACGTACTCCCTACCCTCTCGAGATTGGGAATGGCCAATGGGCTTCCTTCCTCCATGTCCACGCCACCGGCGCTTCCTCCGGTTCGGAAGCTGCTCTCGTTTTCCGTGGCAAGAACAAGTCCGGGCAGCTCCGGGACTTCATGATTGGTTGGTCAACACCTTGGAGCTCTTTGTACAAAAACAAGGTACTCTTGACTTCTCTTTTGGCCCTATTCATTTCACCTTACAAATTGATACTATTAACTTAAAATAAGTTTTCAATAAAAAATAAAATAGTAACATGTAAGATTTCGTAAACTGCATAAGAGAATTACACTAAAGACTAACAAAATTTAGTTTTAATCAGTCTAAAGAATTCCAGTTCATTGAAGATAAGGTGAAGTGGAGAGGGCATTTGCTTATTCTTCCAATCTTGTTCAAAAGTGACTTGTGTAACGCGTTATGACGCTTATTTTTTTCAAGAAAGAGTGACGAGTTGTATTGTTAGGGAGTGTTAATTATATTCTCTAAGAATGACTTATATCATTTTGAGCAGTCGCGCCCTTTAAAAAATAGAGTAAGTCATCTATGAATTTGCGGTACGGTAAATTTTCTTCCCCGTATATGTATATACTTACGCTACTTGATTAATTGATTTCGCAGGCTTATAGTGAGATAGGTGCACTTGACTCCTTTCAAGGACGTTGGGATGACATCTACAACAAATTGAACAACAGCGACTATGCCTATACCACGGACAGGGACGGAGTGCTGATCGAAGTTGATACTGCTACTGGCTCTTCTCCAACATTCCGTGCAATACTCAAGACTCCTTTTAGTCCATGATGATCTATCTAATGGGTTCTGTCATCTGTTAGACCTTGTGTTTTCTGTGTAATCGATCCATGCTAAACCTCTTGTTAATTTCATGTTATAAAAAAATAAGACCCCTTACCTACATGAATGTATCACATGTATGTATAGGGTCACAGTGATGGATTATGCATGATTTGAATATCATGTATGTTATCCAATCAACCAGGGAATAAATTAAATTTGCTAATAAAAAATAAATATCTTCAAGTTATTATCTATACTGTAATGCATAATTCGCCCAGTCAACTTGGTCATCATTGAACTGATCAGTTTGTCATTGCTAACTTCAAATTATATGTTTTTTTTTTTCATTTATCATCATTAAAATAATATTATATCAACGCTGAACTTGCATTAGAGAAGAGGATGTCTAAAAAAGATAAATGAAAAAAAGAACATTTTATATGACACTTTTTACGAGAAACAACCTTTAAATTTGTTTGCGAGAAACAACCTAATGCCACTTTCATTCATTAACTAAGCCTTTTCCCTCCAACTATTAAAGTGATAAAGCTGGAGGAAAAATGGTGGAATAGGAAAATAACAAAGCACATGCTTTGCACTGATAATCAACCCTTGTAAATGTTTGGTAAATGCTTGAAAAGTAGCATAAGGTTGTTTCTCGCAAATATTTTTTCGCTTAAGGTCTCAAGTTGCCACAAAAAATTTAAAGTGCAAATTGACAAGAGCAGGCCCAACTATGGCCCCCCCTTCCATAATAGATCCCAACTTTTGAATACTCCACAGCAGTCCCAACTTTGGGGGTTGTTTTACAATAATGGTACAAGTGGAAGGGTTACCGGTTCAAGAGGTAATTTTTTTTTCTAAATTTTTTTTTACAAGTTTAAGGGGGTTCCCCTGTTGACCCCTTGCCACCCCCACCCCACTGCCGACCCCCGCCACCCCCTCCGCTGCCGACCCCCCCGCCACCCCCTCCCCTACCGACCCCGTACCACCCCCTCTCCCTCCCCGCTGGTGCCGACCCCCCGCCACCCGCCCTCCCCTTCCGACAAACCGCCATTTATCTTGCCAACCCACAACCAAGTATAATCCACCGCCGAAATATAACAACAAGCGTTTCCGTCTATAACCTCGTGAGTCTGAGTCAACGGCAACACCACCGGAAAAAGACGTAATTTACAGAACTTAGACTGTTCGACGGCTATTAACCAACCGGACGCCCCACTTTCTCTCTCCTCCTCGTTGTTCTGCCGGACCACTTTCCTTCCGCGACGTCAACCCACCACCCACACCATTTCAGACCCCAACCTTCAGCCCTCCGATTTCCAGTACGAACCCTCCCGCCGCACCTACCTTTCTCTCCTCTGACAAAACAGAAACCCACCAAATTAGGGTCGACGAGGAATTGTTGTTGCTGGGTAAAGTCGTGGGGTTGCTATAGGGTGAGGTGGAGGTGGAGGTGGTGGCTGGGCGTGGGGTTGCTAGAGGTGGTGGGGGTGGGGGTAGAGTCGTAGAGAGAGAGGGGGTGGAATTGTTGTTGCTGGGTAAAAACATTAGAGGAGTTACAATGGCAGGGGAAGGGGTGGCAGTGCAGGGGAGAGGGTGGAAGAGGTGGCAATGGTGGTGGTTTCAGATGTTTACCTGTTGTAGCAGGTTAGGTGACCTGCTAGGACCATTAATATAAAGCACCCCCCAAAGTTGGGACTGGTGTGGAATAATCGAAAGTTGGGATCTATTATGGAAGGGTGGCCATAGTTGGGCCTGCTCTTGTCAATTTTTCCAAATTTAAAAGGTTGTTTCTCGCAAAAAGTCACATATAAAAGGTTTGTTCTCGCAAATTTTCCAAAAAAAAAAACCTTATGCTATATATATATATATATATAATCAATGGCAAATGTACAAAAATTTAGCATCCAAAATGTCACGAAAGTTGTGTCTGTGTCTGTGTTAACTTTGAATTGTTGTGTCTTTGTTGTAATATAGGGACTTATATTCCCTCTGCTACTTTGGTTTCAAACTTGTAATTTCGGATTGTTAAGTTTAACATATTGTCGCCTTTAACCAAAAAAAAATGTCTCGAAAGTGGATCTAATCCCAACTTTTCATCCAACATATTAGATTAGATTAGATATACCAAATCCTTGCATCCAAAGTGTCACAGAGTTCTTCTGATTATATTTTAGCAAGAAATTAAAGGAAGATTTGCAAAAACATGCATGTGTACCTTAGCTTGAACAAAAGTGGTTATGTTATTTGTGACTTGGATTTCATGAAAAGAAGAGGGAGAGAGACACAACCACCAGCGTGCGCAGCACGCAATCGTCGCTTCATTGTCTTGGTTCTTCCCCAACGCACGAGCGGACGGTCTAGCCCGGGCAGAAGAGCCTCGGGTGCCCGGACTCTGTAGAAGTTGTGGGCGAGGCAAGAAATTCACAATCTTTGGCCCCGGGCGAGCAGTCGGCCCGATCGGGTATTTTGATCTTGTTTCGTGGTTTGCACGATTTTGTCCGGTTCACTTCGGGTTTATTTAGTTTTGTTTTGGGTTTCTTTTTAGACTTTAGAAAGCCATATATAAGGCTTCCTAAAGTGATTTTATAGATTCATTTTAGCACCTAAGGAAAGTGCTACTTATTATTCTACCAACTTTGAAGCAAGGGGTTGTACAATGAATGTTCTGCTTCAAAGTTAGAAGTGCATTGTAATTTTAGGAGATTAACACTAGTAGAATAAATGCTTATTGCTGCGGTGGTATTGCTGCGGTTTTACCCATACGCAGCAATATATCACGACAAAAGAAAAGGTAAAATATAATATAACCATATTGCTGCGGTTTTTTTTAAAAACCGCAGCAATATTAACTTTTTGCAAATAGTTGACCATTTGACCAACCATATTGCTGCGTTTTCTACAGAAAACCGCAGCAATATATTTCCAACGGATATTTTTTGAAAAAAATGGAATATTTTTTACCAGATTTGGCGCTCAGATATTGCTGCGATTTCTGTCAGAAACCGCAGCAATATATTAAAATAATATTAAAAAAGTATTATTTTAATATATTGCTGCGGTTTCTGTCAGAAACCGCAACAATAGGTCCCTAGTGAGTATTAAAGTCTGCTAGGGTTAATAAACCCCTCTATCTAACCCTTAGGCGCCGTTTCTCTCTCCTCTCCATCTCCATCTCCCTCTCCCTCTCCCTCTCCCCCTCACTCTTCCTCACTCTATCTTCGCACTCTCATCTTCTCTCTCCTCTCCCTCTCCCCCTCACGCCTCCTCACTCTTCTAATTCAGCGACGGCGCCTCCTCATCTTTCATCTTCGTCGCAGCGAACGCCAGGTCTAAGCCGTCGTCTACGCCAGGTCATCTTCGAACGCCCCCTTTGTCGTCGTCTACACTACGTCATCTTCGAACATCTTCGAACGTCGCCTTTGCCGTCGTCTACACCAGGTCATCTGTCGCCTTCGTCGCTTTCTTCACCAACAACAGCGAAGTCTTCTCCGAAATCGCGTTTTGGCTCCATCGAGGAAGTCAACGGCGACGACTTCCTCACCGGTGTTCATCTTTTTTTTTTTTTTCCATATCTATTTCGATTTCTCTTCTGTATTCTTCTTCTACTTTATCTCTTTTTTTTTTTTAATTTGAATGTGGTTTCACTATCTGATGTTAGGTGGTGTTACAGTTTTTTTTTGATTTTTTTTTCATTTTTTTGTACATTTTTCTTTTACATCTCTGTTTTTTTGTATGTGGGATTTTATTTTATCTTATGTATAAGCAATTGTTTTGTTTTATATATATTAACATATTGGTGGTGCTTGATTTGTTGTTGATCAGATTTCTCTAATTTTATTTGTATTTTTCAATCGTTTTCCTTTCTAGCTAGCCAAAAAAAATCTCCAGACACCTATTGCTGTTGTTTCTACCAAAAACAGCAGCAATAGGTTTCATTTTTTTTTAAAAAAAAATACCTATTGCTGTTGTTCCTACCAAAAACAGCAGCAATAGGTTTAATTTTTTTAATAAAAAAATACCTATTGCTGCGGTTTTGGGTAAGAACCGCAGCAATAGGTTTCATTTTTTAAATAAAAAAATACCTATTGCTGCGGTTTTGTGTAAGAACCGCAGCAATAGGTTTCTATATTGCTGCGTTTAAAAACCGCAGCAATAGGTAATTTACCTGTTGCTGCGCCCTTAATTGCTGCGCGGCCAAAACCTCCGCAATAGGCCACTTAATGACCGCAGCAATAAGCAATTATTCTACTAGTGTAATTTCTAGTTAGTTCGTTGTTTTTAGTCAAATAACATGTGTTTGTTTGACAGATTTTTTTAGTTGGCAGTGGAGTACTGCTAGTCAATTAGTTCCATTATCCTACGAGCATGTTGAGTTTGTTAGTTTGCTGCTAAACGTGGGGCATGATCCCACTAGCATTTGTTAACTTAATTTAGCTATGTTATAGCTCATTGTATCTTGTAAGCTTATTTAAAGCCTTGTTTCCTTGCTTAATAAATGAGAACGTTTACAATATTCTCCATTTATTCGATTGATCTCCAAAAAATTGGTATCAGAGCCATATGATCTTGTGAGCCTACCAAAAAAAAGGGAGTGAGTGTTGATCCTTCCTCTATTATCTAATGACGTCAAACAACTTTCCAATTTCTATTCCCATTTTTAAAGGAAGAATTACCGTTCATGGGCAATTAAGATGAACTCTTATTTGAAATCTATGGGTTTATGGGAAGCTATTGAGAGTAATATTGAAACCAATCTTGCTTCCACAAAATTCAACAATACCAAATAAAATAACATGACGAAGACAAAGCAAGAATAGCAAAGGCACTTTCATGCACTCACTCTACAGTGTCAGATGAGATATTTACTAGCATTATGTCCTGTAATTCTCCGAAAGAAACATGGGGTAAATTGAAGGAGGAGATTGAGGGCAATGATCAAACTAAGTTGATGCAAATTTTAAATCCGAAGAGGGAATTTGAGATGTTGGACATGAAAAAAATGAAGGTGTTAAAGAATATGGAAGCCGGTTGATGTCCATTGTCAACCAAATCAAGCTTCTTGGTGGGGAATTTTCTAGTAAAAGAGTGGTGGACAAGCTTTTGGTGACTTTGTCGTAATGGTATAAAACAAAATTTTCATCACATGAAGATACTAAATATTTGTCAAAATTAACATTTGCAGAGTTATTTAACTCCCTTCATGCCGTGGATCAAAGAAGAACGATGAGGAAAGAAGACGGTGAAAACAAGGGTGAAGGGGCCTTCTTAGCCAAATCTTCTTATCACAAGGGGAAAGGCAAAACCTCAAAATGCACCAATAGTGATCAAAAGATATATAGGTCACGAGGATAAAGATTGTTGGCATAAAGGAAAGCCAAGATGCTTCAAATGTCAAAAATATTGGCATATGGCAAGGAATTGCAAATTCCAATATAATGAGGGAGAATCTATGGCACAAGTGGCCGTGGAAAAAAAAATTATGAAGTGTAATTGAGAAGTGCACCATGGAGAAAAGTGCTCCAAAGTTAAAAGAGTACATGTTGGTCAGATGTACGTCAACGATGAAATATTAATGGTAGTGAGACGTGCATCATAATTGAAGATAAGTGCTACATATTATTCTACTAACTTTGAAGCAAGGGGTTGTGTTGAATGGTATGCTTCAGAGTTAGTAGTGCATCTTAATTTTAGGAGATTAATTTATAGTTAGTTGTTTTTAGTTAAATAACATGTGTTCAATTCGTTTGACATATTTTTTTAGTTGGTAGTGGAGTACTGCTAGTCAATTAGTTCCATTATCCTAGGAGCATGTTGAGTTTGTAAGATCGCTGCTAAACGTGGAGAATAATCCCCTTCTTCCTTGGTACTGGAGAAAAACCTAGGGATTTTAATACCCTTACCCAACTTCCCGCCAATAACTATGATGATTGGGCCGGTGACGTTCAACTTACTTTCCAGGCTCGCCAAAAATTCGGATTCTAGATGGCACCATCACTGTCGCCATCTCTCCTATACCGAGTCGGATTGGATAACAGTAAATGTTATGATTGTATCTTGGCTCATGAATACCATTGTACCCGAACTTAAAGGTATGTTCACAAAATTTTGCGAAGCTCGTCGTTTATGGGACCATCTTAAAACCCGCTTTGTCACTGTTAACGGACCTAGAATTCATCAAATAAAATCAGCTATTGCTAGATGTGAACAAACAAAATCTATGAGTGTTTCAGGCTAATGTTCCTATCTAATTTTGGGGCGAAAGTGTTCTTGCTGCAGCTCACTTAAATAATTGGATGCCCTCTCCTTTGTTGAATAATAAATGTCCCTTTGATATCCTCTTTGGTATTCTCCTGTTATGAAGCCATTCACATCTTTGGTTGTCTTTGCTTTGCTCATAACCATAAAACTAAGGGTGATAAGTTTGCAAGTCGTAGTCGGAAGTGTGTATTTGTGGGGGTACCCTTTTGATAAGAAGGGATGGCGCTTGTTTGATCTTGATTCTAAGGAATTTTTTGTTTCTCGTGAGGTTAAAATTTTTGAGGATGTGTATGAGTGTATCCCTTCTTGACCCCGGAGTATGTTAATACTTGATATAGTTCTAGAAACATTGGTTCCTACTGATGGCTTGGATCATTGTGATTTTAGAGATGTATTGTTTGATGATGTTTCCGTGCTACTGCCTCCTCACTCCCACAGCCCATTATTCTGTTTTTTCCTCATCTTCTCAACCAATAGGACCATCTCCACAGAATAATCCAACTTCTCAAAATAATCCACCTTCACAAAATAATTCTCCACAAATTCATACTCCTCCACATCACAATCCAACCCAACCGCCTATTATTCCTCACAACCTAATACCAGCCCACTACATGACACCCCAGGTCCAAACCCGTCTAAAGTGCCCAGCTTGCGTAATTCTACCCCTGCAGGCCCAAAGTCGCCTTCTGCCAGTCCAGGTCCAGCTCCTTCCCTTGCAGCGTGTTCTGGTCCTTCGATTTTGGATCTATCGTTGGGCCAAACTGGGTCGTCAGCCCCTTCTACCAAGTCTACAGCAGGTTTGTCCCGTGGAATGCGGGGAAAATTTCCATCTGTGCTATTAAAAGACTTTGTCACTCACTCTGTTGTTTCGCAAAGTCCATCTTCCTCAGGTACCCCTTACCCTATAGCTCATTATATAAGTTGTACATACAAATTTTTCTGCAAATTATCGCAAGTTTCTTGCAGCATTTACTCCAGAACCAAAATCCCATAAGGAGGCTATATGAAATATGATGGTTGGAAGAAGTCTATGCAGGCTGAGATTCGGGATTTAGAGGAAAATGGCATATCGGCTTTGGAAGAATTGTCGCCCACAAAACGTGCTTTGGGTTGTCAGTGGGTATATCACACCAAGCACTTGTCTAATGGTGATGTGGAGCTTCTCAAATTTCGTTTGGTAGTGTTGGGCAATCATCAGGAAGCCGACGTTGATTATACCGAAACTTTTGCTCTTGTTGCTAAAATGATCACTATTCGTGCTTTTCTAGCTATTGTTGCTTCCAAAAATTGGGAGCTTCATCAGTTGGATGTGCATAACGCCTTTCTTCATGGCGATCTTGCTGAGGAGGTGTATATGAAGCTTCCTCCTGGCTTTGAGTGTTCAAATCCCAATCTTGTGTATAGGTTGCGGAAATCTCTCTCTGGGTTGAAACAGACACCATGTTGTTGGTTTGCCAAGTTGGTTACAGCCTTACGTGAGTATGGTTTTCAGCTATCTTATTCAGATTACTTTCTTTTCACTTATACTCACCGGTCTGTTCAAATTAATGTGTTGGTTTATGTTGATGACATCATTATCTCTGGCAATGATTCTGCTACACTTTCTTCTTTCAAAGCTTACTTAAGTGACTGTTTCAAGATGAAAGATTTGAGCTCTCTCAACTATTTTATTGGCATTGAGGTTGCCCGTAGCTCTTCTAGTCTCTTTCTTTGCCAACGAAAATATACTCTTGATATCATCTCTGAGGCAGGTTTGTTGGGTGCTAGACCCTGTGGATTTCCTATTGAGCATAATCATCGATTTGCGCATGCTACTAGCCCTATTTTCACTGATGTTGCTGTGTATCGCCGCCTTATTGGACGTCTCATATATTTGGCTGTCATAGGGCCTGATTTGGCCTATTCGGTTCATGTTCTTTCTCAGTTCATGCAAGAACCCCGTGTTGAGCATTGGGATGCAGCCTTGCGTGTTTTTTCGTTATTTGAAGTGTACTCCGAGTCAGAGTATCCTTCTGCGAACACATAGTGATCTCTCTTTGCATGGATGGTGTGATTCTGATTGGGCTGCCTGTCCTTTCACTCGTCGATCTTTATCAGGTTGGATTGTCTTTTTGGGCACTCTTCTATTTCTTGGAAGACTAAGAAGCAGCATATTGTCTCTAGATCTTCTGCTGAGGCAGAATATCGTTCTATGTCTTCTATTACATGTGAATTAAAGTGGTTAAAGGCCTTACTTCTGAGTTTGGGTGTTCATCATCCCAAAGCCATTCCTTTGTTTTATGATAGTCAATCTGCTCTTCATATTGTGAAGAATCCTGTCTTTCATGAACGCATAAAGCATATTGAGGTTGATTGCCACTTTGTGCAGGATGCCATCACTGATGGCCTTATTGTTCAATCTTATGTGCCTACTTAGGCTCAGCTTGCTGATATTTTCACTAAGGCTCTTGGGAAGTCGTGGTTTCAAATATTCTTGTCCAAGTTGGGCATTATTGATCCATCTCATACTCCAACTTAGGGCATGTTCTCCCCAGCTTATTTTCAGTTCAGTCAGTTCAGTTCAGTTGCAATCAGTTCAGTTCAGTTCCTAAATTTTTATCATTACTATTAGTTATAATTTAATTCGGTTCAGTTCAGTTCAGTTCAGTTGCAATCAGTTCAGTTCAGTTGTTTATGCTGAAGATAAGAGGGGTGTTAGGCAATATATTGTAAAGGAAAGTTTCCCATTGATAGAGTCCTCAGTTTGATAGGTTTCCTAATTAATTTTCATATAAATACTTGTGATGGCATCAATGATAAGCAAGCTTTTACCCAAATCTTTATACAGACCAAGCAAGTGCAATTTTGGTGTTGTCAAAGCTTCATAAAAAGTGTGCTTCATCAATTGAATGCAGTGCTAACGTATATCTTTAACCCTATAAAGTCTCATCTTTCGAATAATTAGGATATAATATTTTATATTATGAAAAATATAACGAAAGAATATTATTCTTCCTTTTCTAAATAAGATGTGAGAGAAGTATCTATACGAATCTCGCCTCAAAAAGAAAAAAAAAAGTCTTCTATGGGATACTTATATATATGCCGTATGTGTTACGACCCTAAAAAATTCCTAAGCATTTATTCTTGTCTAGTGTGTATCTTTTCTCTAACTTATTTTTACTTAACTCATTTTATTTATTTTAAATTTTTCTGAACTTTTTTTTCCTAAACTTATGAACTTTTGATATTATGTTTTCTGAACTTTTTCAAAATCTTTCTTTTATTTTCTGAACTAATCTCTTTTTTTTCTATAACTTTTCTTAACTTAATCTGAACTTTTCTTATTTTTTTCTGAACTTTCTAGAACTAATATGAAATGTTCTTATATTTGATTTTTTTGAAAAATAAGCGAAAAAAATAAGGTGAAGACAACATATATACTCTATATATGCGGCTGATTAACCCAACACAATTGGTGGACAATAATGTTCTTCACATTTACTCGCTTTTCACATTAATTGGTTACGCTAAGCTGTTCCAATTACTCATATTTTTTAGTAGATGTTTTCTCTCCTATGCTTCGGTGATTGATATATTTACCGAATGATCCACTAAAAATAAACTATTATACAATGATATTTTCAAATAATTTTATTCCATTTATTGTCAATTTTATGTCTAGTGGGTAATTTACTCACTGGGCAAACAAAGTTCTAACCCTTTGCTTCATTACCTGGGTGTAGGTTATTCATTAAAATATACTCATATATCTAAACAACAATTTATTTTTCTCCATACTAATGTATCAAAATTAAATCTATTTTCCACTAGCTCTCACCTTTTTTAAAAAAAAATTGGTTGCTACAGTAGTACATACGAGTGAAGAACTTTGAGTAAATAGGGAGTACTAATAAGACTGATCCTCGTAAAGTATATAGTAGTTGAAATAATATTAATAATGGTAATATAGATGATATAATAATTATAAAAAAATAATAATGATCAATATGATAATAATAGATTTAATTACTAATGATAATAACAATAATAATGATTATACATAAGGACAATGATATATGATGGTTGTTGTTGTTGTTGTTGAAACCATACCAAAAATATTAGACCATACTAAAAAGACTTAGGCGAAATTCAATATAAACCAAAACAATTCAAATCTTGTTAGAACGTATCAGACAATATCATATCTTAAAATTTATGATGGAAACACTTCCTTGAGGTGAAGAGAATATAGCCTTAAAAATAGTTGATATTCAAAACAAAGTATTCCAATATAAAAAAAACAAATGTATTGCACTAGTGGGACCATCCACTAAGATTAAAATGTATAATAATTTATTTCTATTGCCACGCAAGCAAATCTTTATTCACTGCACAGTTAAGCATCTCATATTTGTCGAATTTACCTTTTATGATCAGCCTTGTACTACAAGGTATTTGAAGTTACATAGAAAGATTCAAAGTTTACGTCGTAAAGGTTTTATTGCGTGCACTAACTTATCTTTGTTCCTTTAGATTCTCATTTTTGGGATAATTAACAGGATAAACTTTCAGATTACGAAAAAGAAAGAATCTTATTCTTCCAATAGAAAAAGAAAATAAAGACAGGCAATTGTAGATAGGATTGAATTTTGTAAGACACTAGTTGTTTGTCGAATACCTTTTTTCTCTTCCTAAATTCCAGCATCAATTTAAAGGTGATATTGAGTGATAGTAAAATTTGGTTCAGAAAAATGATTAGTGATTGGATTCCATAAGACCATGAGTCCATAATCATTGGCTTGAGTTTTGTGTACACAATTATACTCTCTCTCAAGGTGATGGTTTGTACACTTTGGACCATACTTTTTTCACTAATATAAATAATAAAAAATATATTACGGGGTTGTAATTTACTAATTTGTTTCATTCAATTTGATTAATATCAATAAAATCTTCTTAAAACGTAATTAAAGAATATATCGGCTGTGTGGAGAGTTTTGGATGAGGTTGTGCATCAGTGCATGTTCGTTGCGTAGCTGAGATTATGGAAAAGTTTTTGTATCGATTGCACAACCATAAAAGATATTTTTTTTTTTTGGTACACAAGGAAAGTTAGGACACCCTTTTCTCAAGGGAGACTCCTAACGAATCTAGAAGAACAATTTTATTTAACAAAGGTTCTGCTGAAACATCCACGTCAACCGAGGCAGCAGAAATGTTGTGACCTTTTTTTGATAGTAGATCTGCTACCCGATTGGCTTCGCGGAATATATGCTTAATAGTGTAGAATCTAAACTGACGAAGGAGCTGCTGAGTGTCGTCAATGAGCGTTTGGATAGTCCAAGGGCAAGCGTAATGCCCTTGCAGCACTTTTATAACTACTTGATTATCTCCTTCAATATATATATATATCTTGAATATGCTGATGAATGGCAAGAATAAGACCATTTCTTAATCCCCATGCTTCAGCAACAAGAGCTGAGGTTTGGCCAAATCGATAAGCTTGTACGGCCATAAGAAGGCCAGGGGAGTTACGAATAGCAACACCGGCAGCAGCTGAAGAGCCAATAATAGAACCATCAAAGTTTAGCTTGAAGCATCCAGAGGGAGGAGGCTGCCAGCTAATTGCAATGTAAGTAGGGAACCTGGAACAACGAAGCGAAGAGATAGTAAAGGAGAAATCCATCATAGTTCGAGTAGTCCATTCCAAGTACAAATGCCAAGCTCGATAGTAAATACGATTTAAATTTTGTGAAGAAAAAAGATTAGTGATTAAATTTCATAAAACCATAACCGATTTTATGGAATTTAATCACTATTCATGTTGGGTACACAATTATACTCTCTCACAAAATAAGCAAAAAAATTGGTTTTTCAAGGTCAAGGTTTGTACACATTAGACCATACTTTTTTTTTTACTAATATAAATAATAAAAAATATTTAATGGGGTTTTAATTTGTTCCGGTTTTAATTTGTTCCATTCATTTTGATCAATATCAATAATTGTAGGCGTGCTTTTATATATTGCCTATGTGGGATGAGCGAGTATTTGACTACCTCATTGTAAAGGTTTTATTGAAAACGTTTTGAAGTCGTCAACAAGTCTTTAAATGAAGACTCGTAAACCTAATTGGATACTAGGAAACCGTAGGGACAACTTATGGACTTATCCAATGTAGGTTTCCCCGTCATGACTCCATTAATGGTCAATGGTTAGATTGAGTTCGGGGACGAGGGTACGAATAAGATCAGGAATCAAATTCGCCCATTGATGGCCTCTACTTAATATCAATTCATGTCATGTTTTATGCAATTAATAAATAACCAAGCAACGTTTTAATGCAATGTATAATTAATCTATGTTGGTTCGTGAAACAAACAAAAGGCTATGTTATTGAGCAATGATAAACGTATAATCGGTAGATGTTGCAAAAGATCTACCAGCTATTATTTAATAATAAAAGTTGTACTATTTGCCATGTAGCAGCCCAATTGTGTGTGTAAGGGAATTTGGAGAAAGCCACATGTCATGATGTTGTTTGTCCAAAAAATATTACTTTTGCAATTTTTAAACTTGTATATCTCAAAAAATATGTTTCATAAAAAATAAACTAATATCCATATATTTTTATTTTCTACAAATAGACATCCATTTTGATATAATTTCATCATATTTTTATTTTACCCTGCTCTAACCATTATTTAGATTTGTGGAAAAATCAACACAAACACTATTTTTGGTCCTACTACGAGGAGTTTCCCACTGCCTTTGGTGAATGGACTAATCTCCCTCAGGAGTTTGCATGGGTACCTCGAAGGGTAGCATCCCTCCCAGCTGGGTTTTTTTCCATACCCAAGGCTCGAACCCGTGACCTTGGTTAAGGAGCGAGAGGCCCTTAACCACTCACGCCAACCCCAGTTGGTAACACAAACACTGTTTGCTTATACACAAACATTATTTGTTTATACACAAACACTATATGTTGTGTACATTAACAATATATGTTGTGTACACAAATACTATTTAATTTGTTATACACACAAATACTATATGTTTATCATAAAATTCACATATTTTTATTCTCTACAATAAACATCCATTTTGATATAATTTCATCATATTTTTATTTTACCATTCTCTAACTATTATTTAGATATGTAAAAAAATAATACAAACACTATATGTTTATACACAAACATTATATGTTGTTTGTGTACACAACATATTTTGTTTGTGTACACAACATATAGTGTTTGTATATAAACAAATAGTGTTTGTGTATACACAAATAGTGTTTGTATTATATTTTCTACATATCTAAATAATAGTTAGAGAAGGGTAAAATAAAAATATGATGAAATTATATCAAAATGGATGTCTATTTGTAGAGAATAAAAATATATGAATATTGTTATATTTTTTATTTTTTTAAAATATATTTTTTGAGATATACAAGTTTCAAAATTGCAAAAGTAATATTTTTTGGACAAACAACATCATGACATGTGTCTTTCTCCAAGCCCTTAGTAACTAAGTGAAAGGACCCAAATACCTTGTGTTAGATGTTATAAATGTCTAACGTTTAGACATTTATCATGACTCCATGTTATTATGCAATCAAATTATCGGAACCTAACAGGTTGTCCAAATTATCTGAATTTTATGTTAGAATAGTTCTTTAGGTCTTTGATTAACAATAATAAATCTGTGAGGTGATGAAAGCACTAAAACATACAATCATGCATATGAATAGTAATAATATAATATAAAAAGAATAGAGATTAGGGAAGAATGTACAGTATAGCGTTAATTCTTTGAAGATCTACAGCATGACAATTAGATTGTTAGTAAAACAAGAATTAAATTGGAATTATACCTTTGTCGCTTGGGTCTTATATTACAGTATGCAGGATGAGCAATCTTGAAGCTTGAAATAGGAAATTCGAAGGTATGAATGTGTTTAAATATGTTTGAATATGAGTTTGAGTATATAGGAGACTATGTGTAGAAGTTGAGGAAAGCATTGTCAAAAGGTGTTCGAAGAAACAAGGTATTTATAGGCAAAGGAAACCGAAAACGAATCGAAAAGATAAAATAAAATTGTGCCCCTGGCACACCGCCGCTTTGCGCTTGACGCACAGCCTGTGCGCCAGACGCACAACTGTGTGCCACGCACACTTGCTTTCTGGCCGATTTTTTATTGTTGTAAGATTCTTTTTTATCCTTTGATAAAATCTATCCTTTGAAATCCGAAATCACCTATCTGTAGGAATAAAAATCTAATTTTGTAAATATCCTTTATAAAAATTATCAAGAATAATTAATATTATAATATTTAAAATGCAATTAATTATCAGAAATAATTAGTTGGGCTTTAAAATTGGGCTTGGATTGTTTTAAACCAATAATAGACTTTATATTTTCGAAATTCTTTTGGGCTTAGCTTGTTCAATTGCTCTTCCTTTGGACCGGACCAATTAGGACAACGATATGTTTCATCATTGGGTACTCAATCGATTTTGTGTCTACAATGATATCTTCTTAAAACGTAATTAAATACTCCATCAGCTGTATGGAGAGTGATGGATGAGTTAGGAGGAGGTTAAGAGTGGTCTTGATTTGGGGCTCAAAGCCTCAAAGTTCGAGTGGAATGAACGACGCACACGCATACCATAAGGCGCATGCTTGTGTGGAAATAGGCTGCAGAACCATCATGCAAGGTTGTGCATGTTCGTTGCGTAGCTGGAAACTTCGTAATTTGTTTCCCAAGCTAAGTCTATTTACTTTAGGCATATAGATAGGATATTTATTTTCATTCGTTAGATGTATGCTATTGTACGAGGTGTTATGACTTATGAGACTAAAACACTTTAAGGCTTCCTCTTTAAAATTATAAGGATCGAAGTAGAATGCTAGGTGTTGCTTGTGTTTCTTCATTGTTGTTTACTATATGTATTACTCTTGTTGGATGTACAATAAATGAGCACTCTATCCTAATAAGTGATATCTAGAATTGTATCAATTTGTTGCGTACATTATGTTGACAAACATAATGGAAGACGTGAGGGTGAGGGTCAATTGCTTCAAGGGTCAATACTACAGAGTTGTATATGAAGGATCATCTATTGCAGAATGATATCTACTTACCTCTTGCTGATGACAAACCTACGAACATGAAGGAAGAAGAGCGAAAAGTCTCTTTGTTTTTAATATAGGGATATTAAAACAATGCAACTTGTATTACTTAATGTCTTAAAAGTTTTTGGATTAATAAAGAACTTTGCTTTTATATATTCTTAATGTGGAACGTATGATCTTATATTATTTAAAAGTTTTTGGTATGACGGAGTTGATAATAGACAAAAATGGTGAGACTAAATAGAATTAATGTCAGAGTTAAGTGATATTGTCCCATGAAGTGTTTATCTTTAGTATGTGACAATCTTTTGAAAACGATAAACTTCACTAGGTCAAAAACAATCTCACACGCACGAAGAGATTGATCACATGCAAGCCCAACAGGGTTCTATCCTAAATCAATTGGTAATAGGTGAAGTAGCTGATCATATTAGACTTATATGTTAGTCATATTATGCCTCTTCTATTTAACATGGGACTGTCATGTGGTATTTCCTCTTGAAGCTCCTCCTCACATGTGAGCACTTTTTTTTATTACTGTCTGAAGAGGTCACAACATCTTCATTGGCACTTCTTTTAGCCTTCCATGATAATATGGGGAAAATAATATAGTAATGACATCAAGTACTATAAAGTACATGGAAAGCATATATAGCCAAGGAAAACACAAACTTATTATCAATGAATCAATAAACCTATTTCTAATAGCAAATAACTAGCACATTTTCGTAATGATATAGGTACCAATAGTTGTCATAGCAACATAATAACATAAAACTTATGGAAAGTATAAACTACCATATAAACTTTTCTAATATGAGTAGAAGTCGTATTTCCAATACTCCCCCTCAAGTGGAAACTCTTGAACAGTAGAAGAAAAAATGAACACATGATCTGAATTTTGAGAAAATAAATCAAACCAAACACAACCAGCAGGAGACGTGTTGCACAAACTTTGAGTGACAAGCTTTGCGCTAACAGATTTCCTAACGGTTTCCTAACGGCAACGAAGATGGCATATAAAGGGAGTTTAAAAAAACAACTAGGAACTCCGAATGCTAGAACACTTAATATTAAAACCTTGTTGTTGCACCAACCAGAAAGACCTTGCGCTGACTTCAAAAATTATGACAGGTAGAAGGACTATCCAGTAGATGTTGGGTGGGGGTATTTCTAGGCAACGGTATAAGTTAATTTGACTATCAATTTATGCAATCTCATACAATAAGAATTACAAAATCAAGATAATGTAGTTTAATACACAAAAGAATTTTACGTGGGAACCCTAGCTACAATAGGGAGAAAACCACAAATCGTACACTAGGAATCAAATATGTCAATAATGGTGATACAAGCTCTCAAAGATTTCTCTTAAAACTTTAAGTTAATGAGCCAAAACAGTCATAAAATGTATTTATCTTAGGGCTTAAAAGAAATCCGAACGAAATAATGAAATTGCAGTAAAAGGGTTTGCTCGCCCGAACACTTTTTCCAAAATCAAACAAATAGTTCGAAGCTCGTCCGAGTGACGAACGAGCCCGACCAAGCAGGCCTGCCCGTTAGAGCTGATTTACCATGACAATGCAATAGCTACAATTCACCTGTCGGAGCCCATCAACTCGCCCTGGAAGATTCAGGTGAGGTTGCGCTTTAATTGCTTTTGTGCATCTACCGTTGTGTTTGTCGTCGTAGGTGTTTGTAATGCTTGCGTTGATGCCTCGTTGTCGAATCGTCGCCCACATGATGCTTGACGCTACACGCTCATGGATCAACCCTTGCTTACGCTAGCTTGTCGTTCATGCTTCGACGCTAACTTATTTCTTCATCGTTGGTCCTCTGTTGTACCATCTCCACACATACGATATCTGGCCAACTGTTATGAAATAGGAGTTGGATTGTGTTTAATTTTTATGGAACAATAGTCAACAATAAAAATATTAGAGAGAAATTAATAAAGAAGATGATCAAAAGTCTCAGGGATTTATGTGATTCGATCAAAAAGTTCTAGTACACAATAGTGGGTGATTTTGTGAGATTTTCTTTAACTTCAATGGTGAAAACAAAGAGGATTACGAAAAGCTTGATGTTTAATCATCTAAAAAGCTTGATGTTTAATAACACATAGATGTTCGTTTATAGGACATATAAACCCCGAATCATCTCAAAAATCCCTAGAATAATCTCGGCAATCGTCGTCATATTAATTTAAGCAATATCAAAGACACAGAAATCTATCAAAACGGGCCAAAAACTATCAGCTTGAGAATGGGTCCTTATGTAAGAACATATATCATATGTGAGAACAGATTTATGTTTAGAACGTATGCAACACGTTTTAGAACATATGCAATACTTTTTATAACATATTTAACTTTTTGTTTTTACAACATATTCAACACTTTTTAGAGCAACAATAGCTTATAGAATATTGATGAGTTTTAAAATATACCGCAAGTGCACGGTGTCTGTTTAGCAGAAACTGGCAAATACGGGTCGATCCACAGGGAGAGGAGTTCTACAGATTTAAGTTCAATTATCTAACTACTTCAAGAGAGGAAATTGATTGAGGAATTAATAACTAAACTAGAATAAACTATAACACAAAAAAATGGAAGTTTATCAATTAATTAAAAACCTAGGGCAATCGATCGGTCCACCATGCTTATATCAATTTAATCACTACAATATAGTTCGATAATACTTGGATTGAGGTTCGAATAAATAAAGTATTTCGTTAATCCTTGGTCAGGCATTAACAACTCTTAGATTAACATATGCCAGTACGGTCGCTCAACATAATCAAATCTACCTATTGTAACAAGCCTCTAATGAATACGATCTTTCGATTCTAATTCTTATTAGCTAAGCATAACTCATGATATTGCGCAATTACATGAATTAAACAAGTATAACAAATCAATAGGAATTATTCTAATTCAATCCAAATAATGAAGAACTTTAAACCACAATCAAAAAGGTATAAACATGGCTTCCCTCTCTAAGCCCTAGAAAAAGTCTACTCACTCATGATAATAGTAAAATCAATAAACATAATCAAAGTAAAAGAATTCATTAAGTTAAACAAAGTAAAGAGAAATACCGAATGATTCAAGAACAATGAAAACCAAAATCGATGATCTTTATAATCTTCAAGAGCAAGAGTTAATACAAAACTAGAGAGAGAAAACTAAGTGTTTAGCCCTAAAAATGTAGATAATAAGATAGTCTAATTGGAATTACCAAAAACATATTTATACTTTTTTACAAAACCGGCTAAAAAAAAACAAGTAAATCCGTCCCGAGAAAAACCGCCCGGTCGGGCGGCGGTGATCAAGTAAACTACGACAAGAAGGGAATTCCGCCCGGTCAACCGGGCAGATCCACCCGGTCGGGCGCGTAAACAGATTTCTTCTCTCTCTCGCCCGGTTGACGGGGCGAACAAAACTCAGCTGCTGGAGAGCCTTTGTGGCTCGCCCGGTCGGGCGAAACCGCCCGGTCGACCGGGCGAGAGTGCTTTTCGCTCATTTTTGATGTAATCTTATCCGAATCACTTGTGCAATCTCTCGGATCTTCTATGGGCTATAAGTGGACCGTTGGACTTCCGTTCTGCAGCTCAAATGAGGGCGCTAAACGCTTAATCTGCACAAAAACATCTAACACACGGAAACAAGTCCACACATATCAAATAGCTCAAGAATCGAGCTCCAATGAGCTCAAATCAACTATCAAAGCTAAAGGAGTAGAGCTAAATAATCTATATAAAATAGATACATCAAATATAGGCTATGATATCTAGAACATGAACAAATCTTTTTACATAAGAACCAAATCAACACATATACATATATTGATACATACATGTTCTAAATTCTCAATCTTATGTCCTAATTTATTTCAATTATGTTCTAAAATAGTTTACATGTGTTCTAAATTATTTCAAGTATGTTCTAGATTATTTTTAACATGTACGAAATTATTTCAAGTATGTTATAAATAATTACAAGTACATTCTAAATTAATTCCATTAATTTTTTTGAACATGTACACCATTTTGTAGAACATATACACTATTTTTCAAATCATATATAATAACTTTTAGAATATATGTAATACTACATATGCAAAATCACAAGCAAACTCATCATATCTCATCTCAACAAAGCTTTAAATTGCAAGTTAGCAATAATCGATCATCATCATCCACCATATTAAATGATCAAAATCATGTATCATCAACACAACAATAAATATTTTTTTAACAAAAAAGTTAATCATTCTATTTGTTAACAACAAAATTACACCGAAAATCCAAAATTATCAATTAAAATTAGTTGAGAAAACTTGCTCATCATCATCATCAACTAAATTACTTCATCCAAGACAAAGGTCAATTAAGAGAAGACATGTCTTGAGGAAAAATGCAGAAAAAAAGAACACAATAATCAAACTCATACTCCTACACATTTCATCGACGCTTTTTCGCCGACAATAAAACAAGTTTATTCTCCAATCAACTCTTTTTTGCCAACTTTTGCAGAAATTTTGCTGTTAATAGAGATGAGCAAGTTTGCATGAGGATGGTGATTCTAGGTGTCAAGTTTGCCATAAGACAATGATGTGGCAGAAGGTATGAATTGCCGACGCCGGAGATGAGCAAGAAGCGGTAACAAATTTTTAGAACATGAACTTTCAAAGTTTAGAGCATGAAATAACAAATTTTAGAAAATGAAATACAAAATTTTAGAACATGAAATTCAACTTGAATAAAATCAAACTTCATAAATTTTGATTAAGAATTCGTTAAACCTGGTAAGAACCTCTGTTGAATTCATGTAACTTTGTTTATTTATATATGAAGAAGTTTTTTGAATTTTATCTTGAATTTGGTGGAGTTTATTTAAGGAGAGAGAATGAGTATTCTTGAGTAGTGAAAATGGTCATCTTGAGAAAAGAGAACAAACATGAATTTATTCTAAATAAGTTGAATCTTTTATGAATAATTTCGTTGCACTTGCGAAGAACTTGATTGAAGTTGAACTTGGAGATTCAACTAAGGCTACTTGAGGAACGAAAATGGGTATTCTTGAGGAGAGAGAATTAGGCTTCTAGAGAGAGAAACGAAATAAATTCATAGTTAATGAATGCGAGCTAAATAGATTGAGCAGAAAATTTAAAGAAGAATTTTAGTAAAATTTGTGAAGAACTTGGTTGAATTTGAGTTTGAAACTTTAGTGGAGTCTTTTTGAAAACAATATATATATATATATATATATATAGGGGCATGATCACATGAGAATGCTCCTTACATGAGAAATGAGAATGAATCTCAACCACACGATTGGATTAGAGTTACAACACTTATTCATTAGAGTTATACGCCAGAAAAAAATTTTGTTTTTTTTTCTAATTTTTGTTTTTTTGGAGTTACATCACTTTTTCATTAGAGTTACATCACTTGTTCATTAGAGTTATAGCGTGTAAAATCCATTCTTATTTCTCATGTAAGTATGCATTGTCATATGATATATATATATATATATATACTATGTGATGTAGCCCACTAGACTTTTATGTTAGTTATCTTCCTTTTTTTGTAGTGCGGGTATGGGCCCTATATGTGACACAGACTTACAATGTTAATAGAAGTATAAAACGACCACAATGGAAAGTTACAACCTTTGTAGCTTTGTTTGCTACATCAGATTTCCAAGTTACAACATTTCCAAGCTATAACTTCTCTCAATGGGAAACTAGAACCAATTAAATTGTGATTTTAGTAGGTCCCACTTGTGGTTTTTAGATTTATTTTCAGCCAAACGTTTGTTTAAAGTTGATTTGGGACTCACTAAGATAAAGCAAAGCTACTAGCTTTATAGAGCAATATGGTTTGCCAAAGATATCACTTGTTTTTTCCTCTAATGATTGAGCTACCAGCTCCAAGTTTTTGGAAATTATAAGCTAGTCCTATAATAGAACTATTGTGGATGCTCTTAACATATTAGGTGTTGCATACGTCAGTCTAGTAGTATATATACGGACATATCTTAATTTTGTGCACTAACTCCAGGTGCTGTATAATAATAGTGAGTAGCTTACAAAATAAACCCAACAAAAAGAACGAAACAAATTGAGCGAGAATCATGAGCGTATTAGGCACCCCTATTACTGATCAAACATTGAAACAAATGTCAAGGTATAAGGGGAAAACTATAACACAAGAAGATAGAGCAAGAGAGGCTATACGATTGATTCAAGCAGAAGGCAAGAATATAAGTGCCCTTAATGCTGTGCTGAAACTTAAGGCAGCCTATGGAGATGGAGTTAGCACACTGTGCCTCATTTACAATGCTACCGGAGACAAACTCGAGCTAGCTGTGAAAAAAGATTGGTTGGGTTATGTTTATGAACAGGAGCCACCACGGTCCTTCGAGAACGGCCAGTGGCTCGCCTTCCTCCACGCCCATCCAACCTCCCAAGCTGAAGGTTGTGAAGCTGCTCGGGTGTACCGTGGCAAGAATCTGAAAGGAGAAGTTCGTGACTTCATGTTTGCTTGGTCTACCCCATGGGGTGAAACTCAAAATTCGGTAAGCAAACGTTACAACCCTATTACCACTCTTTTTGTCTCATTGAAACAAGGCAAAATTTCAAAAAACTGCATGTTATAAATTTTCTTTCAAAAAACTACCTTATATAACAATTTCATTTCAATATACTACCATTTTATGTTTATATTTAATAATAATCGATAAATGACAATCGCCGTAGGTGTTGCTGCCTGTGGGGTAGCGAGGAAAAGGGGAAAGAAACGAGAGGGGAAGAAAGAAAAGCAATTTATGGTGACTCAATTATTAGTGATTAAACCCATTAATGATAAAATGGTAGTATATTGAAAAGAAATTTGTTATATAAGGCAGTTTTTTAAATAAAAACTTTTAAAAAGTAGTTTTTTTGAAAAAAATTGATTATAAAAGGTAGTTTTATGAAATTTTGCCTTGAAACAATAGCAAATTAGCAATTCTTGAAATTACGAAGTAGACTTCCGCCCACAAAATATTCTATCCTACATCTTGGAACTATTTAATTAATTACTTGCATGTCTAAAATTACGAAGTAGACTTCTGCCCACAAGATTGTTTGATGAGGGAGTTAAGGAATAAAGTACCAAGAACAATATGAGAAATAAGAAAAATATTTTGGGACACCCAATGGAATACAAGTATTATATAGATTGGGACGGAGGGAGTAAATATGTATTTTATAAATGGAATATAGAATTAAGATTATAATGTTTAACTTGTTACTCCCTCCGTCCCCCAATAACTTCTCTTTTCTCCTTTTCACGTTTGTCAATGCACATTTTATATCATTAATATTTTTAGTTGCATATTAGTAAAAATTATAAAAGTTTAATTTTCATAATGAGACTAATCAAACAAGATTCCACATGACTGTTTTTTCTTATATATTGAGAATTTTTTTGGAAGCGAATCTTTACTCATGAATAATGTAAAAATAAAAATGGGAAGTTTATTATGGGACGAATGGAGTATATCCCTATATACATAATTAATTAAAATAATACTTTCTCCGTTTCTTTGTAGGTGAGTCAATTTTCTTATTAGGAATTGTCCCAAAATATGAGTGAGACATTACTTAAAATGGCAAGAAAAGACTTATGTGTGGTCCGAACTCCTTTTTGATTAACTCCTCTAATTTCTCATTGTAAGTTTTGTGACCCACAAAACCTAAATGGGGGATCACTGCTTTAGTTAAATCATTTAATTTCTTTGTTAACTTGTGGTTCCAACTTTCTTTCTCTAGCCTCCTTGGTATTATTCTACTTTTTCTATTTAGCTACTTAAAAATAAATGGAGGAAGTATGATCCAAGTTGTGTATACGAATATTGCAAGTTGACAATTTTTTTTGTTTAAATATTCATATATATCATTTTTTTAATCATTTACTTCTTTAATTTTAGGAGTTCAAAACTGAACGTTTTTTTTCTTCCAAAATTTATATTGAACTGAACAATTTTTGCAAAAACAAAAATTTGGATACAACTGCTTACAAAACAGGCCATATGGCATATACCACCCCCGGGCCCTGGTTGATATTAAAACTTAAAAGTTAAAAGGTGTTATGCTCAATTGCTCATATACAGAATATATTTTGACATTCCATGCTAGGAAGTAGGACCCAAAAAATGACATTTAAAAAACGAATAGAAAGGAAGACTTTAAGCGCATCATTAGAAAGGAGAAAAGAATGATGTGCACTAAATTCGTGAAAGATTTTGGAACCCATCAAGGGATGGAGTAACTCAGTAGGTTTTGGGCTATGGTGGTTGTGGAGGTAGCTTTTAGTTGTCAGAGTGGTTGTTACCTATATTTGTAGTTGTTAGTAGTTGATGTCTAGCTATTAGCTACTAGCTATTAGCTACTAGCTATTAAAGTAGCGGTATAAGATATTAATGTTCGGTTAAAGAAATTGTCAAAGTAGCTGTTTACAAATAACTAATCAAATACTCAATCAAAGCTTTAACATAAAACTTATACACCACTAAACACTATCCCAAGAGCTATAAATTGTAGGTTTTGACCAACACTACTACAACACTACTTCTAGTAGTCTTCTACAACTAAAAGCTACTCATACCACTACCTAGTCAAATACTCCTATATTTCTTATACCACTACCGAGGCAAGCTACTCCACAAAACTTGTGCCGAACGGTAACTATATAATACTCCATCAGTTTCTTAATGACCTTTACATTTGTTTGTGGACGGTTATCAATAATACACATGATTAACCATTCACATATTTAATCATCGATTGATTACACAAAAATTGGCTAAAAACAATACTATATATTTTTATTGATATGAGCAAAATAATACAAACTGAAATATTGCTTTAAATACTTGCGTGGTTTGACTTTGAAACAGCAAAGGGAAATTATAGTAAGAGATGAAGGGAGTAACCAGTATTCCATATATTTGTACTTCGATCCGGAACGAGTTACATTTGGCTTTCTCTTTAACTTTAAGTCTGTAAGAGGTGTTCAAGTTTGATAATTTGTATTCATTATGCAGGCCTATACTGAGGTTCGTGAGAAAGATCACTTTCCACAGTACTGGGATTACATTAAAGGAAAGCTAGAAAAAGCTAACAAAATCACAAGGGACGAGAGTGACCAATATTGCGCATCAGCTGTGAGTATAGGTGGTTTGACTTCTCCAGAATGTATTGCTGTTTTCAGGCACAAATTTAGCCCAATGCCATGATTATGAGACTAGCTAACTCCTCATCAGCTCGCCTAAAATATAATATGCTCTCTCTCACAACTCACCAGCAAGCATGGACCGACGAATAAATGCATCAAATGTAGTTTTTATCTTCATACTGCCAATAATTGTTGGGTCATCCAACCTTTTCTGTATGAGTTTTTCTTTTTCCTTTTTCTATTTCCTTTTGCGTGTGTAATATACTTTTGCAAGTGCATGCAGCCTGCAATAATAATCTTCTGGTGAGCTAAATATTCGTTTGGCATGAAATTTCTTCAAGTTCTTGGATGCAACATGCAAGCATTAGCTTTTAGCCAACCATATAATTTTTAAAGCAATTTTCTTAAAACACCTATATTTTCTATGGAACCCTTTTATTGTAACGAGTCAGCACCGAACAAGTCCCTTTTTAATTGACCAATAATTATATAGGTCGAGTAATAATTAATTTATAATGTTCTACTTATATTTTTTTAATTATTGTATAGTAGTACAATATAATGTAGATTTCATTAGTCATACATGATACATGTACGTCTATGAACTGGCATTTTAATTTTTTTGAAGATATCAACCGATGTTATTATTTCTTAACTGATAAAATAGGAAATATTCTAGCTATTATGTACAATATTATCTTTGTATTTATGTAAAGTCATAATTCTCTTAGTATTAGGTTGTATACCTATATATATTGAATGAATGAGAATATCCTGGCAAGGGAAATTTATACAATTCTACATGGTATCAGAGCCTCCTTTTTCCTCTAACCCTAAAATTCCTTCGGCCCTTCCCTCCTTCTTCTTCTTGCCTAACCCTACTGCTTTCTCATCACCATGGTTGAAGACGCCTAATGTTGACAATCCAATATATGAGAAAAAAGATGGTGTTGCAATTCTGGGTTACCCAAGGGTGAATATGACACTCTTGCCACTCTTATTCAACAATCTAATCCCCTACCAAGTTTTAATCATGCTCGGTCTCAATTGCCTCTTGGAGGAAACACGCCGAGCTAAATAAGAATAGCATGCCAAAACAGCCATGGTTGCCGCACCTTCTCCGGCATCTACTGGTAGTGCTCCGCCGCTATCGTCCTCCGGCCAGTCCCATCGTGGTGGCGTTAACCAGCGAGGTGGCAGAGGTCGTGGCAATTGGCGTGGTGGTAAAGGTCGGAGCAGGGGGGTCGCAACTCCTCTAATTCTACTCCCCCTACTACTTCTCAACCCAATGTTACTTGGGCCCAGAAGCCCAATACCCAACAGTGGCAGCCCTTTCCTCAGTGGGCCCGACCTCTCCAACAGTGGTATACTCAGCAGCAGCAGGCCCCATGGGCCACAACACCTTGCCATTATCCCAGTGCTGGTCCTGTCCAGCAAAGTCGCCCATCCACTAGTCCGCGCGGTCCAGCACCTCAGCAAGCCTATTCAGCCCACTACTTTCAATACTATGACACTCCAATAACCCAATGAACAGCGGTACATGGAAACGAGGGCTTCATCTCATCTAACTAGCAATCCGGGTAATCTATCTAATTTCTCTTATTCGAGTAATTGTCAATTTATATTGGTTGGTAATGGTTATGTAATACTCCCTCTGGTTTTTTTTTTTTTGTTTTTCTCCTACTTTGACTCTTTTCTCTCTCAAAAGAATTCTGAATAGGAAGAACATATAGAAACGGAGGGAGTATCTTGTTCACATGGGTGGTTTACAGCCGGTGCAAGCTGCGCGATGGCACAGGGGGCCTGGAAAGAAGGGTCCCCTAATTATATATACTCTTTGTCGTGAGCATCATGTGAAAGTAAAATTGTTTGGGTCAGTGGTACTGGGTTTTGATGAAATTCCTAAAAGAATATGGAAGTTTTGTGTTCGACTCCTGAGGGAAGCAATTTCAATTGCTATCATACTATCATTATTTGGAATCACGAGGTCTTTGGTAACATTTAGCTTAGGAAAAGGAGGGTGGAGCGCAGACTTCAGGGCACGCAAATAGCCCTCCATGAGAACCCACATCCCCGTTTCTTCAAAATCTTGAGTTTGAGTTGGAAAAGAAATCATAGATATTTTAGAGCAAGTGGAATGGATGTGGTACATGAAAAGTAGAATTAACTGGGACTCGGAGGGGTAGAGAAACACCTCCTTTTTCCAGAAAAGTGTTGTTATTCATAGAAATCGATCTCGATTACTTTCTATTCGCACTGAGCGTGGGGAGGTCCTTCTTGATCCGAATCAAATCACTAACCACATTCGGTCTTCGTTTAAGACTCTGTATGAAACCAACCATTTTTCTCCTCGATTGCTATGATGCTTTCCAATGAATCGATTAGTATTGCAACCCCCCCTCGGATCTTGAAATCAAGAGCGCCCTTTTTTCTATGAAGCCTTTGAAGGCCCCGGGGCCCGATGGTTTCCACCTAGTGTTTTTTCAGTAGTGAAATTAGGGAATGGTACGTTCAATAGTAGGTCGATTCCGAAAAATCTAGGTCATGCTCTTATTTGTCTTATTCCGAAACAAGAGTCTCCGGAGACTGTGAAACATTTAAGACCCATTAGCTTATGTAACACTTTGTATAAGCTTGTTACTAAAGTCATAGTAAATCGCCTCAAGCCTCTTATTCCTGCGTGGATCTCACCCAACCAAAACAGCTTCATTAAGGGGAGAGGTCCTGAAGTTAACCTCGTCGTTGCTTCCGAAATTCTTCATTCCATGCATAAGAAAAAAGGGAAAACGGGTTGGTTTCACTAGAGGAAAAAAGCCCAAGGGCTGCGGTCAAAAAGGGCCCAAGGGCTGCGTTTTTTGACCGCAGCCATTAGACTAGCAGCCCTTGACATTTAGGAAGGGCTGCGGTTTTTAACCGCAGCCCTTAGCGCGTTAAGGGCTGCGGTCAAGGAAAAACCGCAGCCCTTAGTGGGTTAAGGGCTGCGGTTAAGGGCCCAAACCGCAGCCCTTGGTGAGTTAAGGGCTGCGGTTTTAGCCTTTAACCGCAGCCCTTAACCCACTAAGGGCTGCGGTTTTTCCAAAAACCGCAGCCCTTGTGACCTAAAAAAAATAAAAAAAAAAAAATTTTTTTTTTAAAAATTTTTTTGTCCTAAATGTTCCCAAACAGTTATATATATATTTAAAGTATCATTTTTCATTATAAATTATGTTTTTTACAGAATATAGAGAAAATAATAACTAAATTACATTAGTTCGAGGCTGCCCTCGAATGTTCGAATTGCAATATATGAGCAGGATCACAACCATCAAAAAATAACCAACCAAAGAACAGCCATGAAGACATTACAACAACTCCACCAAGATCAGCATCCGAATCCCTCAAAAGTAAATTTTCTAGAGATGATAGAACCTGGCAAATAAAACCAAAACCGCTATAATTTGGAGTTGAAACTATATCTATGCAAGTACTACAAAGCAGAAGAAGCTGGACAGACCCACTCCACAAGAACAACTTTCAATTTGTTGATGTTGTAAGTACATGGCAGCTTACAATACAACAACAAATGACTAAACAAATGGCTAGCAGTGGGGGGTTGCAGTAGGTCGGGGGCAGCGGGGGTGCTGGCGGGGGTGGGGGGGGGGGTGGGGGTAGGGGGATGGGAAGCGTGGGGTCTGGGCTGTGCTAGGGGTGTAGCAGGGGGCAAGCAGGGGGTAGCGGGGTGGATGGGGTGGGGTGGGGGGCTAGGCGGGGTCATGCGGGTTTGGGGCAGCGGGGGGTCGGGCGGGGAGGCTTGGCGGGGGGGGAGCGGAAGGGGTGTGCGGGCTGTGCTAAGGGTGTAGCAGGGGGGCAGCAGGGGGTAGCAGGGGCCGGGGTGGGGGGTGGGGTGGGGTTTCGGCGGGGTGGTGGAGTGAAAGGTACCGGAGGTGTAGGATATGGAGCAAGAGGAACCGGCATCCTTAGATTATCCTCTTTCTCCACCACCAAAGTAGCTATTAGGACCTTTAAGGCTATAACATGATTCTCACCATTGACAGCAACCACCACCAAATTATTACTAGTCAAGATTTTCTTTTAGTGATTCTTATATTGATTTTTTGGTATAAAATGATTACATCTAAGTTCAACTACCATACATACATTATATGATCCTAACATACATCCAAAGCAAGTAAACCTAATCATAAATAATAAATAATAAAAAATAAAGTTAAATGACTCTAATAGTTTGTAAACTAACTATTATTATCAAATGTATAATCAAATTATATTAATATTACATGATCCTAAATGCGTAAAATTTTTTCCTATATAATCGAAAATGTCCTAAAACGGCCTTTTAATTACTCAAAATGTACTTAGAAACAAATAAATGATGTTATATAAGCCTAATTGTTTGTAAACTAATTATTATTGCCAAATATATGGCCAAATTACATTATATGATCCTAAATGTGTTAAAAGGTTCATAATGGTCGAAAATAGCCTAAAATGTTCTTTTCTTATCCCAAATGTAGTTGAAAATGAATCAACAAACTTAGATGATTTTAATAGTTTGTCAAATTATATTTGATGACACTAAATGCATACAATTACATTATACCACCATGTTTTTGCATGAATCAATGGACAAAAAACCCATGAAAACATTCACTTAATTGCTTATTAGGCCAATAAATCACACAAATATCAAGCTATAACCACTTCATTATCCATGGATCAAGCAATTAAAGTCCTAAAATAACCACTTTGATGCATATTAGGCCAAGAAATCCCACAAAAATCAATAACTAACTAATATTCACCAACTTTATGCATGAAGCAAACAATCAAGGTCAAAACAATTCAATAAAACCAGCACCATGATCCCAAAGGGGCTACAATGCCCATACTAATTCCTCGAACAATCATCTTCAACTAAGGGGAAAAGGGGGATAAATAAGGTTCATCCTCGAACAATCAATTACGGATAAAAGGGTTCTAATTTCTAAAACATAATCGGAAAAAGAATTCTAACCTGTCTCCCTTTGGTTTCTTCACACCATCTCCAATAATAATATTAGCCATGGTATACTCGCATCGCAACGCACCTGAAAAGCATTATAACCATGTATCATGCTATTAACAAATGAACTTTCCACGTAAGAAAGATATATCCATTATCAACATATCAGCAATATAAATCAATGTATAAACTAAAAGTGTGATCTTTAAACATATCAGCAATATAAATCAATGTCTTATGGTTATGTATAAACTCCTTACCTATAGTCAAGGCAGGCCACTATGATGTCTCTCTCTGCCAACTGAAATCCAAGAAGAGAACCCCATGCTTTGTACCTAAATCAAGAAGAACGGGAACTAAAAACATCAACATGGAGGAAAAAAAAACAATAGCATGGAGGTAAAAGGAGAGGCAACACAGCAGAGTACAATGTTCCATGTCACCAATGGAGCTTGCATTAATGCATACATAGAATTCTTCTATCCTAATTCCTACAAATCCACCCAATTAAACGATATCACAATTCAGCTAATACAAGTCTACCATTCACATTTCGCAATAAATTGTCTGCATGTTCCTTCAAAAGTTCCCAACTGTGCGTTTGGAAAATAACGGTGGAGGGAAAGGGAACCGAAGGTCGAAGGAAAGCGAGAGAATGGGACTAAAGAGGAGATAAGGGAGAAGTGGTCTTGTGTACTCCCTCCTCTTTCCCCAATCCATCTCCAAAAGAACAAATATATTACTTTATCCTCCCTTCATTTCTATTCAAATTCTCTATCTTAACACATTGTAAGGCAACATTTATCATCGTCGTACAATAGTTCCGCAAAAATGTCTTATAATTAACCAAACAAACCGAAAAAGAACTTGCACTGATCTAATAACTTAGAACAACAGAATCACATAAGCACTTCTCCTAGTATCTCAAGTCCAATTACAGCTTTACAACTCCCAATATTACACATCAGAGCGAGATTACACTAAAACTTACCATCAAGAAAACACCAAGATTCACCACACTCCCAACATAATATCATAATATCATACTATAACTCATTTTGCAAATTATTACATGCAAACATTATCACCGAAATAATCTAAAAGACATTAACATCATCCAATTCATCAACATGTATTCACATTTTCCAAATCAAAATGAAATCAAATTACAACATTAAAAAATAAGAATGAAGAAAATAAGAATGGGGGGTGTGTAGGGGTTGTGGGGGGGGGTGCGAGGGGTGCATGGGGGTGTTTGCAGCAGGGGGGCTCGTGCATGGGGGTGGCGTGCGGGGGTTGTGTAGGGGATGGGAGGCTGTGGAGCAGGGGGTCCGTGCGTGGGAGGTGTGTGTGCAGGGGCTGTGGGAGGGATGTGTGTGTGCAGGGGCTGTGAGAGGGGGGTGGGTGTGTGTGCGGGGGTGTGTGTGTGCAGGGGTCGTGAGAGGGGGTGGGGTGTGTGTGCGGGGCGTGTGTGTGCGGGGCTGTGAGAGGGAGGGATGTGTGTGTGCAGGGGCTGTGAGAGGGGGGGTAAAAGGGTAAAGCTTTAAGACTTTAAACCTGCAGAGAAAGGGAAAATGATACTTATATATATATAAGTATCATTTTCCCTTTCCCCCTGAGTTTAAAGTCTTAAAGCTTTACCCTTTTACCGCTTATTAACAACTGATGCAGCTGAATATACATCAGGCTGTACAGAATTGCACTTCCTCTGAAATCAACATATATGCATTGCAACGGGTATATAAAGCATCCCAATGTCAGCCTCACAAATAAACATTTCAATAGCAGAACATAAAAGCACATAACTGAACAAACACCTAGAAAGAGAGACCCACAACATGATAAAAGTCGTTAGTCTCATGGAAACACCCATCTTTATTTCAAAGACTAATCATGAGTAATCTGACAAACATAATATATATAGTATACATGCTATGCATTAAGGGTACCCCCAGCAGCTCATCCATTCTAAAACAGCATGAAGTAGTGATTATGTAACTACAATCTTCTCTATCACATAAGCCAGAGTCAAAATCACTCAAAACTTATCACAGTAATTGTCAGAAGATCTGGAAGATTTGGATCGGCTAAGATGTGATGGAAACTTACTCCAAGGCCTCCTACTCCATGGTTATAGTGCTATAATGGTCCCCTCCTCGAAAGCTCAAACTTCACTGTTCATTGATGCATTGCCATTAGCTACCATAGAACAAGTAGAAACCACCAAGCCATCTTGACAAAGAAACAAGACACTAGAGCCTCAAAAAATAAAACGACGTAAACTTTTGTCATATAAAAAACATTCTACAATACTATAAAGTAGTTTTCCAAATGTTTTCCACGTCTAAGAGTTTAGTCAGTGCAAGCATCCAGCACGCCTAAGAGGCTAAGACATCTAGAAGACTAGAACACACTACCATCAAAACCATTGAGCAAAAAGGAGAGATAATTGGCAGTTTTGGCATACACAATACATTCATAACCAAACGGCAAACGCAGCTACAATTTCACACATCAGAAGATATATTCTCGATACCACGAGCCGAATGGCCCCAATCCATAGGCTTCCTAAATAATATCAATTAAGGTACTTGAATATTTTATAATCAAATTACATTATTCAGCTAACTAGTATCACCAAAACTCCCAACAATACCAACTTAGCCAACAAACTAAACAGATGAACACCCAATAAATAAACATTGTAACATCTGACTTCAACTTGTGCACACCATTGACAAAGTTCACATACCTGGGGAGAATAACGCCGCAGTTACACCGGAAGTTGCACTTAATGAAGATATCGCCATATATAAATCATCAACTTTAACCTAGTCAATGTCACACCATCAAAAACACACCCAAAAACCAATTGCAAGAAACCATAATACCATACCCTCTTTCTTCCTGAATCAAGCAACTAAGAAATGCATCAATAGTGGAAAACCAATCTCTTCATTTTCCTCTAATTAGAAGATATAGACATATAGTGATCTAATTTAATCACATTTCACAATACTACATATCACTCGTAATTATACCTTAATACAATTTATCAAGTTCCCTACTTTTCATCTCACTAAAGAAATAAGTCAAAAGTCACAAATATTATAGATTCATCAACTATCAAACTACTGATGAGATGTACAAGAAGCAAGAAACTGAAACAAGCATCTTTCATATACCAATCAAACTTACTTGGGTATGAAAACGAAGAACACCAACACACGACCAAAATTCAACCTCCAAATTCAGCAATTAAACTTTCTAATTTCAGAATAAATAGAAAATGCAAGAATATTCACCTTAATCCTCAACGTTGGAGGATGAGATTCAGCTTTGAAATGGTCTGAGATTGAAACTCAAGTGATTGCAAAACTACAACAATTTCAAACCCTAGATCCAAGCATTGAAAAAACAGAGAGGAGAGAGAAAATACCTCAGCGGCGAGGTAGTCGAGAATGGAGCTCCGGCACCGACACGCTCAGCAGCAGCGTTCGCGTGACAAATCGAAAGAAAGAGAAGGGGAATGTGAGAGAAATAAACGGCGCCTAGCAGAAAGATGAGCTCGCTCCGGCGAACAAAGCCATTAATACGATTTATTCAGAAAAAGTGAAAAACCCTAGAAATTAGGAGAAATTGAGGAGGAGAGAGAAAATGAAACCTGAAGGACTTTAGGAGGTTGAAGAAACTGCGACGGCTTGCGAAGGAGAAGAATCAGGCAATGATTTTCCACCGATGGTGCGCAAATCGATGTTGCATAGCTCGGATTCGAGTGATTCGACGGTGCCATTAATGGCGGAATGAACGGTGATTTTCCACCGATGGTGCGCGAACTTGATCGAGGTCGTTGAGAGTGAGAGTATGAGAGAGAGAAGGGCGTGGTGTGAAGGGAGAGGGAGAGATTGAGAGGCGGGTTCAGCTAGGGATTAGAGGGAGGGAGGGAAGGGCTGAGTATATGCGCGCAAAAGTTAAAATAAGAAAAGGCAAGTGAAGTACGAAGGGCTGCGGTTTTCCGGCTAACCGCAGCCCTTCACTATTAAGGGCTGCGTTTTTCAATAAACCGCAGCCCTTGCACCGCAGCCCTTGCACCGCAGCCCTTGCGTTTTTTTCCACTAGTGTTTGCTCTTAAAGTGGATTTGGAAAAAGCTTATGACATAATGGAGTGGAGCTTTGTAAGGAATTGCCTAGATTATCATAACCTAGACCATGCTTCCATTGATCTTATTATGAATTGTATATCCAAGGCTTCCTCTTCTGTCCTTGTTAATGGTCAAAAAACTAATACCTTCATCCATACTCGTGGGCTCCGCCAAGGAGATTCCATGTCCCCTTACATTTTTAACATATGTCTAGAGCACCTTACGTCTTTTATTAACCTTGCATGTGAAAATGGTGAGTGGACTCCCTTTTGGGGGGGGAGGAAGGTGTAACACCCCCGCCAAGCCGAACCCTTTTTCATTTAATAAAACTCGAGATGGGGGAAAATCCACGAAGGTTCGACTCAACGGGCGTGTTACCGCCGCACTTATCTCCTTGGAAATAAATGCAAGGCTACATTAATCATTAAACTTACAGGGACAATACTTTGATTTGACACTTTTGAAAGAAACAATTTAATAATAGATTAATATTTTCTGAAAATTTCGGCAGAGTTTCCTTTGTAAATTGGACAACCCAAAATGGGAAAATGTTTGAAAAACCTGTTACAAATAAAATATACCAAATCTCAAAACTCAACGCTTTCGCGGAGTACCAGCTAAAGAGAATCAGGAGCACTATTGCTCAACCAGAACTAGAAATGAAACTAAATCAATTAATTATTTAACTATTACAAAGTGGAACGTCTTCGCCTCAAAGGAAACATAAAACAATCATAGTTGTACCCTTAGCACGTAACTGCTTCTATCTTGGAACAGATGCTCCGTAACTTCAACCCGAAACTATTGTAACACTCGCCCCCACCAAGTGACAGGCCACAGTAGTGACAAAACAAAACATTGACATACACATCGACAACGCCGAGTACTAACCCATAAAATATTCTTAAAACATGCTTTGGTGTCTACGACTCTCACATATTCCATACCAGCACATGTACATATATATACAATGAACAATTACATAATTAATCTTAATTAATCCAATTATTTAAGGAGAGGAAAGAGAACGCCAGTAAGCCGGGGTCAATCCCCTGTAACCACTTACTTCAACATTGTAGGCCGGGGTCAATCCCCTGTAACCACCTACGGATAACACAATGGCCATAATAACAGTCCCTAGTGTGCACACCCCTTCTACTTGGATCACAACAAGATAGAAGGAAGACAAGTAACAGAAAATCAGCATAGTAACCAGAGAACCTGTAGGGGCCGCTGAACCACTCATACAGGGCAACCTGTTCATCATTTCCCTCCGATATTTCACTTTACGTGATTAACATCTTTTAATTCACGTCATCACATAAATCACGTATACAATTACGTTATCATTGTTCAATCCAGTGTGAACATATTTCATTCATCATAATCTCAATCCAATCATAGTGGTTTCATTAACTCATTTCATAAATACAACCGTCACTTGAGTTCATTTATCACTTGTCATTCATAAGAACAAGATTCATCTTTTCACATTTTTCGATTACTTAAGAAAACATAAGCATACTTAAGCACAACATACTGATTACCTTCTTGTCTGAAAAATCACTTTAACATAATTATAAGACTTCTTTAACAAGGTCACTACTTACACCCTATCATTTCGTTAACCCATGTGTGAGAATACTTTAATTAGAAACTTATAATAATTCGGTCTTAAGAGTCCAACCAGATCATTATATAGACTAGAACATCTCTACACCACATACTAACTATTCCATTTCTTAAGTTCACAACCAACTCCAACTTCTTGAACAATAATGACAGGGTGATTAGTCGTAGTTCTCTCACAAGGCTACATACACAACCATCATGAATTAAACATAATTACTTTTACCAGATTACTGACATCCTTCAATTAAAAATAATTAAATGAAATCTCTCAAGTTAATTCTAATAAGTTGCACAACATTAATTTAAAGAACTCCTCATCGGGTTCCATATGGACACAACATAACATGAATCATTCCATGACGAGAGGATCTCATGCTAATTAAACTAACCTCGTCAGCATTGATACTATATGAGAGTACGGTTCATGCAACATCCCGCACTAATGACCATAATGTACCGATATATGACCAAATTTTGCTTACATGATGCTTACAATCAAATCTAAATTACAGTCATAAAGTTCACATAAAAATTCACCCATTAATCGAAGAAAGCTTCAAATCATTCATCCTTTATCAATTTCGCTCACCGGCTAGAATTCAGATTTTCATACATTTCTTTGCAACCTATATGAATTGCAACTCAATCAACAACACACAAATTCTATAAACCGAATCCATACTCAATAATTCATTTGATAACCATATTTTGAATATAAATTAGAGTAATCTAGTTGACAGAAGGATTGGAAAAAGTGGTAGTACTTGCAATAACTCCTGAATTCAAAGCATCAACAACTAATAACCAAACTTCAGAATTTATAATTTCACAAATTAAAAATGACTTTTAATTTGAGGGAAACAAGAGGAGGAGAAGAGAGGGGTGTAGTACCTCTGCTCTACTGAGCAGGGACGAACACAGGGGAGGGGACGGAGCTCCGGCAGCAGCGGAGGAACACCGGCAGCAACAGTAGCGCAGCAACGACGACAACAACAAACAACAACAACAATGGCAGCAGCAACACAACCCAACAACAACGAGCAGCAGCAACCAACAACAACAGAACAACAACTATTACAACACTACCACGAAGAGGAGAGAGAAGATGCGAACAGAGAAGCGAAACGCAGCAGCGAACAGGAGCAGGGGAGAACAGCTGCGTGAGAGAGAAGGGCTTGGTTGAACTCCGGTGAGCTCCGGGTTTCCGGTGAGAAGTCACACGAGCAGGGGGAAAGAGAGAGAAACGGGGTTCACGGGGAGGAGAGAGAAAATAAGAGGGGTTGGGTTTTGGGGTTCTCACGGTTGAGAGGAAGAAAGAAATATAAAGGGGGTTTGGGGTATCAATGCCCACGAGGGACACGAGGAAGGAGAGAGAAATGGGTTGTTGAACTTGTGAGATTTCAAAGCTCCATTTTTACTGAGCATTTATAGAAAGATTTTTGGAGACATTAATGGAGGTAGTAGATGATGGATGGTGGTTCAAATAGGGGAGCTTAGAGTAGGGAACAAAGAGGGAGTAGAGGGAGATGGTGGTTGGTTGGTTGACCGTGAGTTTGGAGAAGCTGAACATTAGTCTTCTTCATTCCTATTCCTTTCTTATTTTCTTTGAATGTCAAAATGTCAAACTTTGCTATTTTCAAGTGTTTTAGCTTTGATTTTTATCTAACTATTAAAGTCATAAACTATATTGTAAATAAAATTATTTATCATAATAAATATCATTTTTGTATAACTAAAGTAAATATACTTATTTAAGAAAATAACCTTCATCAGAATAATTTCGGAAAATTTTAAGACGTAATTAGGCTAATAAACATAATTAGTAGCTAATAAAACGAGATTAAAATTCGGGGTATTACAGAAGGAGGGTTAACGTGTCTCATCTGCTCTTCGCCGATGACCTTCTCTTGTTTAGTAAGGTAGATGAGAGTACTGCATTTGCATTTCAGGAGGTAATGACGGAGTTTAGTAGAGTCTCAGGTCAAAAAATTAATGAAAGCAAAAGTAGGCTTTTATTTTCCCCGAATACCCAGGATGATGTCAAGAAATTGTTTCATAATACAATAAATGTCCATGCATCAGAAAACTTAGGAACTTGTCTAGGCCTGCCCCTGTCTCATAAGCTCCTAAAAAAGAGTGAGCTTGAATTTGTTGTGGAGAAAGTTAGCAAGAGGTTAGTGTTGTGCATGTGCATGTTAAGTTTTGATGATGAAAAATAATATAATATGTTATAGTATGAAAGTTTGTGACAGATGGTTGAGAAAGGAATAAATAAATGAAGACTTTGAAGAAGTGAAGAATCAAGATTGAAGTCCAAGTTTATATTGAATTTCAAGTTTAGTTACTATATGCAAAATGTAATATGCTAGAACTAGATGATATATTATGTGCCAAGTATAGAAATATAAAATTAGGATAATTATTATTTTCTTAGAGTTAAGGAAATAAATAATTATGTTAATTTTATATATCTATATAAAAAGGAAGTTTAGTTTTAAAATAAAAAAGGATTTTATAAAAACTGATTTTGATAAAACGTTTTGTATATAAAAGATAAAAGTTTTTTTCGGTAAAAATCATAAAACGTTTTTAAAGAATTTTGATAAGAAGGAGAAAAACTGATTTTTCAATATGATAAAGTTTGTTTAATAAAAAAACTGATTTAAGAGTTGATCTAGTTAATATAAGATATGGAGAAATCCTTATCCTATAAGGTAAAGGAAAATCAGTTTTTTATAAAAGATAAAATTGGTTTTTGAATAGGAAAAGAATTTTATCCCTTTATTTTAGGAATAAAAATTGTTCAAAAGATAATATATCTTGGAGAAGGATTTTTATTCAGTTCACCAAGATATATAAGGGATTACAACTCAGTTTTATAACTCACGTTTTCAGAGAGAAAAAATCGGAGATATTAAGAGCTGAAAACAGTTTCCTAAGGCACAGAGTATAGCACAGAGTTCTAGTCAGATTAGGAAACTAAACAACGGTTGTAGTTGTCCTCTAATTTGCTTGACTAAGAAGCACGTTTGTTGAGGGATTATTCTTTCTGTAATTTCTGATATTATAGAGAGTAGCAACACTTAGAGTTATGTGTTGGGGAGCACTACTAGAGTTAGTAGTGGGGGAATCGAATTGTATCGAGAGGTTGATATTTTACGATTCAAGTAATAAAAGAATAGTTTGTGTGGACGTAGATCTCAGAGGTGAGATTGAACCACGTTAAATTCCTGTGTTTTATTATTTGATATTATTGTTTTAGTGTTTGATTAAGTTTCGTTTGAGCAAAAACATTAATCGGAGATTTTACGAGTGAATAACACAGTGCACGGCACTGTGCCATAAAAGTATTTTTGCGAAAATCGATTAGATTTAGCCACTCAATTCAACCCCCCCTTCTTGAGTGTCACCTTGTGTTCCAACAAGTGGTATCAGAGCAGGTTATTCTCGAAAGGCTCACCCCTAGAGAATAGAAATCATGAATATGCAAGATGACTCTCGAGATAGACACACCAAGTGCCCGATTTTCAACGGAAAAGACTACGGATGGTGGAAAGCTAGGATGAGGATCTACATCCAAAGATTGGACTATGAATGCTGGAATGTCATAAGGAAAGGACCAATCCTTATCCAAGCCAAAAATGTTGAAGGAAAGATGGTCGACAAGGATGAAGACGACTACAATTCAATTGACTATGCAAAAGCTGAAAAAAACTTCAAAGCTATGAGTATTCTCCAATATGGAATTGGACCTGATGAATACTCAAGGATCTCGGTTTTTACTACAGCAAAAGAAATATGGGACACGCTGGAGTTGGCCCACGAAGGTACGAATGAGGTAAAACAATCTAGAATAGATTTGCTTGTCCAACAATATGAATTGTTTACTATGAATAATGACGAATCTATTAAAGAGATGTTCACTAGATTTACACTAATCACTAATGAATTACGTTCTCTAGGCAAAACATATACTTCTGAAGATTTAGTGAGAAAGGTGTTAAGAAGTTTAACAAATCGATGGCTCCCAAAAATAACCGCTATTCAAGAAGCTAAAGATTTGACTAAACTTTCACTAGAACAACTTATTGGATCATTAATGACTCATGAACTTGTCTTAGATTCTAAAACTAATGAACAAAAAAGTAAAGGTATAGCCTTGAGAACTGAATTGGAAATTGAAAATAGTGATAGTGATGATGATATTGATTTTCTTACTAGGAGATTTAAAAATTTTCTCATAAAGAACAAAAACAACAATCCTAGAAAATATGAAAATTTCAAAGGTAAGAGCACTACCTCTAACTTTAAGAAAAGTGCTACTAATTCGGGTTGTTTCAAGTGTGGAGAGTTAAATCACAAGATTAAAGAATGTCCCTTATGGGATGATGAGAAGCCTAAAGAAAGAAGGGAGCAATCGAAGAAAGAATTCAAAAAGGCAATGATTGCTGCCGTTTGGGGAGATTCGGATTCTGACGAAGAACAGTCAGAGGCACAGTGCCATGAGGAAAAATTGTGTATGAATGCTGTACAGATATCACAGAGAAAGGCACAGTGCCAGGACGACTCTCACTTGTGTCTAATGGCGAAAAGTTTGAACTCCCAAGATGAAACTGAAGATAGTGAGGTAAGTCTTCTTTCTCTAAAACCTTCAATGCATCTTCTATCAAAAAACCAACTTGTTACTTTGCTTGAAAATATCATTGATAATTGTCAATAAATGAATGATGATTTTTCAAACATGAGAAAAGAAGTGAAAAATTTAAGTAAGCACAAGATTGGTTTGGAATTGGAATATAAGGATTTATTAAAAGATTGTAAAGAATTGATGAAAAAGAATGATGAACTTGAAAAAATTATTGAAGAGAAAAATGTTGAGTTAAATGCTTTAAGGTGCGAAAAGTCTCTCGCAAAAGAAGTTGTTAATAACACTGTGCTAGAGGCTAAAAATTCGGATCTTGAAAATCAAATTGAATCGTTAAAACATGAGTTAACTGAGTTAAAAGAATCAAGACAAAGATCCAGAATTATTCCACTTATGCTACCTCATGATGCTAATTTAAGTGATGAACTTGATAAAGTTCAAAGAGATTTGGAAATTTCGAGAAAAAGAAATAGCGATCTAAACACTTCTGTTGAATCCTTAGAATCACAATTGACTATTGCTCGGAAAATGTATGAAAAATGGTTAGATGGTCAAAAAGCCTTAGAATATATCTCCAGTACAACTAGCAATCGAAACAGAATTGGTTTAGGATATACGAGACCCGGAGGCACGAGTGTAAGGCACAGGTGCCAAAAATTTTGAAAGAGACTTTCGTAAAAGAAAATATGTCGATCTACCTGAATATTTGATTTGCAACTTCTGTGGAAAGAATGGACATCTTATGGATAATTGTAATGTCAAGAAAAAGAGTGTTGCGAAAAATGTAAAGTACGTAACACAAATATGGGTTAGAAAAGACTTATTAGAAGCTCAACGAAAGAAAAAGGGACCCAAACAGATTTGGGTTCCTAAAATTAACAAGTGATCTTTTTGCAGGCAAACGTGAGAGGACGCAGCCTATGGTATCTCGACAACGGCTGCTTAAGACATATGACTAGTGATAAATTTCAATTCCTCTCACTAGTAGCCTACCATGGAGGGTGTGTTACATTTGGCGATAACAAAAAGGGATAAATAATTGGTATTTGAAACGTCGGCAAATCCCTAACACACTCCATAGAGAATGTGATGTTGGTACGTGGGTTGAAAAATAAGTTGTTAAGCATACCAAAATTGTGTGGTCAAGGTAATTATGTTGAATTTCATGCATGAATGTTTTACAAGATAATTCGTGGCTTTGGTATTAATTTCAGGAAATTAGTTGAGTATTATGTCTGTTGTCCTCCTTTAAATATGTTAATTAGAGTGTTGATGCGTGTTTTTGTGAAGCTTAATGAGTAAAGGTCTACTTGATATAAAAAGGACTCGTAATGGTCTAATGATGCTTGTCCTAATGTCATGATCCTAAGTTGCCGAATTAATAAGCTATATGATCCTAAGTTGTTGAATTTTTGAGCTATGAAATGCAAATACTTTCTCCTATAGCAAGCTTGATCTTTAGCCCAATATTCTGATTTTCTATTTATGAGTTTGACATTTGTGCCTCATTATTTCTTTCTTTCATATGTCCCACCTCATCTTCATTTCCCTATTATATTCCTTCTTTTCCTCACCCATTGATCCAAAGTTCAACAAGTGTTTTTAATCTTGATTAATGATAATTTATGGGGCAAGAACATCTTGATAAGATGATGGAAGAAAAAGACACATCAATTAAGGGGGAACATGAAAAGGTGGATTGAAACACAAATACGTGAAAGAATGAAAGGTACTGATTCACACTGTGCAAGGCACAGTGCCAGGAGATGCATCAAAAAGAAAATGAGGTCCGAACTAACTTATTATCTTTGATCTCTTATTGATTGACTCTAGTATTATTGTATGGTCTGACTCTCTTTTTTTTTTTAAAAAAAAAAAAAAAAAGAAAAAAAAAGAAGAAAGGAGAAAGAATGAAAAGGAAAAGAAAAGAAAAGAAAAGAAGAAGACAAGGAGAGTAAGATACTTTGTGTTAGATAAATCTTATAGTTCAATTTAAATGTGAAGAAAATTATCAAATTTTTGAAGATCATCATTTTGGATTCCAGTATATCCGAAGATTAGTTATATTTGGAAGGGAATAGATTGTTCACTGGCACAGTGCCACACACAGTGCTACTGTGAAGAAAGTCTTATGATGTTTATTTGCGGAAGTTGAAAATATGAAAAAAGGGTTTAAGCACTTGTTGAGCCAATTGCCATATTAAATCTTCAAGTTTGCATTACCTATATTCATCTTACATTCTTAGCCATCAACCATGATCCTTCATGATTATTTCTTGTTTCATAAATTCGGATTGTGAGTTGGGTTATATTTTTGCTTAATGACTTCGGATTGTGAGTTGGATTATGACATAGCACCAGCATCCTTAGTATTTATTGCTTGAGCTACTTAACTTATTTTGCTGACTATATCTCACTTTGTCTCGCTAAACATGTTGATGCTCTCCTTTTTTATAATGTCAAAAGGGGGAAGATGGGTATAATACTTAGACTAATGAATAATTGGTTATCTTGGTTACCATGTTACTTGTGAATGATGTTATGCTATTTTCCCTTATGTGATTAATGGTGCATATTTTGAGGGGGAAAAAGTGATTACTTAATAATATTATATTGAGTGTTTGTCAGACTAATGAATAATTGGTTGTCTTGGTTACCATGTTACTTGTGAATGATGTTATGCTATTTTCCCTTATGTGATTAATGGTGCATATTTTGAGGGGGAAAAAGTGATTACTTAATAATATTATATTGAGTGTTTGCCATCATCAAAAAGGGGGAATTTGTTGTGCATGTGCATGTTAAGTTTTGATGATGAAAAATAATATAATATGTTATAGTATGAAAGTTTGTGACAGATGGTTGAGAAAGGAATAAATAAATGAAGACTTTGAAGAAGTGAAGAATCAAGATTGAAGTCCAAGTTTATATTGAATTTCAAGTTTAGTTACTATATGCAAAATGTAATATGCTAGAACTAGATGATATATTATGTGCCAAGTATAGAAATATAAAATTAGGATAATTATTATTTTCTTAGAGTTAAGGAAATAAATAATTATGTTAATTTTATATATCTATATAAAAAGGAAGTTTAGTTTTAAAATAAAAAAGGATTTTATAAAAACTGATTTTGATAAAACGTTTTGTATATAAAAGATAAAAGTTTTTTTCGGTAAAAATCATAAAACGTTTTTAAAGAATTTTGATAAGAAGGAGAAAAACTGATTTTTCAATATGATAAAGTTTGTTTAATAAAAAAACTGATTTAAGAGTTGATCTAGTTAATATAAGATATGGAGAAATCCTTATCCTATAAGGTAAAGGAAAATCAGTTTTTTATAAAAGATAAAATTGGTTTTTGAATAGGAAAAGAATTTTATCCCTTTATTTTAGGAATAAAAATTGTTCAAAAGATAATATATCTTGGAGAAGGATTTTTATTCAGTTCACCAAGATATATAAGGGATTACAACTCAGTTTTATAACTCACGTTTTCAGAGAGAAAAAATCGGAGATATTAAGAGCTGAAAACAGTTTCCTAAGGCACAGAGTATAGCACAGAGTTCTAGTCAGATTAGGAAACTAAACAACGGTTGTAATTGTCCTCTAATTGGCTTGACTAAGAAGCACGTTTGTTGAGGGATTATTCTTTCTGTAATTTCTGATATTATAGAGAGTAGCAACACTTAGAGTTAAGTGTTGGGGAGCACTACTAGAGTTAGTAGTGGGGGAATCGAATTGTATCGAGAGGTTGATATTTTACGATTCAAGTAATAAAAGAATAGTTTGTGTGGACGTAGATCTCAGAGGTGAGATTGAACCACGTTAAATTCCTGTGTTTTATTATTTGATATTATTGTTTTAGTGTTTGATTAAGTTTCGTTTGAGCAAAAACATTAATCGGAGATAATACAAGTGAATAACACAGTGCACGGCACTGTGCCATAAAAGTATTTTTGCGAAAATCGATTAGATTTAGCCACTCAATTCAACCCCCCCTTCTTGAGTGTCACCTTGTGTTCCAACAGTTAGCAACTTGGAAAACCGCCACAATATCTAGAGCTAGTAGACTTGTCCTGATCAGGTCTACCCTAATCCCTAACTACTATATGCAGGCCAATGCTTTCCCTGTCTCTGCCGTTGAGGACCTTGATAGAGTTTGCAACAATTTTCTATGGGTCGGGTTTCGACCGGGGGGGGAATCGTATGCACCTTGTCTCCAAAGCTGCAACATTTGTTCCAAAAAATATGGGTGGTCTTGGAATTAGGACCCATGCTACACTCAACAAAACTCTTATGGCTAAACTAGGTTGGAAAATATGTGAGGGCCCTTCTAATCTTGCAACTGAGTGCATTCAGTCTAAATATATTAGCAACACGGGAATAACGAAGTTCACAAATTGGTCGAGGGTCTGGCAAAGTATTGGTAAAGGATGGCCTATTCTTGAGTCTAGCTGTCAGTGACGCCTAAGAAATGGTCATTCAGCATCCTTCTGGGAGGATAGGTGTGGGCCCCATTAGAAGGTTTGTTATTGGCCCCCTTAATGCAAACGAGATAAACCTCACAGTTAGGGACTGTTTGGGTGAAGGGGGTTGGAATAGGTTTACTTTTTCAATCAATCTCCCGACTCACATTTGTATGAGGATCCTTAATTTTGTATGGCTTCCTTTGGATGAAACAGACAAACCCTTCTCTTTTTTTGGTCAAAAACCAACAGTTCTCCACTCAACAAGATTTTACCGCGGCCAATTTATTAAACCATGCGAGCATTAAAGACATTTCCTAGGTGTAGAAGGGCCCGCACTCCCCAAAAATCAAGTTTTTTCTATGGCTACTTTAGTGCGGTAGAATTCCAACTCAATCTTACCTTTTTAGGAGGAACGTTGTGCCAAATCCAATCTGTAATTTATGTGATTCCTTTGAAGAGGATATATTGCATGTTCTGCGTGATTGTGATAAAGCTAGACATGTTATATAGGGATCTTATTCCTTTTGATCTTTCTCTTAACACCCAGGTGGCCAATGATTAGCTTGAAGTAAACTTAGCAAAAGTTGACCGTGTTCAAGGCCTTGAGTGGCGTTGCCTTTTCCCATTAATTTGCCATCAGATCTGAGTAAATAGAAACAAATACCTGTTTGAAGGAACACCCCACCACCCCCTGAAATCACGCTAAAGAAAACGGTATTTGCTGCCTGGGAAGTTCTATCCTCCGTGAAAATTCAGAACCCCAAAATCCAAATGGTCGCGAATGTCTTGCCTAATACCCCGTCTAATTGGGCGCTTGTTTCGGTGGATGCTTCTTTTACCCATCGGCTTGAAATTTTGGGGATTAGGGGCTGTATAAGGTCTAGAAATGGAGGTTGGATCATGGGATTTCAAAATACAGTTTATACCTTAGATGTACTCATAGCTGAGATTATTGCAATAATTCATGGATTAATCAGCAGGAGTTGCTTGATAATGTGGTAATTGTTTCGGACTGTCAAGAAGCAATACATCTGATTAATCAGGATCAATTGTTTGCGGATGCCTATACTCATGTGGCTTTGAAATGTAGGGAGTACACTCGGGTATTCAAGGAAGTGAAGTTTGCATTCGTGAGGCGTGATCGTAATCAAGTGGTCGATGCTCTAGCGAAAGAATGCCGAAAAAATCATCTACAAGTGAACGAGTTTAGGGAGCTTCCCCTTCCCCCTACGTATTGTAATGAACTTATTATGTTGGATTGTAATGGGTTATTCAAGTCCTAACTTGGATTATGTTTATATTATGATGCGATTTTCACCAAAAAAAAACCTAGTGTTTGCCAGCTGCAGCCTATAACAGAGTATGTACATTTCCACAAAAAAAAATGTAAAAATACATTATACAAATACATATTAATACATTACCAGCCTATAACTTGGAATATTCCATCACTACATAATAGAAGTAGAGCTTAAAAGTATGTACGTTTCCACACACAAAAATGTAAAAGTATATTATACTTGTAAAGCGAAAATGCAAGCTTAGGAGTACAATATTACTCACCAATCTCTGTCATTAAGGCATAAAAGCACCATAGCTTTTGGAATTTTTTTGATATTATATTTATTTCTCAATTTTGTTTTGGTATTACCTTTGGTACCTCTGTTAAGAGTTTCAGTAGATCTGTATATAATTTTTATATAAGTTGCCTAATTTAGTTTGTTGATTAATTATATAGAGAATTTAAAATTTCTTGGTAATTTAAATAATAAATTTATGTCATTTTTTCCAAACTATATTTAAGGGCCTCACATACAGAAATTGTACAGGGCCTCTATTTTGTTAGCCCTTCCCTGCTTGTTCAATAATTATCTCTATTTTCCAAATATCAAGTTAAGTTTATAATTTTCATTAGTACATAATAAAGAATAAAATTACTCTCAAATACTTAAAAATGTAAATTAGACCAGGCCGTGAAATGAGAAGTATAGCATATTAAAAAAAGATGGACTATAACTCGAGTACAACATCTTTACGAAATTATATTACTCCATTAACGGCAAGTCTTCAGTGCGGCTAGCCGCACAATTAATAATTATACGGTTGCGCGTGTAAAAGACAAACTAATTATATTAAGATATAACTAACCCCTTCGATAGGTTTGCCAACACCACTCTCTTTTTTCTCTCATTCAAACCCTAACCTCCCCTACCCCTTCTTCATCAGTTAGGGGCTGCCATAGATGATTTCATCCATGGTAAGCCCTTTTTCCCCTTTTATTTTTAGTTTTTAGTTCATTTTCTTGTTTTGTTGAATAAATTAGTCTCTCTTTATGAGATTTTTTTAAACCCTGTTATGGGTATTTTAGTCTCTATTACGGAGATCTCCTTCTCCCCTATGGGAGTTGTGAGTATGGTTCTTTTGTCTTTAGGTACAAGAAATTGTTCTCATTGATTGAAGTTCGAGACTCAACATGAAGGTATTGGAATCTCGGATGCGGACAACATAGCTCGATCAAGAATGCTCTTCCCAAACTATGTCAGAATGATAGACTTCCTAATCAATAGCTGCTTGATTCAGCAAATACAAGGGGGTTGCGCTGTATAGCTCGATCTGGTTCATTGTAGTTTCTTCGAAGATGAATTTGATTTAACATTGTTTGATTGTATCTTGTTTTTCTTTAATACCTATTGTAGATGCCGTTTGGCCTTCAATTAATGATATTTAGTATCCCTTCAATTTTTATATGAGTAACTCTAAGTTACGCCAAAAAAATATAAGTACTTTTTATTATATTAATGAGTAACCTCTAACATAAGGAACCTAACATGGGACACAAGTAACCCAAAAAATTATCAGTTTCACCTATATGTGGACTAGCCGTACCGTGAACTAACAATGTGGTTGGGCCACATATAAGACTTAGCGTTCCATCATTAGATCCTTACATAAGTGAAACTTACAGCAAACAGCAAATTCTAAAAAAAGGGGATAATACCCTCTTCAATCTTCATTCATAGGCAGAATAATACCCTTCTTGTGGGTCATTTTTACCTCTTATTAGTGTAATTCATGACAAATTCTGTCGATAATCAACTTAAAAACCCTCATGACTCTTGAGCAGTTTCACAAGCGAGAGCCACTCCATCAGGCATTTTTTCAGTATGAAACTTAAGACCATCCAAGTTAAGCGCGGCCTTACCTCCTGTACCCAAAATCTGATCAACTAATCGACCACTTTCTTCAACGAAGAGTAGGCCTGCGACCGTGCCAGCCACAAATCCGGCCAACGAGACCGTGAAAATTCCTAGCTCCGAGTCACCGGCAGCTGCTGTAACGTCTTCTTCGACCCCGATTTGCACAGCAAATGCGTCTTTCTCAGATAATGCTGACAAGCCATTGCTCAGACCTCCCTCAATATCTCGCTCCGCTGTGAAAATATCCCACACCATCAAGCCAGCAGTCACCAACAACAAAGCAAGCCCTGCTGTGGCACCAGCAACCTCTATCTTTGGGATCTTTGCTCGCCCAGATTCTTCAATTATACTATTGTACACCTGTTCTTTATATATATATATATGAATGACCAAATGTAACTTTTAACTTAACCAAAACCAAACACAATTCCAAAATATGTAGTATATACTAACAACTTATAAGTGTGATTGATTTGTTACCTTTAGCTTTTGTGCTTCCTCCAAACTCTGAAATTCACCGTTGAATCCAAGCTTGTTCTTCTGCCTGCATCAGTGGACAACGGGTGATAGGAGTGTTTTATTTATTGGTACAAATATTTCTCCAACATTAACGGTAGCCGAGTAGCGAAAGTAACAATTAGTAGATTGACCAAGTCACAAACTGTTGTGGCAGATGCAATTAAGTGATTAACGAAACAAACCGTTAATGAACATTTGATACAAAGATTTAATCGTGGTTCACTAACAATGTGTTAGCTACGTCCGCACAGCAGGAGAACTGATTTTATTAGGTTTAGGATAGAGAATACAAATTACAATATGCGGGATTTTTATGTAATGCTAGTTATATGATCAATTACCTCTCAGCAAGTTCTGCGAACTTGATCCCATCTTTCTTAAGCGACGACGAATATTTTTTGGAGGCAGCACGAGCTGAGCCATTTCGACATTTGTTGGTGTACTCCGACATACATTCTTTGTACAATGCCACATCCTTAGCAAAACCCTGCATATTCGTTGCATCAACCTTATCAAGGTCAGCGACAAGGCTATCGAAGTGAGTCTTAATCTTCTCAACATAGCTCCGTCTCAAACAGCAGTTCCGAACACACTGCATGCTCATGTTGATACTACATTTTACGTACTCGTTGATTTCTTTCGCAATGTCTAGTTTTTCTTTACTGTCCTGATCTTTCTCATACTTGTCTCGGAAATTATTGCTGCTATCCATTAGGCTAATCACATTGTCATAAGCGTCATTGCATTGTTTGAGGTATTTGGCGCGCTCAGGCTCCGACTTGATCCTCCTCAAGAGTGGCTCTTCCTGGTTCAGCAATAGTTTAGCCAGCTTCCGCAGTTGAGCATCCTCTAACATTACAGCATCATCGGCTCGCTTTTCAGAGGCCATTTTTTATCCCAAGCTGTCTGTACTCTGTAGTGTTATTGTTAAGTACGATGCATGTAAAATTTGTAAATTCAAGTCTCTATGTAGTATAACCAAATCATATACAAAGATGAGTGAATTGTATATATATTTTAGGACTTAATTCAACTCTAACAAGATCGTAATTCCAATTATTGCATTGCTTGTAGGCAACCTTATTCAAGTTCTAGGATACCTTATGCTTGTTATAAGAACATGTTATGTTTTGTACTCATTAATCGGGTCCGGATCCTCTAGAGTTTTATGAAAACTCTACAAAGTAGAGTTGAATCCTAACCATATATTATAAAATCAAGGACTCATGATTAGTGGGAAAGGAAAAGATATGGGCAGGATAATCAGGGGGAAAATAGGGAAAAATTTTGGAGAGAAAATACAAGCTTTTGATTTTTTAATCAACGACTAATATTTAACTAACTCTACCGTCTAGAGTTATTTTGAAACTCTAGAGGATCTCAACACTCATTAATCTCTATTATATAAGGCAACTCATGGGGGACAACAAAAAATAAGAAAAGGGAAAAAATAAAAATAAAAAGAGAAGGGTAAGTACCAACTATATTTACACACAAAAAAAAAAAAAATCCCTAATTTATCTCTAACTTTCAAAAACAAGTTACACTACAACATCTTATTCCTCATCAATCATTATATCCTCTTCTTCATCATTTGCAAACAGAAAATACAACACTGACAACTATAATTTCCCTTTTCAAGTAATTAAAAAATACATGATTTCGCACGCATAACGTGTATATAAGGCTAGTATGATTAATTATATAGAAACTATAAGCCCTCCGTCACATGATTATATTCCTACTTTGTCAACTTTTACCATATTTGATATGCTAATTGTTATACAATTAAAAACATAGTACTCTTGCACGATATTATTAGATGCAATTAAACGTATGTTTTAAAAATATCAACTTTTGATAATTTTATATAAAATATAATTATATTGAAAATTGTGAATTATAAAAAATGGGTAAATTTTGTTTCCCCTTGAGAGAAGGGTGTCCTAACTTTCCTCATGTACCCAAAGAAGGACGTACATAGCTAGATTTGATATCTTTTAAAGTTAGGAGATCATATGAGTAGTAAATCAAAGCAAGATGCATGGATAAACTACTGCCCCTTTATATTGGCATGAGAAAGAGAGGTAAATTGACGTTTTAAAGTAGGATCAATGCAACAGCAGATTATAATAAAACAATCAAATTAATTAAGGGGAAAAAGGAGTAAGTTTGTAGCCATGATATAAGATTAAAGGAAAAAGCTCCTACATACCTGAAAGAAATGATAGATGGAAATCTTGCGTTTTCAGAACTTGTGCTGTTTATCAGTTGAACGCGGAGAATACATTTCTATTGATGACCACTTGTGGTAATTGGAGAGAGAAAAAAGAAAACAAGGGAAAGAGAGGGAAAAGAGGAGAGAGCACAAAGCAGCCATGACCTTAGGAGAGAGATTTTTATGGAGTAATAAAAAAGAAATATTATAATAATCACGATAATAATTATAATAACAATATTATTCGGATGATATATACTTATATAGTAATAATAACATACCTTTTTGTGGAGAATATTAATTAGCATGCCTTAAATTATGGGTTATTGGTTCTCTCTTATCACATACTCGTATGGGACCCGTCATATTCTATATGATTATAGATATTAGGGGTTAAGATGTACTTTGAGCAGTATGCTCAAATTGTTCAACATAGTGTGGAACAAAGGGAGTATCATTTTTTTCTAAAATAAGTTTGTTAAGGTATTACTACGAGTAATTGTAGACGCATAATCGTGTCTCCTCAATTTAGTATCCAATGATGATACATACCATCGTCCTAATTGGTCCGATCCATAGGAGTGAAATCCCAAAATCGTTTTAAGAAACATAGTCTATTTATTAATTAAAAAGATCTCAAACCCAGTTTTAAAAGCCGAATTCGTTATTCGATCATGATAATTAATTGTATTGTTAAGCCGATTTTTGAAAGGCCTAATTAATTGATGTATTTTTAATAAATATATTCTAAATTATAGAATATTATGAAAATTAGTTTTTGTCTTCTAGATAAGTGATTTCCGAATTTAAATGATAATATCTAATGAGCGATAAAAATAATCTTTTAATTTCGGATAACAATAAAACTCATCTGCAGATGCACTTTGTGCATCGCATTACGTCTGGTGCACATTATTGCTCGTGCGCAACCATTGGACATTCAACAAAATAGAGGAACGCAAAAAGCCTACGCCTGGCGCAGGGGCTTGTGATGGGAGCACGAGCATTACGTGAAGCGCACTCTCCATATGCAACGCGCAACACTTATGTATGCAACACAAGCATGTTTTTATCTTTTCGCGGTTGTCGGAATTTTATTTTCCTATAAATAAGCCTTATATTTCACCCGATTTTGGTACAGATTTACACAATTTCCAACAACTTAACTTTACCACACTTCATATATATATATATATATATATTCCTCTGAAATACTTCAAACACTGTACAAACAACCTTCAATTTCTATTAATTTCAATTCAAGCTCCAAGATTGTTCCTCCGATCCTGTGGATCGTTATTCAAGACCCATGCGACAAAGGTATATACCTGAGGGTTCTTAATATTTCAATTCTGATTTAATTTTTCGAAGTTTCTAACAAGTTTTTCATGATATAGATCCTTAAATATTCATGCCTTGTATAATCTAAATTTCTAATCTCTTTTATGTATTTTTATGTAAATTATTCATATGTTTTCATATATGCATGATCATGTGCTTATTGCTTTCATCACCTTTTATATATTTATTTTCGCTTAACAAAGATCTAATCAAATGTTCCAATATTAAAAAGTTAGATAATATGGACAATTGGATTAGGTGTCTAGTAATTTGATTGCTTAAAAAGTATATCATAAAAATTAGTCCTTTGCTTGTTTAGTAAACCAACATAGATTAACTTCAAGGATGTTGAAAATATTTCTTGGTTTTTTAATTGCATAAAACTAGAACATGAATCATATTCAATAGAGGCCAACAATGGGTGAATGTGACTCATGATCATATCGTACCCTCACCCCCGAATTCGCTCTTTGATTTATTGACCAACTATCAAGTCCTGATGAGAAAATCTACATTGGATAAGTCTCTAATTAAGATGGTCCTATGGCTTTCCAAATATCCAATTAGGTTTATGAGTCCTTTAAAGACTAGCTTGTTGCCGACTTCTTTTTCAAGATGAATTTTGAAGTTAAAACCTTTCCAATGAGGTAGTCAAATTGGCGCTTACACCGCATAGGCAATATAAATATGACTACAGTACACACACACACACACACACACACACACACACACACACACACACACACACACACACACACACACACACACACACACACACACACACACACACACACACATTCTCTATTTCTTTTTACTTGCAACAATTTTACTTTCACACTTGACAATGTATAAATTACCGCTAATTAAAAATTATAAAAAGTAGATATTCGAAAAAAAAATACATTGAGATGAACGTAACAAGATCTCATATGAATATGTTTTTCCTTAACTTCACCAAAGATGAACTAAGTATAGTTTGTGAATAGTGTAAAGTTCAAATCGTTGCAAGTAAAAAGAACAGATGAACTATATATATGAGTACTTCTTTATGCATTAGTTTAGAGGAGCACTTACTAATTTTAACCTGATCTAGTATATATATTCGGACAACCTAGATTGAAATATTGATGATGATATTGATGTGAAAGGAGTTTTAAAGGAGTGGTTTGTGATATAACTAAGGATGAGTGGATGACAACAAATCTTGTATCCAACCTAAGTAAGCTATATAATGCGGTCAATCTTATAAAATCTAGACATTTAATTTTCAGCGTTCACATATTTAAGTATACATCAAGATCAATTTAGAATCGGTTCATATTTGGATTTACGTCCGATACTAATTAATTAGTCTTAGCAATGATGTATACAGAAGCGAGGGAGTAAGTATAATATATAAAAGAAGTAAAATATATATATCTCAAAACATATTCGTATGGCTAGAGAAAAACATACAAGAGGCTAATGATTAATAAAAACGTACATCTCTTAAGTCTTAATGTAGGATTATTTAAGAGCCTATTCTTGATTATAATCATGGGCTAAAGGGGATCTTGATAATTGCATGAAATACGGGAACGCTGCCTCTTGACGTATCAACCTCTATCTTTACACCGTCCCTGTCGATGCTATGGGTATAGCCACTCTTGTTCACTTTCTCACGCAAATCTTCCCAACAATTCTGCGCTTCAAAGCTGTTCTCCGCACCCACATCACAATATGCCTGCACCAACAGATCACTTATATTTTGAGATGGAGACAGTACTCAACGTATTAGAGAGAGTAACAAACTATTTGTTCTATCCTAAAACAAAATATACGATCTATGTGTTAGAATTAAATGTGTAAAAATCAAAATCAATTAATACAACCACAAAACTCAAGGTTGTACCGTACGTGTTACGTAATTTAACATACATAAATAGGTTCGCCTTTTTTTGAATCATACTACTTGTTCACAATGGGTTTAACGAATTATAGGTACAATGATCTAATTAAGAAAAAGACACTCACGATAGCCTTCCCTTGTGTAATGTGCGAATCTAATATCATTAGTCGCGGTTATATATCTTGTTAAGGAAACCATCAACCTACATATTTGTATAAACTTAAACAATGATTACCTTGTTTTGGTTCAAAGCACCAGAAGGTGTCGACCAAGCAATAATAATGTCACGATTATCTCCATACTTGTTCTTGCCGCGGTACACAACCGCGGCTTCAGAGCCAGAGTTATCTTCATCAGTCTTATGGACGTGTTGAAAGGCGGCCCATTGGCCATTACCGATCTCCGGTGGGTACGGAGTTCGACCGATAAAGCCAAACCAGTCACGGTCAGTTACGTAGTAGAGAGTGTCCCCGGTTGCGTTGTAAATTAAGCACAATGTTGATACACCCGAACCATAGTACTCCTTGACACTATCTAAATATGTTTGCGCTTTTGTGTCCTTTCCCTCCTCATTTATCAGATTCATGGCTTCTCTTGCTCTATCTTCTTGGGTTTTTTGTTTGTCTACGTACCTCACTATTTGATCCAATTTGTCATCATCAACCGCCGCACCAAAGGGATTTGCCATGTTTAATTTCTTTTTCTCAGAGATGGCTATTTACTTACACATACACTTCTTGTTTGCAATATTATATTTTTAGCAGGTGATCTGCAGGCTACATGCGCATATATATATAGTCCCTAGCTATATTACATCTCTCTCAAACAATATTTCCCAAAATAAGGTTGTTTGTTGAGATTTTTTTTTTTTTTGGTTTTCAAAATTAAACTGTAATCACTTTTTCATAAATTAAATTCTTTTTATAAATTAAATAAATATATCTAGATATTGTAAGAAGCACTATTATGTCTAATGGTAAGCATCTAATTAACGTAAGATATGAATAATGGAATTGATTAATGATTAATATAATTAATAATGCTAAATACCTCGTTGTTTTAATATGAGACACATTAATAACCACTAACATATTGTTTTAATAAATTCATTTTTCTTTCACACCAAACTTAGAGTTGTAACAAACTAAGTATTCTAAATTCCTAAAAAGTATTAAAAAAAAAGAATTCAAAAGTTGTTTTAAGAACTACAACTAACATTTTGAACCATTCATTAATTACCCCTCAATAAATTGCTAAATACAAGTTCCATATATTGTAATAATCCACTTTTCAATTTTATTAAATCTATATATTCTCTTATGAAGTACTACTATTAATCTTAATTTAGTACTAACAATAACGAGCAAGTAGGAAGTTAGTTAAATTTGTTAGCTGAGCTGGCAAATCGAATGGTGCATAAAAATTCTTTATTTCAAGGAGCTAGAAATCCCATCCAAGAAACAATTTTTTTTTTTTTTTTAACTTTTGCATATAGTTATAAATATGTGTGAAAACTCTCATTGTAAAAATTGTGATTAGTAGTAAGTAGTAACCAATCCAATTGGATCATATATAAATATATACATCTTGTTGTAATATTTGAATTCTTGAATTGATATATAAAATGAGTTGCTTTGGTGTACCAATAACGGATGACACATTGAAAGCAATGTCAAGATATAAAGGTAGAAGCATAACACAAGAAGATAGAGCAAGAGAAGCAATGAGGTTAATTAATGCAGAAGACAAGAATATGGATGCTCTCAATCATGTATTGAAGGTTAAATCAGAATATGGGGATGGAGTTTGCACACTATGTCTTCTTTACAATGCAACTGGGGATACACTTGAACTTGTGGAAAAAAAGGATTGGTTAGGTTGTGTCACTAAAGAAGAGCCACCACGGTCCTTCGAAAATGGCCAATGGCTAGTGTTCCTCCATGTCCATCCCACCTCACAAGACCTTGGTTGTCAGGCTGCCCGTGTGTATCGTGCCAAGAATATTAAAGGAGTAGTGCGTGATTTCATGGTTGCTTGGTGTACCTCATCCGCTGCCACACAAAACTCGGTATGTATGATTTTGATGAATAAAAAACTTTCATTTGCATTTTCACATTTCCGATACATAGTACTTTTGATCCTTACGGCCCGTTTGGTAGTTGGTTATAAATAGTGGTAATGGGAATGAATTTGTATGTAAATTTGTGAAGAAAGTCATTGTTCATTCCCATGGTAATGCTAATTTATCCTAAAGTGTCTATTTTTCTTCTTGAATTTTCATTCCCATCCAATACCACCTTGTTAGGTGGTAATGAGTGGTAATGAAAATTAGGGGTGAGATTGCTTCCCCATGGAGAAAAGACACAAACTTGGGGGTTGAAATTGTCTCCCCATGGAGATTTTAAGGATGCTTCCCTTGTAACCTACACTTAAAATTCATTCCGATTACCGCAATTTATTAACGACTACCAAACGGGCCGTTAATATCTTTGTTATGTGTAAGAAAATATAAACATAAAATAATACTTCCTCCGTCCCATATTATAGTGTCTGGTTCTATTTTTTTACGGTTATTAAGGTAAATAGAATCTAAGAGAAATGTAAAGAGTGTTTGTGTATTGAAAATTAATGTTATGGGGAAAAAGCTTATTTTAGGAGAGAGAATGACAATAAGTGGTGAAATAGCATTAAATGCATGACTCATTTAACCCTTGAGTTGAATAAACAAAGCAAAAAACAATTTTCAAGAAGCAAATAAATAATTGTGGCACAATTTTCCTAGGAACTTCATGGAAAGGTGTGGAATAAAAAATAAAAACAATAATTATATTTTGGGATACCTTAAAAGGAAAGAAGCACTATAATATGGGACGGAGGGAGTATAATAACCTTTCTTCTCAAAAGATATAACCAAAATCTTTACCTATATATTCTCTAAGAGGTTGTTTGGTTGCAACCTATTTCCCTTGGAAATACAATTTCCTAGGAAATAGCCTAATGATATTGTGTTTGGTTGGCAAAAGCATTGGAAATGAGAATTCCAGGGAAATGGAAATTCCTACAAAGTGTAGGAAATTATTAACCAACCCCCCCCCCTTGGTAAATGCAAATTCCCGTGTCAATTACAAATACTCATGCTCAACCAAACACACATACTTATTTCCTAGGAAATGGAAGAATGGAATTTATTTCCAATGAATTTAGATTTCCTGTGGGAATTAACTTTCCATGGCAACCAAACGACACCTAATAACAGCATTATTAAGTAGAAAACACCAAGAACAATAAATTTTGTATTGCATCGAATTGCAGGCTTATACTGAGATTGGTGAGATAGATTTGTTTCCACAATGTTGGGATAACATCAAAGACAAAAAGCTAGAAAGTGCTAACAAGATCACAAAGGATGAGACTGACGAAGACTTTACATCAACTGTGAGCATCGGTGGCATGCGCGCCCCAGAATTTATTGCCATTTTCAGGCACAAATTTAGCACATTGTCATGAGATGAGGCTCGTGGTTTAATTTTTAGGTCATAAGTTTATTGGTTGTTGTTATATACTAATCTCCGTTTTTTAATAAGTGCAACAATTTGACTTTCATGTATGCTTCTCAATGCACAACTTTGACCATAAATATATCTAATTATGTATTTGTAAAAGTTATAAAAGATTGATATTATGAAAATATTCATTGAAACAAATCCAACAATATGTTATATTATCAATTTTGTTGTTATATATCATTAAATTAAAATACGATTGAAGTGAGGTGTGTGATGGTGCAAAAGTCAAAGTGTTGCACTTAAAGACAAATAAAAGAGGTATATTATCATGGCTCTTCAATTGGGAATGGAGTTCCTAAGTAGTATAGGGATATCCAATGTCTCGTTGTCTTTCTTTCTTCTTTTTTGGTTTTCTTCATCATTAATACTTCCTCCGTTTCTCAATAAGTGAAACATAGAGAAAGTGGGGGTATACGAAGGAATGTAGAGAGAGAAAGTTGAGACCACAATAAAGTAAGGTAATTCAAGTGGTAATATTATTGAACTTCTTTTTACCATTTTAAGCTTGGTTGCACTTAGGCTCTGTTTGGTTGGGTGTAAAACATTTTCAGTGTAAAATAATTTTCATGGAAAACAATTTACAATGGAAAACACAATTCCAAAATTAGTTTTCCGTTGTTTGGTTACATGTAAGAAAAATGATTAAAAAAAGGAAAATGAAAGGGAAAGTAAGGAGGTAGTGAGAGGAGTGTACAAGAGAGATAAGGAAAATGAAGAATAATGGGTTTCCATTCATTTTGAAGTAAAAATGGTTTTCCATCATTGGGAGAGTAATTTTACTCTTAGGAAAAATGGTTTTACACTTCTTTGCACACCAAACAATGTAAAATTTAAAATAGAGGAAAATAATTTTCCAGAAAAATGTTTTACACCCTACCAAATGGAGCCTTATTATGACTATTCCAAATAAGGAAAGTGTTTCACTTATTGAGAAACGGAGGTAGTATATGTATCTTGTTGGAGAAATCAAGGAAAAGTAAATAAAAGCATTTGGATGAGATATTGAACTTACTGCCATTGCTAGACAATAACTTGCGGTTACAAAAAAGAACCAATTAGCTTGCATTATATTAGAAGGCTCTGGCATTATTTTTCATTGATTACAAGTATCAAAAGGACAAAAAAATTAGGCTACAAATCTACAATCCCCTCAAAAAAAAAAAATTAGGCTACAAAACACCTCTTGACTATCATATAATCAAGCAACAAAAACGAACAAAGTGGGTAAGTGGCCCATTAGAGTTTTGTTTGACGACACTAGCCAAGTGAAACTAATATATCCATGTGCAGGCTAAGGCTATAGCCCACTATTCACAAAAGACCAACCAAAAAGCTGTCTCCAAATCAAAGCAGCGCATTTTAGCCCCTTTACTTGCTAGTTGCTCCCTGTTATATTTTGGCACGTAATTGGACCATCCCAACCCTGCTCCCAGCCCTGGTCCTTTGACAAATACTCTTTTAAGTCTTAATTCTTTCATCAACACAAGTACACAACAACACCTCATATATAGATATAGTCATATGAGGTTGAGGTGGTGGAGTAGTGGCATCGCTCCCCATCTCATATCCCTGAGGTCTAGGGATCAAACCTCATGTGACTCATTTAAGAATTTCTCCTTATACACTCTCTTAAGTGCGTCTCCTTTATCTTACCCTAAAAAAAATATATAGATATAGTCATATGAACAATTTTTTCATTAATTTCCAGATCTCTTTACTCATGTCGGGACAAGAAATGAGGTTGTACTAAAAATCCATCTACATATTGGCTCTGTTT